>CAXKVI010000001.1:118083001-118108938 GCA_964058755.1 Campiglossa producta
GTATACAATTATCGGACATCCTAGCTAGGAAATGCCTTACGAATTAAATCCAACAAAGTACGGAGCGCTCAAAAGGAGCGAAAAGGGACTGCGTCAAAACTCTCTTGAAGGAATCCTTATTGAAGTATATACGGATTTGAAAAGAGGAGTCAGCAGAGTCCTTCCAGGGAGTGTTTCTTGAAGGAACACTTTTCACTATCTAATAAAAGCACCTTACAAGAGTCCTAAATAGGTAGGTATATCTTATAAGCGCACCGCGCAGTTAGCCTAACGGGGCGCCTTGTGGACTCTTCTAGTTGGATGGGATGGAACGCACAGGTTTTGCTTTGGGTGTTGGTAATGATCAAGAAAAAAAGTCTAGGCGAATTCATGCCAATTAAAATTGCTACAATTTTATTGATGAAAAATTTTGTGAAAAATATATTAAAATTTTATTTCCAAAATTTTACCTCAAAATCTGACATTCGTAAACAAACGCAAGGTTGTACAAAAGTTGAACGATGAGTTGAACAAACCCAACAACTTCAATTTGACCAGAAATTGGTCGACCAAAGGAACGCCCGGACATACCTAAATAACTGCCACTGTCTAAATGACGCAGTCCTACATGGGCATCACGCAACCATTCATCGCTGCTGCAAACCAACTCGCAATGATCACCCGTATCACCTACACCATCTTCACCGTAAGCAGAAACTTCCTGTTCTCCAGACAAGTGCGATTGAAAGTGATGTGAATGTAAATACTTATATGTTGTCAAATGTTCAAATCGAATGATATCTCCGCATTTTCTAGGCTCCCCACGTTCACAGTGGTTCTTTGATGGAGCTTTTATCAGCCAATACACACTAATACACACGCACAGTATATTCTCCATAAGCACAGAAAAATATATTCTGAAACGTTTGGTAAATAATTAGAGTCAAGCTTTAGAATAATGTACCACGATTTGGACAAAATTTATTTTAGGGATTGGTAGTGGGGGTCATATCTATAAAAACTGTGAAGATAGAAACTTTCGGACATTTATATTGTAATTTTTAATTTAATTATACCTCAAGTTAGTACTCATTTAGCAAAAAAGTTGATCTGCTACTGGTAGTTCATCATTAAATCAAAAATTAATTGCTTGATTAATTAATATTAGGTTGAAGGTTTCATCTCAAATGCCTCAGGTTGATATTAAACAAAATGGCTTATTGGTTGTTGTTGTAGCGAGGTGTAGCCCTGCCTAAATGTCAGACAGGGTCACCCGAGTGTATTGCTCTTGGCCGGGTCGATATAAGAAAACGGCCCGGGTCGTTTCGGCACGATGGGTACAGCACAAGTACTGGTACCGTTCTCGTAGAACCAGCAATACAAGAAACTAGCCGTGTAGGCTATGTAGGTCATTTAGCGTTACCCAGGGTGCACCAACTGGGAGGCGACCTACTTTTACACCCCAATGGCTTATTGGTCTTCACACTTAGCCAGTGCCTTCCACTCAAATTCGTAAGAAGAAGAAAATAAGTTGCCAAACTATAGTAGGGATAAACAATGGGGCGTATTCATAGTCGCGATTAAGTAGGTACTTAAATTTAGTTGTAGCTTTTTAAACAGTTGGTATACTGGAAATTGTGTCAAAAAGCCGGAACTAACTTTTAGCACCTACTTAATTTGGACTATGAATACGCTAGAGCTGCAAAACTATCTATGGTATTTTCGATAGTATCGATAGTTTTTTTTTTGGCGATGTATCGATTTTTTTTGCGATAGTCGATAGTTTCGATAGTGTCAGTGCAATGAAAATTTGTGATGCGTATAATATTAAGTGACGCTGTGATCGTACTAATTTAGAAATTAACGCTCAAATTGCAGTATTTGTAATTTTTTACTTTTTTTGGCACATGTACATGTAAATTATGTATGGATATGATCGGAGTTGAAGTTCCTCCAAACTTAAATTACGATAGTTTCGAACTATCGATAGTATTTTTGCAACTATCGAAAATATCGAATGGCGCAACTATCGATAGTTTTGCAGCTCTAGAATACGCCCCAATGTTTTTTACTCACACGTAGAACTGCAAAACTATCGATGGTATTTTCTATAGTATCGATGGTTATTTTTTTGGCGATATATAGATTTTTTTGCGATAGTCGATAGTTTCGATAGTGTCAATGCATTGAAAATTTGTGTTGTGTATATTAGCTGGGTTCCAATTAACTGCAACCCAGACGCGGATAAAAATTTTGCACGTAATTGAAACAACAACGTTGTGATCTTGATATTTTTCTGGGCCACTTTCAGACCCGCAATCAGTTCTGTTCGTTTTTGTTTTTTGTAGTAGATTTTTTGACATCCAACCCCTACTTGCGTAGTAGCACATACAACTATCATGAATCTCACCCGTATCGTTTCGGTTAGATAATGGCCGTGATACGATCCAGGTCAACTAATTGGAACGTAACTATTGTGGCGATTGTTCTCAAGAATCGCTCATCCCTACTTTTACTCCCACCACTAGCGTATTTCCACCACTAGCGTCACTACTCCAACTACAGCTGTCTAAGCTGGCCACACACGTGCGAGCGGGGCGCTAACGGTTCGCCGAACATCATTGTGAAGTTGTGCTTGAAGAGTAAAAATGCCTAGTAAAAGCGAGGTTCATGCTGTTGCGCCAACGGCTCGCCAACCACGCCACACACAAGAAATCTTTAGTTGAGCTCCAACCTGCTCGTGCGCATGTTGGTCGTGTATGCCCAGCTTTAGGTACATGACGTGAGAGCGAGAGGCGGCTCGCATATTTGCTAATGTGACACAAAGAGTAGATGACGATGTTGTTGTTGTTAACAGCAAAAAACACTCCCCGAAGGTTTTGGGGAGTGACGCCGAAATTGACTGTCCTTGGCCGGAATTGAACCCGGTACGCTGCGGTACTGCCCGACTGTCGCGGTAGCTATTGTGTATCAGTACAAGTGTGGAATCTTCTGCAGAGTGTCAAATTTTTAAAGTGAGTTGAACACCTGATGATCAGAGTTGCTTTTGTTTGGAAAATAGTATCATTTAGCGCCGAGTTGCATTCGATTGCGTAAAAAAATTAGTTGTAAATAAAGGGCTATTAGTTCTAGAAATTTATAAAATGAGGTGAAAAATAATGGTTGAAAACTTCTTAAGTCTGGTTTTCATTAGGTAAAATTTTGATAATTTCTATCGACTTTATCGAAATATGCGGTAAGTGTCTACTTTAGCTGTCAACTGCTAATATATTAGCTAAAATTATGGAAGGGGGCTTGAAAGACGGGGTTTGGCCTCAGGATCACGAATCCGGAAGCGATTTTTTTTATTTTTGGTTTCAGTGAAAAGTTATGGTCAAAAAACCGGAAATTGACCCGGGTTCGATACCAAAATTGGGGCGGAATCCATGGTATTTATGTGCAGAACATCTTTCTGAGCAGGGGTGTTGCCTGAACCGTGCCACGGTACGCACTTTTTTGGACGTTTTTAGGCGCAGTCTAATGTAAATACAACAACCACATGAAAACTTGAAACTTGGATTGCAATATCTACTCAGAGAAGCAAAATATTAAAAAAGCGCTTCCGGATTCGTGATCCTGAGGCCAAACTCCGCCTTTTGAGCCCCTTCCCATAATTTTATTATCAGTTGACAGCTAAAGTAGACAATTACCAAATAAGCAACCGAATCTTGATAAAGTAGATGAAATTTGACACCTTTTGACCTAATGAAAACCAGCCTTTAGAGTTGTAATTTAGAAAGTTTATTTTACATTTTGAACTTGTAGCACTCTCTTTTCAGAAATTATTTGCTACTTCTTAGAATTTGTAAAGATTTAAAAACGTACTGCAAAAGGCAACAAAAAAATTAAAACTGCTAATAACATTTCACGACAGGCCAATTGCATTATGCTGTCGAAATTCCACGGCTTTAATGTTGGTAGGTACATGGTTTATAAATTAAAAACAATCTATCTAAAAAAATTGTGTTCTCATTTTCTGGTTTCTTATTTCGAACATTAAAATTTTTCCTGTAAAATAAATAAAATTTAATCGTTTAAAGTTTTGTATTTATGGCAAAATATAATAAAAGTGTAAGCTGAAAGATTCGGTTTGTTTACATCCTGCACATATTAAAATTTCGCCAGCACCGAATAACAGAAAAGCAATGGCGTTGGTTTAACATCCTGCACATATCAACATTGCGGTCTCCTATCTTTGACCTAATGGTAGAAAGAGATGGGAAGATGGAAAGAAGTGAGACAAAAAAGGAAATTAAAAACAGGTGACTAAACTCACTTTGAAATTTTCACGCCTATGCCTATGATATCACACTTGTTATTAACCACAATCTCAAACAGGTGATAAAATCATTTTGGAATTTTGACGTCTATGCAGAAGAGTTTACACTTTGTATTGATACACAATGGTACATTTCACACTTTATTGTATACACAATGGTGGTAGCGATTTAGTATGCCCAGTGAAACCGTCTAGATCACGCCAACCCTCCATCCGTGAGGAAGGAGAAGGTGGTTAATGAATGAGAGGTGACAGAAATCATATCCGTAGATCAACCATCGAGTTAGCACGTCATTACCTATGTGCATATTAGTCGCCTCTTACAACCGGTATGCCATATTCTAAACCCTAACCTGCAAGGGAATAGATAAACGCTCCAAGAACAAGTTGCACGAATAACCCAGAAATGTGTAGACATTTCTAGGTGGTGAAGCTGTAGCTCCACTAGGGTATAGAAAGGCCCATAGCCAACGCACATTAATCAGTTTATTTTCCAGTGTTGTGGAGTGAAGTACTGAACAGTAAATTAAAGGCATAATTAGTTATCGTTAACGCTAACGCCATGTCCATAACGCTCCAATTAACATTGCGATGTCCTAGGACTGGACCGCCTACTCCAACCTTCGCTTTGTTTCTGCCACTCCATAGAGTACTCTATAGTTGTTACTCCTCGGAGTATCTACTGTCAGAGCACCTTGCAAACTACTCCAATGTTATTAATCCTTGGAGTAACTACTGTCATAATACTTTGCAATGTACTCAATGTTGTTACTTCTCGGAGTATATACTGTCAGAGCAATAGTGTCGTGATTTTCGTCGATAAGGCAAGAGAAATGATCGGCTTCCAAAAAGCTGAAGGTGGTCCGATGAGTTATACAAAGAATTACTATTGGAGTACTCCAATATCCAAAAATTGGAACACATAATCCTTCGATTTTGCAGGGTGTATTCGTTTATGCTGGAACCTGGTACTATTGATGACCATATTGCGAGCAGCGGCGAAGTCAATCAACCTAGTGCCGTTGGGGGATGTTATATCGTGGATACTAAATTTTCCAACTGTAGGACCAAAGACTCTTTCCTTGCCCACCTTGGCATTAAAGTCGCCTAGCACGATTTTGATATCATTTTGGGGTAGCGATCATAGGTCTGTTCAAGTTTATCGTAGAAGGAGTCCTTCTCTGCGTCGTCCTTCTCCTCAGTCGGCTTATAGCCGCAGATAAATGTTATGTTGAAAATCCTCGCCTTGATTCGGATCGCAGTGAGACGCTCGTCTACAGGAGTGAACGCTAGTACTTGGCGGCGAAGTCTCTTTCCCACCACGAATCCTACACCACGCGATTTGCTGCGAGTCTGGCCACTGTAGTATACGTCACAAGGTCCGATGGTAGTCTTTCCTTGTCCTCTAGATCGCATTTCGTGCAGGGCGGAGATGTCAGCTTTTGCGTTAGCGAGGACATCAACCAGTCGGGCGAGTGCTCTTAGTTTAGCCAACTGGCGCCAATTAGTTCTTTGTTGAGCCAACTGGCGCCAATTCGAGACACCGCGTGCTCGCAGGTCTGCCTCCACTTGGTCCTGCCATCGGAGTGGTGGCCTCCCTCTTCTTCTACTTCCACCGGCGGGTGCCGATAAGAATACCTTCTGGGCCGGAGCGTCTTCGTTCATTCTCACCACGTGTCCTAGCCAGCGAAGCCACTGGTTTTTAATTCGCTGAACTATGTTGACGTCTGCACAAAGCTCATACAGCTCATCATTATATCTTCTTCGGTACTCGCCGTCGCCAACTTTTAGGGGTCCATAAATCTTTCGAAGAATTTTTCTCTCAAATGTTCCCAAAGCCGTCTCGTCAGATGCTGTCAGTGTCCATGCTTCCGCCCCATATAGCAGGACGGGCACGATAAGTGACTTTTAGAGTGTTGTTCTTGTTCGTCGAGAGAGGACTTTACTTTTCAATTGCCTACTCAGCCCAAAGTAACATTTGTTTTCAAGAGTTATCCTTATTTGCTTGATGCGAGCAGGTACTTCGTTCACCACCAAACCCATTTTTTCCGCTTCTTTTTCTAGTTTGGAGTACGCAGAAGTTACGGCGCGGTTGTTGAAGCCAATGATGTCGATGTCGTCGGCATACACCAACAGTTTAACGCTCTTGTAATATATTGTTCCATCGCGATTAAGTTCTGCAGCTTGTATTATATCCTCCAACATCAAATTTAAAAAATCGCACGATAGGGGGTTGCCCTGCTTGAAACCTCGCTTAGTTTCGAACAGCTCGGAGAGGTCCTTCCCAATTCTGACCGAACCGGTGGTGTTGCTCAGCGACATTTTGCACAGCCGTATAAGTTTTGCTGGGAAACCTTGTGTCGATTCTTTTCTCACGGGTTTTTCCAAGATTTGGCGTATTGTAAAAATCTGCTCGATGGTAGATTTACCAGGTCTGAAGCCACACTGATAAGATCCAATCAGTCGGTTTACGTCAGGCTTCAGTCTTTCGCACAATACGCTAGGACCTTGTATGCGATACTCAAAAGGCTGATTCCACGATAGTTGGCGCAGTATGCGGGATCACCCTTCCTATGGATTGGGCAGAGAACACTTAGCTGCCAATCTTCATACATGCATTCATCCGACCATATTCTGCACAAGAGCTGGTGCATGTACCTTACGAGCTCCTCGCCGCCGCATTTGAATAGCTCAGCGGGCAGGCCATCAGCGTCCGCCGCTTTATTGTTGTTTAGCCGTGATATAGCTATTCGCACCTCGTTATAGTCGGGTTGTGGAACTTCGATTCCATCGTCTTCGATTGTGGGGTCGGGTTCATCCTCTTCTATGGATTCTTGCTCTTTTCCTCCGTTTAGAAGGATATAGAAGTAATCCCTCCATAACTTTAGTACTCTCTGGACATCTACCATCAGGTCGCCGTTGTCATTTTTATAGGAGTTTGCCCTGGGCTTAAAACCTTCCGTCATTCGTCGAAGATTTTGATAAAATTTTCGGACGTTGCTTCTGCTGGCTAGCATTTCAAGCTCTTCGATTTCACGCTCTCTATCATCGTACCAGCTGTTTTTTGCACTTGCCGGAATCCAATTACTTCTTCGGCTGCTGTATGAAGTGCTCCGGAGTTATTTTCCCACTGCTCATGCACTCCGCTGGGTTGAATTGTGCTCTCAGAGAGCAGGTGTGGGAGTCGTTCTGCGAAATCATTGGCTGCCTGTTGTGACTGTAGTTTTTCGACGTCCAGCTTTCCTTGCGTTTTCTGCCAAGTAGTGATCGGAGTCGATGTTCCGGCCCCTCATTGTACGTACGTCCATAATCGATCGATGATCGGTCTGGTTGCGTGTTTTCCGATCTGGCGATAACGATGTTGCTTGATGGATCTTTTTATGCTTGAACCTGGTGCTGGATACGACCATGTTTCGTGCACCGGCGAAGTCAATCAGTCTCAATCCATTTGGTGAAGTCACATCATGGAGGCTGAACTTTCCGACAGTGGGGCCAAATATACCCTCTTTGCCCACCCTGGCGTTAAAGTCACCAAGCATGACTTTGATATCATGACGGGGGCAGAGCTCATAAGTTTCTTCTAATTTCGCGTAGAATGCATCTTTTTTCACGATATGGTGAAAAATCGTAGTTTAATTCGGATTGTGGCGAGGCGCTCATTCACTGCTGTGAATGTTTTACAAGTCTCTTTCCTAGCACAAAATCGACGCCGAATCTGCGCTCATTAGTATGGCCGCTCCAGTAGACATTGCAGGTTCGGATGGTCTTATAACCTTGCCCCGTCCATCGCATTTCTTGTATAGCGGTGATGTCAGCTTTTGCCTTATTGAGGACCTCAAATGGGCGGGCATCATCACCTTCCCTAGTAAAGGTTCGGACATTCCAAGAGCATTTCCTGATTTCATTAATCATAGTCCTAGTTCGTTTCCTGTGGTAGTTATCTGAAGAAAGAGTAGTCATATCCGAGTCTCTTTTGTTAGATCTCATTGGAATTTTGTGGTCGGTCCCAAACCCTACGCAGAACCCGTTTCTCGGGGAGTTGGATTTAAGTTACACATTTATATAGCGAGCCGCTTGATCCAAGACAGATGCCGCATCTCATGATGACAGACGTTGCTGTTGGAATTCCCTGGTAAGCCCTTAAACTAATTATGTCGGAGTGGCCTTGTGAGGTTGTCGCCTTCCCACATCAGGTCACCACCGAATGGATGTTCAGCGGCTATCCAGAGAATACGACTCGGACGTAGTGAGCTAATTGGACCGCACATAGAAAAATCGCTTTGGCCATTCCCAGTTGAATGGCGGTCATATACTTTCCCCACTTGGCTGGACTTCTACACACGATCCCATCCTCCAAATTTAGGAACGCCATAAGGAAAAACCCTAGCTGCCCTCCTCTAACTAGAAAATTTTCCAAAACAAAACTGACATGCCGGCAATGGTAGCATACTTTTAGGCGCAGCTAGGTCTACCACCCTACCCACTAGCATACAACTTTTCAAAATACACAAAATATTTCCAATAAATTTCCAAAAAAAATTTCTTTTCAATTTTTTTATTCAAAATGCAATTAATAGTTACCCTACTAGACGGGCCTTACCATGGTTATAAATACTCACTAGTACATGGGTCATTTTAGGACATATTTTTTACCTGACCCCCTTCGATTTCGCTAAAAACTTGCTATCTTTTTCTACCCGCCAAAAGACATTTTTCAGAATTTTAAAAAAAAATTTTCCCCAAATCCAAAAAATTTATGAACTTAAAAAAAAACGTTTTTTTTTTAATGCAGTAACTTTTCCAAAAATCGACCGTTTGGGATCATTGTTTTTTTAAATTTTTGTTTTTAAATGTAGTTTTCGGAAAAAAAATAAAAAAATTTCTAAAAGCCCATAAATTTTTTTTTTCGAAGAAAAAGTCCGACCCTTTTTTACCACGCTTTTATTAGGTTCACTTGCATGTTTGCTTGTTTGTTTGTTTGTTTGTTTGTTTGCTTGCTTGTATGTATGTGACTCTCGTTCGGTCTAAGCCCCAGTGGCCCAAAAACCGTAAAATGTCCCTAAAATATGGGTATCAAACGAAAGGGGAAGGCCCCAGGTTTCATTTGGACATCGACATATTCCGATAAATTTATCGATAACTGAGTTATCGGTCAAAATATGATTGCCCAAAAACCTAAAAAATTCCCTACAATATGGGTATCAAACGAAAGGCGAAGGCACCAGGTTTCATTTGGACATCGACATATTCCGATAAATTTATCGATAACTGAGTTATCGGTCAAAATATGATTGCCCAAAAACCTTAAAAATTCCCTACAATATGGGTATCAAACGAAAGGCGAAGTCTCCAGGTTTCATTTGGACATCGACATATTCCGATAAATTTATCGATAACGGAGTTATCGGTCAAAATATGATTGCCCAAAACCCTAGAAAATTCCCTACAATATGGGTATCAAACGAAAGGTGAAGGCCTCAGGTTTCATTTGGACATCGACATATTTCGATAAATTTATCGATAACTGAGTTATCGGTCAAAATATGATTGTCCAAAAACCTAAAAAATTCCCTACAATATGGGTATCAAACTATCAAAAGAAGGTGGAAGGCCCCAGGTTTCATTTGGACATCGACATATTCCGATAAATTTATCGATAACTGAGTTATCGGTCAAAATATGATTGCCCAAAAACCTAAAAAATTCCCTACGATATGGGTATCAAACGAAGGGTGAAGGCCGCAGGTTTCATTTGGACATCGACATATTTCGATAAATTTATCGATTACTGAGTTATCGGTCAAAATATGATTGACCAAAAACCTAAAAAATTCCCTACAATATGGGTATCAAACGAAAGTGGAAGGCCCCAGGTTTCATTTGGACATCGACATATTTCGATAAATTTATCGATAACTGAGTTATCGGTCAAAATATGATTGCCCAAAAACCTAAAAAGGCTTCATTTGGACATCGACATATTTCGATAAATTTATCGATAACTGAGTTATCGGTCAAAATATGATTGCCCAAAAACCTAAAAAATTCCCTACAATATGGGTATCAAACGAAAGGTAAAGGCCATTGTGTATCAATACCAAGTGCAAACTCTTCTGCATAGACGTCAAAATTCCAAAATGAGTTTAACACCTGTTTGAGATTGTGGTTAATAACAAGTGTGATATCATAGACATAGTCGTGAAAACTTCAAAGTGAGTTTAGTCACCTGTTTTTAATTTCCTTTTTTGTCTCACTTCTTTCCATCTTCCCATTTCTTTCTACCATTAGGTAAAAGATAGGAGACCGCCATGTTGATGTGTGCAGGATGTTAAACAACGCCATTTGCTTTTCTGTTATTCGGTGCTGGCGACATTTTAATATGTGCAGGATGTAAACAAACCGACATTTTAATGTGTGTTGTCAAAAGAAGAGTTCACACTTGGTATTGATACACAATGGTAAAGGCCCCAGGTTTCATTTGGACATCGACATATTTCGATATATTTATCGATAACTGAGGTATCGGTCAAAATATGATTGCCCAAAAACCTAAAAAATTCCGTAAAATATGGGTACAAACGAAAGGTGAAGGCCCCAGGTTTCTTTTGGAAATCGACATGTTTCGATAAATTTATCGATAACTGAGTTATTTTCAAAATGTGAGGCCAAATACCTTAAAATTTCCTAAGAATATGGGTATCAAACGAAAGTGGAAGTCCAGAGGTTTCGTTTGGACTGCTGTATTTTTCGATATATTTATTGATAATTTCATAGGACATTTGACTAAAAAGTAAAAAATAAATATAGTTTAAAAAAACTAAAACTCACGCTTTTAGAGAGTATTGAACTAAAAAGTTGAAAATAATTTTAAAAACCCTACACAGTAGTATTGTGGAAAAAGCGTGGTCCGCTTTGTGTCATAATTTTCGTATATCGAGCGCTCGACGCTTTTCCCACAAAATGCTAGTTTCTTTACTACGCTTTCATTAGCTTTACTTGTACATATATTCATATGTATGTTTGCTTGCTTGTATGTAACTCTACTTCAGTCTGTTATTTGGACTTCAGACGGTCCCAAAAACCTTGAAACATGCCTTCAATATGGATATCAAACGATAGGGGATTGCATTTGGACTTCGATATATTTATCGATAACTAAGTTATCGGTCATAATGCCTACAATCTGGGTATCAAACAAAAGGGGAGTTCTACATGGTTCTATTGGACTTTGGAATATTTCGTTATATTTATCGATAACTGAGTTATCGGTCAAAATGAGGTTGTCCAATAATATTCAAAATTGAAGTTTTATTTGTGGATTGAATCCAATGTATATATGTATATGTTAATTTTGTAATTATAGGTATTAGAAAGAATTGAATGCAAAATTTTATACAGCGGAATGGTAATTCACTGACTAGTTTCCATGCGACCAAGCATTTAGACGTAGTGTTTTATACGGTCTGGCTGGCATCGAACCTACCAGACTGCATTGGCATTACGTTCTCTTAACGCTTTGAGCCATGTGCCCTGCATGCAATCTTGCATTTATATTCTTACTAATATTTGCCATGTGTTTTTCCTTACTTTATAGACTTCTTGTACACCCTATGATCCAAGGTGATAACAGGAAGCAAGTAAATTTGTATATGGCGAGCTTTTTGAAGCTATTTCCTTCCTTTCATGTGAACCACAGGGTGTATATTTCCGGTTTTTTGGTTCTTGTGCATGGGGAGCTTAAATGTTTGTATGTATATGAAGTTTTATTTGTGGATTGAATCCAATGTATATATGTATATGTTAATTTTGTAATTATAGGTATTAGAAAGAATTGAATGCAAAATTTTATACAGCGGAATGGTAATTCACTGACTAGTTTCCATGCGACCAAGCATTTAGACGTAGTGTTTTATCCGGTCTGGCTGGCATCGAACCTACCAGACTGCATTGGCATTACGTTATCTTAACGCTTTGAGCCATGTGCCGTGCATGCAATCTTGCATTTATATTCTTACTAATATTTGCCATGTGTTTTTCCTTACTTTATAGACTTCTTGTACACCCTATGATCCAAGGTGATAACAGGAAGCAAGTAAATTTGTATATGGCGAGCTTTTTGAAGCTATTTCCTTCCTTTCATGTGAACCACAGGGTGTATATTTCCGGTTTTTGGTTCTTGTGCATGGGGAGCTTAAATGTTTGTATGTATATGAAGTTTTATTTGTGGATTGAATCCAATGTATATATGTATATGTTAATTTTGTAATTATAGGTATTAGAAAGAATTGAGAATTAAGGAAAAACACATGGCAAATATTAGTAAGAATATAAGTGCAAGATTGCATGCAGGGCACATGGCTCAAAGCGTTAAGAGAACGTAATGCCAATGCAGTCTGGTAGGTTCGATGCCAGCCAGACCGGATAAAACACTACGTCTAAATCAGCGTTGGGCAATTTGGTTTGTGTAGGTGTATTGGTAAATGCGAGAGTAACTTTGATACAGTGGTGCTAAGAACAAATTTTTCGCGTCAGTTGCTTAAACGACAGCAAGGTAGTAACAACAAGACCGCTTTAACATTTTTTTATGATTATTTCTTACTTTCTCCAGAAAACAGTAATATCTGCTTCATATTAACTGACATTTCGCTTCTGAGAATTTATAACTATTTTTTAATTTCAAATGAATATTGGGTAATGTCACATTTAAACAGACTTTCAAATATGTCAATCGTCTTGATTTTTTGCATCTCTTTAAGTCTGTTTTCAAACTTGAAACAGTAACTGCATGTGTCCATTGTTTATTTTAAAATATAAATACTGGTAATTAGGAGTAGGTTTGGTAACTTGATTTCAGAAATCAGTGACAATAAAAGAGTTTAAAAATTAAAAACTTGTTTCCTTTTCTTTTAATTCAAATTAAGCTCATTTGAAAGATTACTTAAATCAGAAGGAAAAGCTTAATTTAAAATAAATTCTCTATCTGGTAAGTCTTGTGTTAATTTTTTTTTTTCCTTTTTTATACCTTCTCTTTCTTTTTATTCCTCTTCTTTCTGCCTATTCCCTACTTGCAATGCAGTTTTAATTTTATTTCGCTACTTGTAATACAGTTTTAATTTTATTTTTACTAAGCCCACATGCACGACGCCAAGTTAGCTTTTTAACTCAAAGTTAGCGTTTTGGATAAGTTTTCAAATAAACTCAGAGCAAGGGGTTTCTTTCTTTCACTTTCTTTTCCTCTTATCTCGTTTATCTATCATTTATTTATTCAATACTTAATGAAGTTCCCATTTATTTTTTACTTTTCTTTTTGCGTTACATTTTAGTCAAGCCATCTGAAATCGCTTACATAAATTTTAAATCGCGCATAATTTTCTACCGCATGAAACAATCAACAAAGCGGCGACACATGTTACCCCTTTGCTGTCTACGCCAAGACTGGCATGAAAATGATTTTTTAACACCACTGTGATTTTTGCTCTCAACAGCAACTGAAATGAAGAGCGTAAGAATACATGTACACACACGCACACATGTGTGCGGCTCAATTGAGTTAGGAATGCCCATGCTTGGTCTAAATGCTTGGTCGCATGGAAACTAGTCAGTGAATTACCATTCCGCTGTATAAAATTTTGCATTCAATTCTTTCTAATACCTATAATTACAATATTCAAAATTGCCTACAATATGGGTGTCAGACGAAAGTGGAGGCCCAGAGGTTTCGTTTGCACTGCGGTATATTTCGATATATTTATCGATTACTTCATAAAACATTTAACTAAAAAGAAAAAAATAAATATATTTCAAAAAGCGAAAACACGCGCTTTTAAAGAATATTGCACTAAAAAGGTAAAAATAATTTAAATAAAAAACGAAGATTATGGAACAAAAAAATTTCATTAAAAAGTTATATAAAATGAGCCAAAGTTGAATTTTTTTTTTCAATCAAAAAAAAAAATAGAAGAGATTTTGCGCACATCTTGTGATATTAATGAGCCAAGTTTAAAAAAAAAAATTTCAATAAAAAAAAAATAGAAGCGATTGCGGCACGTCTTGTTTTTAGCGGGGCTTATTGCAGAATTAGTTGGAGTTTAAAAAAAAAATAAAAATAAAAATATAGTTTAAAAAAACTAAAACTCACGCTTTTAGAGAGTATTGAACTAAAAAGTTGAAATATGATTGCCCAAAAACCTAAAAAATTCCCTACAATATGGGTATCAAACTATCAAACGAAAGTGGAAGGCCCCAGGTTTCATTTGGACATTGACTTATTTCGATAAATTTATCGATAACTGAGTTATCGGTCAAAATATGATTGCCCAAAAACCTAAAAAAATCCCTACAATATGGGTATCAAACGAGAGGTGAAGGCCCCAGGTTTTCTTTGGACATCGACATATTTCGATAAATTTATCGATAACTGAGTTATCGGTCAAAATATGATTGTCCAAAAACCTAAAAAATTCCCTACAATATGGGTATCAAACTATCAAACGAAAGTGGAAGGCCCCAGGTTTCATTAGCACATCGACAAATTTCGATAAATTTATCGATAACTGAGTTATCGGTCAAAATATGATTGCCCAAAAACCTAAAAAATTCCCTATATGTGTATCAAACGGAAGGTGAAGGCCCCAGGTTTCATTTGCACATCGACATATTTCGATATATTTATCGATAACTGAGTTATCGGTCAAAATATGATTGCCCAAAAACCTAAAAAATTCCCTACAATATGGGTGCAAACGAAAGGTGAAGGCCACAGGTTTCTTTTGGACATCGACATATTTCGATAAATTTATCGATAACTGAGTTATTTTCAAAATATGAGGCCAAATACCTTAAAATTTCCTAAGAATATGGGTATCAAACGAAAGTGGAAGTCCAGAGGTTTCGTTTGGACTGCTGTATTTTTCGATATATTTATCGATAATTTCATAGGACATTTGACTAAAAAGTAAAAAATAAATATAGTTTAAAAAAACTAAAACTCACGCTTTTAGAGAGTATTGAACTAAAAAGTTGAAAATAATTTTAAAAACCCTACACAGTAGTATTGTGGAAAAAGCGTGGTCCGCTTTGTATCTAATTTTCGTATATCGAGCGCTCGACGCTTTTCCCACAAAATGATAGTTTCTTTACTACGCTTTCATTAGCTTTACTTGTACATATATTCATATGTATGTTTGCTTGCTTGTATGTAACTCTACTTCAGTCTGTTATTTGGACTTCAGACGGTCCCAAAAACCTTGAAATATGCCTTCAATATGGGTATCAAACGATAGGGGATTGCATTTGGACTTCGATATATTTATCGATAACTAAGTTATCGGTCATAATGCCTACAATCTGGGTATCAAACAAAAAGGGAGCTCTACAGGGTTCTATTGGACTTTGGAATATTTCGTTATATTTATCGATAACTGAGTTATCGGTCAAAATGAGATTGTCCAATAATATTCAAAATTGCCTACAATATGGGTGTCAGACGAAAGTGGAGGCCCAGAGGTTTCGTTTGCACTGCGGTATATTTCGATATATATATCGATTACTTCATAAAACATTTAACTAAAAAGTAAAAAATAAATATAATTCAAAAAGCGAAAACACGCGCTTTTAAAGAATATTGCACTAAAAAGGTAAAAATAATTTAAATAAAAAACGAAGATTATGGAACAAAGCTGACCACGCTTTTTTCAAAATACTACTGTGTAGGGTTTTTCAAATTATTTCCAACTTTTTAGTTCAATACTCTCTAAAAGCGTGAGTTTTAGTTTTTTTAAACTATATTTATTATTTTTATTTTTGTTTTTTTAAAAACTCTAACTAGTTCTGCAATTAGCCCCGCTTATAACAAGATGTGCCGACAATCGCATAAATTTTTTTTTTATTGAAAAAAAAATTTCAACTTTGGCTCATTTTATATAAGAGATTTTCCGCACATCTTGTGATATTAATGAGCCAAGTGTAAAAAAAAAAAATTTCAATAAAAAAAAAAAAATAGAAGCGATTGTCGGCACGTCTTGTTTTTATAGGGGCTTATTGCAGAATTAGTTGGAGTTTAAAAAAAAATAAAAATAAAAATATAGATTAAAAAAACTAAAACTCACGCTGTTAGAGAGTATTGAACTAAAAAGTTGAAAATAATTTTAAAAACCCTACTCAGTAGTATTGTGAAAAAAGCGTGGTCCGCTTTGTTCCATAATCTTCCTTTTTTATTTAAATTATTTTTACCTTTTTAGTGCAATATTCTTTAAAAGCGCGTGTTTTCGCTTTTTAAATTATATTTTTTTTTTTTTTTAATTTTTAGTTAAATGTTTTATGAAGTAATCGATAAATATATCGAAATATACCGCAGTGCAAACGAAACCTCTGGGCCTCCACTTTCGTCTGACACCCATATTGTAGGCAATTTTGAATATTATTGGACAGCCTCATTTTGACCGATAACTCAGTTATCGATAAATATAACGAAATATTCCAATGTCCAATAGAACCCTGTAGAACTCCGCTTTTGTTTGATACCCAGATTGTAGGCATTATGACCGATAACTTAGTTATCGATTAATATATCGAAGTCCAAATGCAATCCCTATCGTTTGATACCCATATTGAAGGCATATTTCAAGGTTTTTGGGACCGTCTGAAGTCCAAATGACAGACTGAAGTAGAGTTACATACAAGCAAGCAAACATACATATGAATATATGTACAAGTAAAGCTAATGAAAGCGTAGTAAAGAAACTAGCATTTTGTGGGAAAAGCGTCGAGCGCTCGATATACGAAAATTTTGACACAAAACGGACCACGCTTTTTCCACAATACTACTGTGTAGGGTTTTTAAAATTATTTCCAACTGTTTAGTTCAATACTCTCTAAAAGCGTGAGTTTTAGTTTTTTTAAACTATATTTATTTTTTACTTTTTAGTCAAATGTCCTATGAAATTATCGATAAATATATCGAAAAATACAGCAGTGCAAACGAAACCTCTGGACTTCCACTTTCGTTTGATACCCATATTCTTAGGAAATTTTAAAGTCTTTGGCCTCACATTTTGACAATAACTCAGTTATCGATAAATTTATCGAAAGAAGTCGATGTCCAAAAGAAACCTGGGGCCTTCACCTTTCGTGTGATACCCATATTGTAGGGAATTTTTTAGGTTTTTGGGCAATCATAATTTGACCGATAACTCAGTTATCGATAAATATATCGAAATATGTCGATGTCCAAATGAAACCTAGGGCCTTTACCTTTCGTTTGATACCCATATTGTAGGGAATTTTTTAGGTTTTTGGGCAATCATATTTAGACCGGTAACTCAGTTATCGATAAATTTATCGAAATATGTCGATGTCCAAATGAAACCTGGGGACTTCGCCTTTCGTTTGATACCCATATTGTAGGGAATTTTTTAGGTTCATATTTTGACCGATAACTCAGTTATCGATAAATTTATCGAAATATGTCGATGTCCAAATGAAACCTCAGTTATCGATAAACTTAACGAAATATATCGATGTCCAAAAGAAACCTGGGGCCTTCACCTTTCGTGTGATACCCATATTGTAGGGAATTTTTTAGGTTTTTGGGCAATCATATTTTGACCGATAACTCAGTTATCGATAAATATATCGAAATATGTCGATGTCCAAAAGAAACCTTGGGCCTTCACCTTTCGTGTGATACCCATATTGTAGGGAATTTTTTAGGTTTTTGGGCAATCATATTTTGACCGATAACTCAGTTATCGATAAATATATCGAAATATGTCGATGTCCAAAAGAAACCTGGGGCCTTCACCTTTCGTGTGAAACCCATATTGTAGGGAATTTTTTAGGTTTTTGGGCAATCATATTTTGACCGATAACTCAGTTATCGATAAATATATCGAAATATGTCGATGTCCAAAAGAAACCTGGGGACTTCGCCTTTCGTTTGATACCCATATTGTAGGGAATTTTTTAGGTTTTTCGGCAATCATATTTTGACCGATAACTCAGTTATCGATCAATTTATCGGAATATGTCGATGTCCAAATGAAACCTGGGGCCTTCGCCTTTCGTTTGATACCCATATTGTAGGGAATTTTTTAGGTTCATATTATGACCGATAACTCAGTTATCGATAAATTTATCGAAATATGTCGATGTCCAAATGAAACATGGGGCCTTCCACTTTCGTTTGATAGTTTGATACCCATATTGTAGGGAATTTTTTAGGTTTTTGGACAATCATATTTTGACCGATAACTCAGTTATCGATAAATTTAACGAAATATATCGATGTCCAAATGAAACCTGGGGCCTTCACCTTTCGTTTGATACCCATATTGTAAGGAATTTTTTAGGTTTTTGGGCAATCATATTTTGACCGATAACTCAGTTATCGATAAATTTATCGGAATATGTCGATGTCCAAATGAAACCTGGGGCCTTCCACTTTCGTTTGATAGTTTGATTCCCATATTGTAGGGAATTTTTTAGGTTTTTGGACAATTATATTTTGACCGATAACTCAGTTATCGATAAATTTATCGAAATATGTCGATGTCCAAATGAAACCTGGGGCCTTCACCTTTCGTTTGATACCCATATTGTAGGGAATTTTCTAGGTTTTGGGCAATCATATTTTGACTGATAACTCAGTTATCGATAAATTTATCGGAATATGTCGATGTCCAAATGAAACCTGGGGACTTCGCCTTTCGTTTGATACCCATATTGTAGGGAATTTTTTAGGTTTTTGGGCAATCATATTTTGACCGATAACTCAGTTATCGATAAATTTATCGGAATATGTCGATGTCCAAATGAAACCTGGGGCCTTCCCCTTTCGTTTGATACCCATATTTTAGGGACATTTTACGGTTTTTGGGCCACTGGGGCTTAGACTGAACGAGAGTCACATACATACAAGCAAGCAAAACAAGCAAACATACAAGTGAACCTAGTAAAAGCGTGGTAAAAAAGGGTCGGACTTTTTTTTTTTGAAAAAAAAATTGATATATCTAGGGTTTTAAAACTTTTTTATTTTTTTTCCGAAAACGGGTTTTTTTGTTTTAAATACTTTCCTGAAGGTTTTCGATGTGCTGAGTTCAAATCTGGACGCAGAATTGCTCTATCACGTCAGGATTTTGAGATATCCTAACCTAAAAGTGCAAAAAACACCTTTTTTGCCTATTTTTGAGGTTATATATATACGACAATTTTTTTTTTTTTAAAAAGCTAACATTGCATCTTATAGAAGAAGTCTTCCTCTTACGAATGGCGTTGAGTTTGCTCAAATATCTTTTTTTTCGCTAAGATAGAACAATTTGAATTCAGCGCATCGAAAACCTTTAGGAAAGTATGGTCTGGTTTATGGTCAAATTTCTTGTCGGCCTGTGTAATTAGTATTGAAACTTCATATTGAATTATTATGTTTTTGTTTTGAAGAAAAACTCAAAGAAAGGCTACAAACAACATTACACGCTATAGTTATAGTACTATTTCATGCTGGCGAAAGCAATAATCTGACTAATTCGTAATGATTTTACTAGAAGTGTTTTTGCTTCCGAGCGGGCGTTGATCTCGGTTGCTTCAACTTCTAGTCACGGCAGTCTAACCACTAGGCTATATCGTGTATATTTGTATGCTGGCTTAAGTCCCGTTTACATTGCTCGATTTTGCAACAAAGTTAGTAGCCAGCCGACTTTGGTTCAACTCAACATTCAACTTTTGCGTTTGTTTACGAAATAACATTCGTCAGATTTTGTTGACAAATTTTGTTGACAAATTTTGTAATAAATTAATTAAATATAAATGGAATTGTTCCTTTTTTTGGCGTTGAGTGCGGCTATTTTTTACGCATTCAACACCAACATCCAGAGCAAAACGTGCGCCTTTATGCCATCTAATCTCCGCTAGGACTCCCAGGGCGGCGCGCTCACCCACCTAGGTTGTCCCCTTACTACACACTCCCTTATTGGATTCCGGAAAGACACCGTACTTACCATTGTGTATCAATACCAAGTGTGAACTCTTCTTTTGACAACACACAATAAAATGTCGGTTTGTTTACATCCTGCACATATTAAAATGTCGCCAGCACCGAATAACAGAAAAGCAAATGGCGTTGTTTAACATCCTGCACACATCAACATGGCGGTCTTCTATCTTTTACCTAATGGTAGAAAGAGATGGGAAGATGGAAAGAAGTGAGACAAAAAAGGAAATAAAAAACAGGTGACTAAACTCACTTTGAAGTTTTCACGACTATGTCTATGATATCACACTTGTTATTAACCACAATCTCAAACAGGTGTTAAACTCATTTTGGAATTTTGACGTCTATGCAGAAGAGTTTACACTTGGTATTGATACACAATGGTGCTTACTGTTCGCTCCCATTAGCAATCCTTCGAAAGAGCTGTTCCCTTCTTTTGGAAGCATTGCAATGGCTAGAAAAGGTCAGATAATTGTTTATTTGCTGGACTAGGTCTCTGTTGTTGCTGGTATTGTTAAAAAAACCTATTTCTGCCCAGAAGTAACGCTTTTGTTCTAAATTGTCGTCCAAGGAATCAAGCAGTTTCAATAGGTTTGGACCAACGTGAAACTAGCTTAAGAAGAGTAAGCTCCGAATAATTGGTTAGTGTCGAGAGGAGAAGTATGCGGCCGGGCAAACATTGGTCACATCTAGGCTCAGTCTGGATAAGTAATTTTATTTTTAACTACCAATCTTATCCTTCCGGAAGGAGGGGTAGCATGACCTACGTATGCAGAAGGTTTCATTGATGATAAATCGCTACGACAGTCGGTACGTACCGCAAGAGGATACGGGAGCCTAGCGGTTTTGATTTCCGGCCAAGGACAACCCTTGGGTAGTTCTTCTAACGGGAGTCCAAGGAAACGCGCAGTTTCAACAGGCTTGGGCCAGAGAGGGGTTAGAAGAGTTGGTCCTACCACATGCAGGGCATATGCTTGAAACCTCACACTGTATCCAGACCTAAGCTATGCCATGGTGACTCTGGTCTCCCTTGGTAAGGTGCGTTCTTCTTCAGCAATATCGTGTGGAAGACTGTTTAGAACGAGGTTCACAGGTAGAGATATGATAAAAGTGTCAACCGACTCGGTGTAGATGTCGGTTAGAGTCCGCTTATGATTCCGCAGATCAAACGGCAAGGGAATATGATGCCGGATCTCGTCATAATGCTTACGGATATGCCTCGTTATGTCTCTCGGGGGCGGATGTCCTGGCTTGTGGCAGTTCAGAAGGAATTGCCTGCTAAGCATTTCCGCGTGCTCTCTTACATTGAACAGTTTTACCTCTTGATGGAGGTGAGACCCAAAAGACATGAGGAGACATCCCGTAGCAGTTCTGATAGCGGTATTTTGGCAGACTTGTAACTTCGTTCAGTTGGTGTTATGCACGTTAGGCGACCATATGGGTGCGGCATAGTCTTTGTCATCATCATCATCAGCTCCATCATCGTGGGGAGGATTTTTCCGGTGGTCAAGCTCCTTGCGGCTAAAAATCGGAAAGAGTGAGGAGATAACTACACTGGATCACAAATTCCAACTTTTTTTCTGCACCAGAGACGCCATAGTGAAAATCCTATGTAAAATCAAAGTTATTTTTACTTGAATGGTACCGTTTTTGAGATATTTACGATTTACCGTTATTTCAAAAGCAAAAAAGATGGCTCCACTTAATCGTGTATATCTCAAGAACAAATTGAGCTATTCGAAAACGGTTTGAAAAATTTGAAAGCTTATAAAATTTACTATAATCAGTACATACAACACTTTTTGCTAGGTCCTGCAGATTCAAACATAGTGAACAATCATTACGGATTTTTTTAATTTTTTTTGTAAAAATATAAAAAAATTTGTACTTTGCGAGGAAACTCGAAAACTTTTTGTTTTTTAGCAGATATATTTTGGGGGAAAAAATTTAAGTGGGATTTTAAGAAATGAATGTTTAAAGACATATTTAATCCTGCGGCCGCCGTGGTGTAGCGGTTAAGTGTTCTGCCTTCTACACTAAGTCGTGGCGGTTCGATGCCCGACAAAAGTAACATCAAAAATTATTTAGAAAAAGAATTTTTCTAAACGGGGTCGCCCCTCGGCAGTAGTTTGGCAAACTCTCCGGGTGTATTTCTGCCATGAGAAGCTTCTCAGCAAAAAATTCATTTGCTTTGCAAGTGCTGTTCGGAGTCGGCAAAAAACTGTAGGTCCCGCCAACTTGTAGGAAAAACTCAAAAGCAACACACCACAAGTTGGAAAGAGAAGCTCGGCTAAAAATCTCGTTAGAGGTTATGATAACCTGTTGGTATATCGCCGCCATTAGTTTTTTTTTTTTTTTTTTTACTCCTGAAAGAAAATAAAAAAGTAAATTAGATAAATACATAAGTGACACATTAGTATATAATTTTCTTAGGCTGGATTTATCTTTCAATTCAGAACAAATTTTTTGTTTATATTTTGGGAGTGCCACGAAATCCCCAAAAAAAAAATCCCCAAACACAAAATCCCCAAAAAAAAAAAATACCCAAAAACATAATCCCCAAAAACAAGATCCCCAAATTCAAAATCCCCAAAATCAAAATCCCCAAAATGAAAATCCCCAAACACAAAATCCCAGTGCTATGATAAACATCATTGCCGTGTAAAAAATAGCAATATCTCTTTCCTATATGAGCTTTCGTTCACATTTATGTACATATATTCACCTTTTGGCAATACACATTTTTACTTATCCATATATAGGACTGCTAGTCGCTATAACTCGAACAAGCTAACAACGAAGCTGATACAAAAAGAGAAACGAAAATTAAGACAAACGCGAAGTTTCAAGTGTACTTATGTTTGCTCATATTGCGCATTTCGCAGCATATTTTAACATGTGGAAGTAGCGCAGTTGCTAGGCACACCGACTAGCACGCAGAGGGCTGCGAGTTCAAGTACAGGTTGGGGTAATTTTTTATTTCTAACTTTTTTAAAATTGTTTTTAAGTTCCTAAGTATTTTTCGAAAACTTTAGCCACTCGGCTATTGCCTCATATAAAATTCAATGGCAAAATATCCAATACAATGGCAGCAGACCCAATAGATGGAAATCATTGATTTCAGCTGCAGATAACATAACATCTATTCAGGAAAACAATATGGTTATATGTAAATTGTAAAAACGTGTACCGTTAAGTTATCAGCAATGTATATGTATGTATGTGTTCGGATAAAATTGACATTGACATATGTATCTTTGTATGTAAAAGTAATTAAGTGTTTGTAAAATTAAAAAATTGTTTCTGATATTTATCTGAAAAACAAAGAAGTTTGTATTTATTTGTATGATTTACTTGTAAATTACAGTAATTCAGAAATTCCCGAATAGCATAGAATTCAAATTATGTTTAAAATCGCTACGATTGTATTTATACTATCGATAAATGACAACAAAGAAGCTTGTATTTACTTATATAATATATTGTACGTACATAAGTATTTGTTAATTCGTTATAAATGAAATTTCTTCTGTTTTATTGAAATATATCTAACATAAATCCCCATTTTATGTGTGAAATAAATTCAAATTAGGTTTAAAATCGCGGCGATTTTTAACCTAATTTGAATTTATTTCACACATAAAATGGGGATTTCGTGTTGGGGATTTTGATTTTGGGGATTATGAGTTTGGGGATTTTAATTTTGGGGATTCTGATTTTGGGGATTTTGATTTTGGGGATTTTGTTTTGGGGATTTTGATTTTGGGGATAACGACCCTTATATTTTTCCCGTTCTTGTTTGTTCGGAACTGGACGATGAATTCAGATTTATGGCTATATATTCTCATGTAAATTTATGTAGTATATAATTTATTATATGTTTTTTTATTTACCCATTTCCGCATAGTTTTTGATTAAGTCGTTCACTATCATCTCGTAGTTAGAACTTTTGTGTTTGCCTAAAAAAGAAGTAACGACCTTTTCAAAAGAATCCCACGCTGCTGCCTCCACTGGTGACAATAGTTCTTTGAAATGGTTATTGGTCATCATTTTCCTTATTTGCGGTCCCACAAAAATCCCTTCCTTTATTTTTGCTTCTGAAATCGCTGGGAAGATTGTCTTCAAATGATGAAAAGCTTCGCCTTCTTTGTCCAAAGCCTTCACAAAGTTTTTGATAAAGCCGAACTTGATGTGGAGCGGAGGTAGAATTATTTTTTCCTTCTTTATAAGTGGAGAGTATTTTATGTTATCTACCCCAACTTGAAACTCGATTCGTTCTGGCCAATCCTTTATGATGTAGTGGTCTTGACGAGCTCGGCTATCCCATTTGCATAGAAAGCAACAGTATTTTGTGTATCCACTTTGTAGACCACATAGCATTCCAACGACTTTAAGATCGGCACATATTTTCCAATCATGTTCTTTGTATTTGATTAACTTGAGCAATTTTTGCATTATCTCATATGTTTCCTTCGTATTTACTGCATGCGCGATCGGGATAGATGGCTTTTGGTTGCAAATATGCAATAATACGGCCTTTAAACTTAATTTATTGCCGTCTATGAACAATCGCCACTCTTTTGAATCATATGGTTCACCAAATTGTTTGAATAGACCAGCAATGTCTTTGCAGTAACAAACACTGTCCTCCTTCGTATAGTACTTGGAAAATTCTTCGTGACGAGTTCTATAATATGTTACCTTAACATCGGATGAAACAAATTTAAATTGTTGCATTCGAGAGGCGTGTAGTTCGGCCTTTTCCTTTACAATTCCAAATCCCTTATCCAATCATTGAGTTGTGCTTGTGACAAAGAATTTCTTTCGTTTTCCGTTTGAAATTCAGTACAACCTGATGCCGCGTAATCAGATACTACTGTTGACAATGAAACTGGAGCCGGAACTAAAGTTAAATTTGATTCTGGCAATGTCGCTTCTGTTGAAATTAATTCTGGTAATGACACTGTAGATACGCTCGCATAGGTTACTTTTCTGGACTTTCCAACCCCAAGTACTTTTGTAGTACAAATATAGCAGTCCGTTGAATGGCAAGTTGGTTCCCTCCACTTCATTGGTGTAATAAATTTCACACGTCGCCTAAATAGATAGTTTCAGAAATTAGTCAGCTATGGAACAAATTCCTAATTTTTACAACGTACCTTTTTGTTCCGGTTTCCGAAGAAATCAATTCGACTCGGCATGTGGTGCACACAGTGTTCGGTGTCCATGGTTTTTCATTGTTTTTAGGCTCGATTCCAAAACACTTATAGTATGTAACTTTCAAAGGATTTGAAAACACACGTCTCATACTTTTAACAATAAATTGACCGCAGATGAAACAGAACATATCTGGATCATTTGTACACTCAAACTCTCGCGCCCTTTTATTCATTTTTTATTTTTAAGTAAATGACGGGTTATAAACTGCAATTATAAACAGTATCCGGCGAGCATTGCAGATATTATGAAGGAACAAGGCGCATGTACTCTTATTTATACTTAGATCCAGTAAAAATTCAAGCCTACCTAAACAAAAAGGTTCCCTAGTTCTACAAAGAAAATACTACCTGCCTCAAAAATATGCTCTTGTTTAAAATGTACCTAGGTTTGAGAAAACGACACTAACAGCTTTTTGTATCTAATAACTTTTCGAAA
>CAXKVI010000001.1:118109138-118528082 GCA_964058755.1 Campiglossa producta
GATATTTCCTGACTAGTATGAATTCAGACAAAAAATTCTAGTTGTATACTGGTATGAAAAGAATATTTCCTGACTAGTATGAGTTCTGCCAGAAAATTATAGTTGTATACTAGTATTTTTCTGACTAGTTTGAGGTTTCGCTGCAGGGATAGTTCTCAAAAAAATTGATTAATGTAAACGGGTAGTCAACTCAATTTGGAATCAACGGCACATGCGATGAAAATTGATTTCAAAATTGAACAATGCAAACAGGCCTTTAATAGAGTTTTCCTTCAGTTTGTTTGTTGATGTTCTTTGCCCATTGCCTACTAGCGACGAAACATTTTGTTTCCAACTGTGCTATTAGGCAGGGACTTTGTTTAATACATTTGTCGCGTGCTCTCGGCTGAAACTACATTTAAAAATAAAATTATCCCAAAAGGTCTATTTTTGAAAAAGTTACAGCATTTAAAAAAAAAACGTTTTTTTAAAGTTCATAACTTTTTTTGATTTGGGGAAAAAAATTGAAAAAATTCTGAAAAATGTCTTTCGGGGCGTAGAAAAAGATAGCAAATTTTTAGTCGACTTAAGAAATTAGACCACTTGAAATTTTTGCTGGTGATTTTGAATACCAACATCGAGATATTTTTCAAGACTTTCATTAGTACGAAGTTAAATAAATAAAAAAATAAATAAAATAAAATGAAACAAAGGGTTTTGAAATAATATAAAATGAAAATAAAATAAAATTAAATAAAATAAGGTTAAATGAAATTAATGAAATATAATGAAATAGAACAAACTGAAATTGAATTTTCTTGTATGCCATTGCCACCTTGACTGCACACTGCGAAAACAAAACACGTAGGCATTTCTATTATATTTAATACTCGGATTTGACAACTAATTTAATTTATGAAACCAGCTGTCTAATTTTCCTTTGTACTGTTTTTGTTTCAATTAATTAAAATCATACTGTTTCAATCACACTCCCCAGCCAGCATTTTTTGAAAATTTTGAACAAAAAATATTCAAATATAACTCTCCAGATGATTAAAAACGATCAAATTTAAAAACATTTTCCGATCGAATTTTAACGTACTGTCGGGAGAAAAGTGTACCCTAAATATGACTATCCATGAATAATCATTTATGCACGGAGAGAAATATTTTTCTGGAATCAAGAAAAATATTTTCCCAATCTCAAATTAGTAAATTTTTGGCGAAATAGTCAAATCTTACTTGATTTTCACTGAAATCAATAAAAAAGTTTACTATTAATAAGAGATTTATTTTCTTTTTAAAGAACAAAAACAAAATCTATGCAAAAAAAAATGTCGAAAAAAAGTATTAAATAAACAAGAAAATATTTTCTAGAATTTACTTAAATTAAGAAAAAAGTTTTGCTAGTGTTGAGAAAAAATTAAGAAAGTTATTTCCTCATTGACGAACAACAACAAAATCTATGGATAAATAACGGCAAAACAATGTGAAAATAATCAAGAAAAGAATTTCTTAGTTCAACTTTCGGAATACTCGCCGTTTTCTTGGGAAACAAAACAAATTGCAGCAAAATTTTGAAAATAACCAAGCAAATGTTTTCTTTAAAGGAGTAAAATATTTCTTGCTGTACTCACAGCGCCTACTGACGAAACCAGACATAGTAACGGGATTTTTTTTTGTGAAATGTAAAAAAGTATTGAATGCATTTTAGCCACACGAATTAATATTTGTGGTTTTTTGGAAAGAGCCGGCGCTTTGCATGTTGTACAGTTGCTATTTCAATAATTTATTACTTTTTTAAAAAGCTTTTGGAATTTGTGACTATGAAACATTTTTGTATTTGACGGAAAGCGACGTGGAAAAGATCTTTAAGGATGACTTTGCTACGAAATTAAAATTTCAGTCGAAGCTGAAACCATTACAGAGGCAAAAGGTAAGATCTTTAAATTATTATTTTTTTTGGAGGTTTACTAATTAAACATTTTTAGGAAACTTGCGAGTTAAAAAATATCCTTGTACGTATAGAAAATCCACTTCAAAAGTTTTTGGATACTACCTCTTCACCGGTTTCTAAGGAATTTATTTTAGGGTCTGCTGACTTTGTAAGTATACAATTAAAAAACAATTGGCCAATTCGTGCCAGTCGGCTTATTAATTTATCCATGTAAAAAAATTATTTTTCCAGATGTATTTTGTTTTTGTAAAAAAAAAATTTCTATGGAGAGAAATTATTTATTACATGGATAAGTTGATAAGTCGACTGACAAGAATTCGCCAAATATTTAATGTTTTAAAATAATTTGTGCCCTTTAATTTCTAGGATTTGGAAAATTATTTATCAACTAAGACTGAAAGTTTATTGAAACACTTTATTGTAGAAACGGATCCATCGATTTTAACGCAAAGGGGCCGGGCAAATATTATTGAAAATGCAGTTGAATTTTATACATCAAGATCCAAATTAATGCGAGAAAAAGATTTTTTGTGCGTTGCAAATCAGATCAGTGCCAAATTTCATGGAGAAAAAGTGGTAAGTGGTAAAGTTTTTTTTTTAATTTTTTTATTTATTTAATTTAATCTTGTTTTATTTATTTTATTTTACATCATTTTTTTTAATTTTTATTTTTATTTTGCTTTATTTTATTTTTATTAATCTTTTATTTTTTTTTGCAATTTTAAAACAATTACAATTACAGGAGGTTTATTATAACAAGAGCAGCGAATATCCGAGTGGAAAATTGTACCATTTCTATAAAAATTCAGTTGCACGCTTGCGCAAGGGAAGTTTATTTCCTGCAAAAAGGACTGCATTTCAATCGCAATCCGATTTTTTGCCCAAAGATATTGAAGCAAGTTCGTCAGTAGCTGTTTTTGAAGACCACAAGGAGTGGCTTCGGTATTTTTGTGAACCGTGGGAGGAGGTACAAAGACGCTGGGTAGAAACCATTGATTTTCGCAGAATAAGCTTGGCAAACAGTAAAGAAAAGCCAATAAACGAATTACTTTTGGAGTGGCCTTCCTACAAGAAAGACTTCGGAAAAAGTTTGGTGAGTCAATGCTAAGATTTGTAAAATGTTTTTGTTTAATGCACTAGTATTAGAGGAAGCTACAGTGAGTGCTACCCACAATGATCTACCTTAAAATAGCAATTTTAAGTAAAATATTTTTTCTTTTTAAAAACTGCGATATTTTTTCAAAAAGGTATAACTAAAAATACAATGCAAAGAATGCAATTTAAAGTTAAGGACTGACAAATTCGACAAATTTTCGCCAAAATTATAAATTTTTTAAAAAGAAGTTTTTAGATATTTTTCAGGTCGAACTATCTACACCGTCCTTAACTTGAATTAGCATTATTTAGATATTTTTTCATAAAAAGTAGCTTAATTTTTAAAAATAAAAAACATGAAGCTGAAAATTACAATTTTAAGTTGCGCCATTTTAGATGGCAATCACTGTATGTATTTTATTTTGATTTTGCAAGTAGCAAAGTAAGTTCATTCAAATAATTGATGCCTTAAACAACCTTTCGAATTTTTTTTAATCAACCGATTCTAAATAAGAATTGGTTGGAATGTATTTACAACTAATTTTATGTTTCAATTTGTTTATAAAACTACAGATAGACATAGACTTTGAAAAAATAAGCTATGGTAATTGCTACGGGCTCCAATCTAAATGGGAATCATTTATTGAAGTGTTCATGCGCAGAGCTCAAAGTCTTATCAAGGATAAGCACAACTTAGAAGTTTTTCCAACACTTTCAGATATAACTAACAAAGGTAGTTTTACTATTGTATATTATTGGCTCCATTTACTAAATTTGTTCTTTGCTTAGATTTACGTGATGCTGCAATATTTGATCTAATGTCAGCTGTAATGCCTCCGACAGGAGTTATTATATCAAAAAACAAAAAGTTTTGGAAGCCGTCAATCAGTGACTCTCAGCAGCAATTTTTACTAAGGGTCAATAGCCCCAACGATTTACAAACATCCTTAGAAAGCCTCTCCCTGCATTTGAAGGAATATGGGTTACAATTACAGCCGCTAGTGGTATTAATTTATAATGAAGAACCGGCTAATTTACAGATAGTTGGCGTATTTGACGATATAAAATACTTATACACATCTGTCATTGACGCAGTGTCAAACATTTTTAAATTGCATTATATTTTTAATCTACAATATCAGAAACAATGTATTCACGTTTGGCAATTTGTACAAAAATATTTTTTTGAGATAGATACAAACAATATTTCGGCTTTTGTAAATGTAACAATTCCAGCATTTTCATAATGTTTATATGCTTTGTTTGCAAAGACAGCTTAAAAACTGTTAATGATTTAACCATACATTTAAAATTTGTACATCGTAAGAAACCATACGGATTATTTAAGTGTCAACAAGATAAATGCATTCAATCATTTTCAAGTTTAAAAACGCTAAAACGTCATTTAAGCCATATTCACAAAGCTTCTGAAAATACAATAACATCCGAAACTAAATTTATAGATATAACACTTCCTGAAAATATTAAAAAAAACACATGGAATTCCAAATACAAACAGTTTTTTCAATGAATCTCAAGATATTCAACCTACAAACGCATCAAAAAACTATATTTTCGATAGTATTTTTTTAGTGGAATCCTTGAAGCAAAAACTTTTAAAATTAATTTCCTATATGTATGCTCAAAGCGACTTGACATCAAAACATGTACAAGAAATTATTTGTAACGTGACCACTCTTTTTGAGTTTGCACTAAAGCCTATACCAAATATTTCCAAAACTATTTCTGACAGTAAGGTTAGGGAAAGCGTGGAAAGTTTTATAAACAATTTTTTGAATATAATTAATTTATTTAAAAGTGAGTACAAATTAACGAACTATTTACTACAAAATTATTTGTTACAAAATCCAACACTATTCAATTTTGAGTCTGTACCTAATAACAGAAGTAGTTTCAAAGGGAATTGCATCTGTCGGAACCAAAAAGTATGGGGGAACTATGCTTCCAATACGCTTTCAGCTAAAAAAGTTTTTTGAGCTACCTAATGTGTTAAGCAGGACTTTGGAGATAATTGAAATGCTTATTCAGGATAATCTTAGCCATATCCATAGCTACTTTCAAGGGGAGTTGTGGAAGGAAAAACTATTGAAGTTTCCAGACAAGAAAGTGGTTCCTTTTTTCTTGTACTATGATGACTTTGAAACGAACGATCCTATAGGAAGTCACTCCGGAACTCAAAGTATATCAGCATTTTATTACTCTTTCCCTTCTGCAACTCCAGAGGAAGCCTCAAAACTGTCATCAATATTTCCAGCTATGTTTCTTAAAGCAAAATATTTAAAAGAATTTGACATTAATACTGTATTAAGTCCGCTAGTTGAGGAACTTAAATTTTTGGAGGAACAGGGACTACGAATTAAAGTCAATTAAACATATGAAACTGTCCACTTTGTAATGGGTTTATTGATTGGGGACAATTTAGCTTTGAATACACTATTGAGATTTTCTCCATCTTTTTCACATACTTTTTTTTGTCGGTTTTGTACAATGCCAAAAGCTGATACTAAAAATACAATAATTGAAAACTCTTCATTATTGCATTTGAGAACTGACTTTGATCTAGATTTTACTCAGGAGTCGTACACCGAAAAGGGAATCAAGTTTATTTCGGTCTTTAACAAATTACTTTCATTCCACACAGTAGATAACTTTTATGTTGATGTAATGCACGATGTTTTTGAAGGTGTAATCAAATATGGACTGATTAATGCTATTAAATATTTTGTATATAATAATTTTTTTTCTTTACAAGATCTCAATAACCGCTCCACTTTTTTTGATTATGGAAATATAGCTGGAAAAAATAAGCCAAAAGAAATTTCTCCACAAAACTTGAAAAATGGAAAGTTAAACATGACGGCTAGTGAATCTCTATTGTATTTAAAGTTTTTTTCTTGCTTCGTTGGTGACTTAGTTCCAATAGGGAATATTGTATGGAAATATGTTTGCACACTTGAAGAAATGGTTCGTCTAATTGTATCCACTAAATTCAGCGTTCGAGACATACAAAAACTTATGGACGTAATAAAGTTGCATCACACTCTATATAATAATGTGTTTCATGATTCTTTAAAACCGAAACACCATATATTGATTCACTATCCGTCAATTATAAAAAAATCGGGTCCATTGAAAAATCTGTGGTGTATGCGTTTTGAGTCTAAAAACAAAGAAATTGTTAACTATGCGCATGTCATTAGTTCTAGAATAAATTTGTCATTTTCCTTAGCAAAAAAGAGTTGCCTAAAGTTTACAAATATTATTTTAAACTATACAACTGAACATACATTGTTAAAATAAGTGACAGTGTATACTTAATATTACAAAAAATAGAAATATCTCATAGGGATGAACATTTTATGTGTTATTATATAAACCAATTCACTAGTTTTTTCATAAAAATAAACATTGTAAACCTAGAATGTAAGCCACTAAATACATTCCGCTTGCCAAATGGTAAAACTGCATTTAAGCCGAATATATTGTAAAGTATCAATTACCACACCGCATTATCCACAGAAAAAAAGCTAATTTTTCTTTATATGTTTACGCATATGTACATATTTTTATAAAACATTGATATTAATGAAATACTGAATTCGGAACTAAATAATAAAACAAAATAAAAGTAGTGCTTGCACTTCTGGGTATAAAAATATGTCTGTGTTTTATTAAGAAATGGTTCTCTAAATTTAGGAAAATATTTGCTTAAATATTTTAGTCTATATAAAGTAAATATTTGCTTAGTTAAGGAAAGAAAATTTTTACTTGCTACAGGAAAAGAATTTCTCAATAATTCTGCCCATATTAAGAAAAAACGTACTTACCTAAAGAAAATATTTTCTTATTTTTTGCAGCTCACACGAGAAAAAAAATGGATTGATTTAAGTAAAAACAGTCTTGTTTATTTTAGTGGTAATCAAGATCGAAATAGAAAATATTTTCTTATTTATTTAAAAATTAAAAATACAGTTATTTTCTTAGATTTTCTTATTAGTAAGAAAATATTTTCCAAGTTCAAAAACAAACCTCGATTTTCTTGTTTGTGCTTTGATTTTAGGAAAAAATTCTTTCCGTGTGTGTAACATTTTTGAGCAATTTTAAACATTTTTTCATCAAATTTGATATCATCTGAAGGCCATATTTTGTTTCTTTTCTGATAACATTTGACTGCTTTTCGCAGTAATTTTGTGATCGCGTTTAATTTAAATTTAGAAACAAAATTGATTATTTTTTGTTTTTAATTTTTAGGCTATTTTCTACTACGTATTGTATTATATTTCTAGTTATTTTTGATATCATTTTATATTCAAAATAAGCACCGTTTCATGATACATTTTTCACTTATTTCTTTGCTACTTTTTGTAATATTTTTTGAATAATTTTTTCCTTATTTTTATGACCACAATTAATGCTATTTATGACGAATTTTTAAGATTCTTTTTACCAATTTTTATAACGTTATTTTTAACCTTTTTTGATATCATTTTATCATCAAAATAAATACCTCCTTATGATAAAATTTCCAATTATTTTGTCCTACTTTTTCTATTAATTTTTCAATCATATTTGGTATTATTTTATAATCATGATAAATGTGATTTTGTGATCAATTTTTTAGTATTTTTTAATTACTTTTCGTTCCCCTCCCAATCCAGGGTGTTATGCGACCACGTGCCCATTGGACGTTTGCAGCCGGGAGGCAAATCGTGGCTGTAATCGAACGGAGCCTCTCTGATACCGGGCCGCCTCGGAGAGTTACTATGGCCTTACCGCGGTATGGGGACCTGCCGCGGCGGACGACACATTCCCCTTATTCTTCCCTTGACCCTAAACTGGCCTTACCCGACGAGGGGTCGTACGGACAAGATGATAAATAGTAACAAACACCCTAAAACTAAAGATACAACAATGTATACTGCACAGCAGAGGAGGAAAATGCTGGAGCAAGCGAGACGCAACGTCGGAGGACAAACTCCATTTCTCTATCAGCCGAGAGATCGACAGCGGTGGCAACTACGGGTCGATTAGCTCTGGATAACAAGGGGGCAATCCCCAAAGTAAGTACCGGTACAAACACAGTGAAGCCAACAACGGCTGATGCTAAAGTCCTAGTAAGTGCCGGTACCGAAACCAAGTCTTTAACGTCTGTGGCAGTGGTCTCACGACCTGGCCCCACAGATCCAAATAAGGAACGACCGCGATGGCAACTACGGGTCGAAATTTACCTCAAAAGACATCTCCCAGTCGCTCTGAGTACTTGCTGAAGAAATACGAGGGTATTTCACAAGAGACGCTATCGCCGAATGCTAGAAAGACGGTGGAGATGACTGAAGCTATCTTACCGAACTTCCAAAGCGATTACGCGCCAAAGAAGGTTAATGGAAATCCCTTCAAACGCCAGAGATCGGACGTGGATTTAAAACCTCACCCGAAGCGGCAGCAACACGCCCCCGTAGTGGGTAAACTCAGCTTTGCTGAAGTAACTAAGGATAGGATCCTCATAGGCGTCATTGACCGAGGTAACGAAAGCTGGGCCATCCCTAGGGACCAGTGGCGGTACGTCCGGAACGCTATCGGTAATGCCCTTCTCGACATTATGGATGAGTCTCCGGGTGCCACGCCGATGGGTTCTGATGCGGGATGGCACCAGGGCCGAATCAAGATATTCGCTTGCGAGGATGCAAAAACTGTTGTACTGTACAAGGCAGCAGCTGCAAGACTGGGTGAGATCTAGCAAGGGGCAAGAATCGAGGTTGTCGACTGGAAGGACCTCCCGGCTCGGCCAAGGGCAAGAGCGTGGATTCCTGCTATCCCTGCTGAACCTGAGAGAATTCTCAGGATGCTGAGGATCATGAACCCGTCTCTCCCGACGCAGGACTGGGGTGTCAATCTGGTCGAGGATGCGGTAGGGCCTGACAGGCAAGTGGTCTTCACCTTGACTAGGGAAGCACTCGAGCCCCTTAAACGGTGCAATGGATGAGTGCACTACGGCATGGGTCAGATCGTGATCCACGTATACCGCGGCGATGCACAGCGCGCTGCTATTTCGGCTGCAACGGAGGGCTCGGACATCGCAGTGCCGGTAGAGGAGTCGGAGATGTCCGACTCGGAAAGTATGGTATCTGCCACGCCAAATGGCGAAGGAGCAGTGAACAGCGAGATGGGAGACAGCCTGCTGGACGGGAGACAGCCTGCTGGACGGGGAAGACCTCAACGTCACAGTGATAGCAGCTAATCCTGAGCGCACCAATGTCAATACTGCCACAGACTGAGCGCTCTCATGTTGGTGGTTATTCAGATAAACCTGCACAAATCTAAAGCAGCCTCGGCTGCTTTAATCAGTCGTCTCTCTAAAGGCGACATAGATGTGGTCCTCATCCAAGAACCCTGGGTCAACAGCTCAAGGATTTGCGGTTTGGGGACAAAGGGCTTTAAGCTAATCCAAGCCAGCGAGGGGGACAGGGTTAGAGCCTCCGACCACCGGTACGTAGAATTAGTTCTAGACTTTTCTGAAACGCAACCCACGTAACACTAACTGGCAGCTACACAATGAAATACTATCTGGGGACTTGCCAGCACTGCCCCCACAAGTCCCCTCATCAGTAGGGGAGTTGGAGGATCTGATAAAGACATTTACAACGGCGCTCTGGAATGCCCTAGAGCAGGCTTGCCCAGTGCCAAAACCACGCGGTAAACATAGGCCGCATTGGTGGTCCTACGACCTGGACTCGCTCCGTAAGTCATGTAGGACACAATTTAATAAGGCCAAGAGCCTTGGCACGGAGACTCAATGGCTCGAATATAAAGTTAAACTCAGGGCCTACAAAAAAGCTCCGAGGCAGGCGAAGAGAGTATCGTTGAGAAATTTATGCACTGGGGTCGAAAATGTCGACGATACAGCGAGACTTAGACGAGTGCTCTCAAAAACTCAAACAGCCACAAGCTATTTGCGCAAACCTGGCGGATCCTGGACCAGCACGGAGAGGCAAACCCTAGAGCTGCTCTTGAATACCCACTTCCCAGGAAACTTGCATGAGGAACCCCTAGCACCTACAACAAACCTGGCTGTACACATACCCATCACGGAGGAAAAGGTTAGTTGGGCGGTTAAAAGCTTCGAACCGTTCAAGTCTGCCGGGCCATACGGGATTATTCCCGCACAACTCATAAACACGCTGGAAAAATCATCCAAATGGCTGGTATTTCTCTATACAGCCTGCCTGGCTCTTAGCTACATTCCGTGCTCCTGGAGAAGTGCCACGGCAGTGTTTATTCCTAAGGCGGGGAAGGCGTCTCATTACGAGCCCAAGGACTATAGGCCGATCAGTCTCTCATCCTTTGTGCTCAAGACCTTCGAGAGGATAATAAATGACTACCTTTCCTCTACTATTGATGGTAACCTGATCTGTAGCTATCAGCATGCATACACCAAAGGGAAATCTACAGAAACTGTGCTTCACAGCCTAGTTTCTGTTATTGAAAAATCGCTGTATGAAAAGGAGTACTGTCTTGTGGCCTTTTTAGATATTGAAAAAGCCTTCAACAACATAAGCCCTGATGCTATAAACACCGCTTTAACAAGTCTGGGCATAAGCAGGTCTCTTATTGGACTTATTGATCAACTGCTAAGGGGTAGACGAATAGTTTCATCACTGGGCTCGGTTGACTTATCACGCTATGTCACAAGGGGAACGCCTCAGGGTGGTGTTCTCTCCCCGCTTCTATGGAACCTCACTGTCAACTCGATGCTGCGAGACACAAGCTGGGGGGCGGGAAGGTAGTGGCATATGCAGATGACTTAGCTATAGTATATAGGGGCAAATTCCCACAAACCCTGTGCGACTTGATGCAATTAGCACTGGGAGAGGTTTCCTCATGGTGCTCGCGATGCGGACTGAGCATCAACCCGGGAAAAGTAGAACTGGTGCTTTTCACCAACCGCTATAAGATACCACCGTTAATACTAGCAAAACTGAATGACGTGCGCTTGAACTTGGCTGACAAAGCCAAGTTCTTAACACAGTTCTGGATAGGAAACTAACCTGGAAGGAGAATGTTCTTCAGCGCCAGAAGAAAGCGTGTATTGCACTCTACAAGTGCAAAAGAGCCATTGGAAAGAAATGGGGGCTCAGCCCCAAAATATGCAAATGGATCTACACTGCAATAATTCGACCAGTCATTCTCTATGGAGTTGTGGTATGGTGGCCTGCGCTGAGCAAGGCAACAAACCTTAATCTGCTAGGTAAAGTACACAGATCTTGCATGATCTGTATAAGTGGTGCGTTAAGAACAACGCCCAATGAAGCACTCCAGGCCATTCTTGGCATTTTGCCACTCGATCTGGAAGGGCACCGAGTAGCAGCAGCATCGGCCTTGCGTCTAAGGGAAACGTCTGGCTGGGGCGCAAGCACTACTGGACACGCCTGTATTTTGGGATCCTATAGCTTTCTTCCGCTGAGCACAGATCGCTGTGTGACCACAACAGTCGGAGATAGCGGTTTTAAAATCAACATTTCCAGCAGGGAAGAATGGGAGAGCACGGATCGGAGTCCCGTCACTCATGGCGGCACTTTCATTTATACTGATGGCTCGACGATAGACGGCAGAGTTGGGGGAGGGGTTTATTCAAAGGATCTGAACCTTGAGCTCTCCTTCAGACTACCTGATCACTGCAGTGTCTTCCAGGCTGAAGTTTCAGCAATCATGGTCGCCGCGGCTTGGATAGGCCAACACAAAATTGGACAGGACATTTTTATATTCAGCGACAGCCAGGCGGCCATCAAATCCCTTGGCTCTTACTCGTTCAACTCTGAACTGACGCTCAGCTGTCGTCGATCTCTACAAAAGATGGCCCAACAGAATCGCGTTAACCTCACATGGGTCCCGGGGCATAGGGACATTGAGGGAAATTGTAGGGCAGACGAACTTTGGAGGCAGGGCACGACCAAGCAGGTTCTTCGCGATAAAAAGCGCTTAGGTATGCGTTTGCCACATGCAAGCTTATGCTGAAGGAGTACACACTCCGCCAAGCCAACGAAAGATGGCTGCAATCTCCAGGATGCCGGATATCCAAAGAAACCTGGCCGAAATGGGATCATAAAAGATCAAGACAAATGTATGCCCTAAGGAGAAAATAAAACTGCGCTTTTTGGGAGTTCCCTTCCTGGTCAGCCTTTGCCAGGTCACGGAGCTGGACATAAACGACCTAATGGCCTTCATCAAGTCATCTAAATGATTCGAGGAGGAGTAACGGTGTCGGTATAGGAAAGTCAGTCCCGGGATTCTGCTATGTGGAGAATTCCGTTAATACCGGGATTTTCCATATGGCAGGGTCCCGGAACTGACTTTCCTAGTGTTGGTGGTATCACAACGGGCCTTTTAATACGGGCCTAGGTGTGCCTCTGCGGCAGCCACTTGAACCTAACCTAATTACTTTTCACAACACTTTGTGATCATTATAAATATCCTAATATGATCAATTTTTAACTAATTTTCTGCTGTATTTTATATTTTTTTTAATACTTTTTGGTGTCCTTTAATAATCATTAGACATACCTTTTCATAATCCTTTTTCTAAATAAAAAACTCTGAATTGCTTGTTTTATATTTTGAAATTAATAATTGGGTTTATTAATTTAAGTACTTGGAATATATATGTACATATAATAAATTATATAAATTTATTAATTTTAGTGAAAGAAACCTTAATAAATAGTAACTATAAATTTATTAACAAAGTGAAACAAACTATAAATAGTAACTATTAATAGTAAATACAACGGATTTATAAGTATTTATAAGTAACTACATATTTGATACTTCAGCATCTTGCTTTTCCATTATTTTGCGTGGACATCTTTCAAATTTGCATCCATATCTTTCTCAGCAAAAACTGTGAATAAAAACAGTACAATTACGTTACATTATATCTTAGTATGAATTGGGGATAGTCATAGTCGAAATAAAGTAGGTATCTAAAGTTTACGTCAGCTTTTTCACACAATTTTCCGCCTAAAAAGCTGAAGTTAATTTAGGTAACTATGTACTTAATTTTGAATATGATTTTGCCTCAATTTATGTAGGTATGTACGTATTTAATATAACAATTATAATTAATATAGTTTTTTCGAAATTTTTTTAAACTACCTTTATAGTTATAATTATATACAAGTGAGACTTACAAATTTAAGGAATTCTAAGGTTATTGACAAATTAGGTCAATTAGTAACAAATATTTTAGTTTGTTTTAAAAGGTGGTTTGTTCTTCGGGCTTCTTTCTTTTAAGGAAGCGTTCTTTTGCATGCGCATGGGTTCTCTATGTACAGTCACTTCTCAGAGCAGAAAACCCAGGACATCGCCATGGATCTCTGCGCAGTGGAACCACCCGGGGTTTTAACTCGGTCAAGGACTGTCACTTTCAATGTAACCCTGTTTAGTATGTTTGGTCCCATTCCGAAACTATCATCCTTCCCCCTTGCAGCAGGGCTGCAAGATATTCTAAAGCCTAGATATTACTTTCGGTGACAGGGTAAAGAAGGACCCTAGGGGATGTGCGAACTCCTTCTGTAGACAATTTGTACTACATTCCCCGCCCGATAGAGCTAAACGTAGAACCATGCGACAGGCGCGTAAATACAAAAACCAAAACACGCCCATTGTCATCACTGCCTCAGAGGTCAAGGAAGCCATCAGACAGGCTAAGCCCTCAAAATCCATCGGCCCCGACGGCATTGCCATGAAGATACTGAAACATCTAGGCCAGGAGGGACACAAATACTTAGCGGCTCTATTCAGACTTTCACTGAACACTTTCGTCATTCCTGAAATATGGAAAAAGGCGAGAGTGGTTCCATTACTAAAACCTAGAAAGCCGGCAAATATAGGCGATTCATATCGCCCTAAATCACTTTTTCGCCGGTAGTGAAGACGCTAGAGTCCATTTTGCTCCCGTATTATCCTGCAAATCTGCCCCTGGCTAGTCATCAACATGGCTTCCGTAAGCTGCACAGCACCACCACCGCACTCAATGCCATTACAACGCAAATAAATAGAGGCCTAAATCAAAACCAACCAAATGACAGGACTGTGTTAGTGGCACTTGACCTGTCCAAAGCTTTTGACACAGTCAACCATGCCACTCTCATACAAGATCTCTTTGAAACACAGATACCTGATGCGTAAAAGAGATGGACCGCTAATTATTTGAATGGTGGGCAGGCGTCGGTTAACTTTAGAAACGCATATCAAAACCTAGACGTATTAGACAGGGGGTGCCACAGGGTGGTGTCCTATCCCCAACACTGTTTAACTTCTATCTATCGAAGATGCCCCCACCACCAGACGGCGTCACAGTCGTTTCATATGCCGACGACTGTACAATAATGGCGACGGGGAAGGGCCCCTATACTGATGAACTCTGTGCGAAAATCAACGCGTATCTCTGCGACCTTTCCAGGTTTTTCACTGAGCGAGATCTGACGATATCTCCGACTAAATCAACGGCGACGCTTTTTACGACATGGACGCACCAGGTGAGAAATGAATTAGACATTTTCGTTGATGGCACTAAGCTACCAACTGTCACCCACCTAAAGTTATTAGGGGTGACACTGGATAATACTTTCTCATCTGCTGGTCATGTGTCTGCAATGGTCTCAAAGGTACGTGGTCGCAACAAGATCCTCAAGTCACTTGCCGGCAGTACTTGGGGAAAAGACAAAGAAACGTTGCTGACTACATATGTATAAGGCCATTGGCCGACCAGTCTTTGACTATGCTGCACCCATATGGTCGCCTAATGTACATAACACCAACTGGACGAAGTTACAAGTCTGCCAAAATACTGCCATCAGAACTGCTACGGGATGTCTCCTCATGTCTTGCGAGTCTCACCTCCATCAGGAGGCAAAACTGCTCAATGTAAAAGAGCATGCGGAAATGCGGAGCAGGCAATTCCTTCTGAACTGCCACAAGCCAGCACATCCAAACCGTCATCTTTTGGACATAGATCCGCCCCCGAGAGACATAAGGAAACATCTCCGTAAGCATTATGATGAGATCCGGCATCATATTACCTTGCCGTTTGATCTGCAGAATCATAAGCGGGCTCTAACCGACATCCACACCGAGTCGGTAGACACTTTTGTCGGATCTCTACCTGTGAATCCCGTTCTGAACAGTCATCCACCGGATATTGCTGAAGAAGAACGCACCTTACCAAGGGAGACAAGAGTCACCTTGGCACAGCTTAGGGCTGGATATAGTGTAAGGTTAAACTCCTACTTATCCAGACTTAATGATACAATCACAAACACATGCCCTGCATGTGGTAGGACCCCCCATGATACTCTACATCTCTTCAATTGTTCATCTGAACCTACTCTTCTAACCCCTCTGTCCCTCTGGACAAACCCTGTTGAAACTGCACGTTTCCTTGGACTCCCCTTAGAAGAGCTTGATGAAGATCTTCGGAATGATCATACACTCTAGACAGGGCAATGCATTGTTAACAACAACAACAACAACAACAACATGCGCAAAATGCTTTTGCAAGACCCCATTCATGTCTTTTTCGTCAACTTTAAATTTTAAGTTACAAATGCCTGTAAGTAAAGACAATGCCATTACATTAGAATTGTTCCCGTTAGTATTCCCAAAAAATTATAATTTTTAACAAAATCACGACACTATTACTTTTAATAACAGATGTTAAAAATAATTTTTCTGCACTAGGCTTTTCAATTGTCCCCTTCCATCTTTTCTGTTTGTGTCCGCCACTGTATTCTTCAGTCCCTTAACTTCGTCGAGCAACTCAAGAAATTTACTTTGGGGACAGCTAACTTGCGGCTCATATACATTCTGGACTAAAATATACGTATTTTCATTTTTTGATATACATATATTGCCAGACTTTTAATGACATATTAAATATTTTTTTATTGACTTACTTGCGGCTAAATGGTTATTCGAATTATACGAATATTGGTTGCTAGAAGCAGTGAGGAAGTTATTGTGTTGAGACATGTTCTATGAATAGCACAAAGTAAAATTGGTGGGCTGATGAATTGTTTAAGCATATTACTTTCTTCATAATATCATTTTGAAGAAATTGAATTTCATCATCAAAGGCAATATTCGTAACGTAGTACATGTTAAATTGATTTGAGGGTATTGTGTCAGTAAAATACTGCTCCAGATTTTTAACTGGCAAACCGTGGAAAACCAGCAGGTTTTTGTTTTTTCTTATTTCAGTAATTTTTATAATTGCATAAAAAACTAGGCAGTAACAGTCAGGACTGTTTACTGAAAAGGTGTATCCATTTAGATTTACTTTTCTAATTTTTTCATTATATGCGTTAACAAAAGTACTTGGTTCTGTATGCTCTTGCCTTTTTATTGCGAAGCTACACTCGACCTGCCTCTTGTAAATTTGGGAAGCCACATTGCCCCCTTTCCTCACTCTTCTTTTAATTTTTTGGAGATAATTCTCAAATTTGAAGGCACTAACTTCTTCCAATCCAAGGAGCCATATACCTTAGCATCCTCGTGAATGTGCGAAAGGTAGTGAAAATTAAAAGTTAAAAAACTTTGGTTATATAGCGATGATTTTAACAAATTTTCGGCAGCCTCGTTGTTGTTTTTGGAATCAAAATCATCCAAAAGGATTCTTATAGCCAAGGATAATTTTAAAAAATGGCAATATCTCGCTGGGCTTAAAATATCTTTTAATATAAAAGGTCCGGTATAAAGTAGAAATTGTCGCAGTTCTGTGGCCTTCCATCTATCTAGTTCTACCAATTTTCGGGGATTTCTGTTAAATTCTTTTGGCATATTGCCTTTATTGCAGATCAACTCGTTAGCCAGAGAACTAATTTTCCACGATGGTAGAGAAAAGTCTTCACGCTTTATCTTTATCCATGCCCTTAAAAGAGTGCGCATTACACCAAGGCATACAACGTGCATATAATCTAGTGAACATTGGGAAATAATGTCAATATCAAGAAGTTCCAATGCTGACGGTGATTGTTCAACGTGATGCTCGGGTTGTAATCGATTTCTAAAAGAATCATTGCTTCTTTGTGTACAATTTGTTTCAAGAGGAAACACAAGACGATTTGTAATGCGTTCACCTTTCTGTGTACACCGCACACAAGAAAAATATCCACAATGACCTTTTGTACCCAGTATATGACTTTGCTGGTGCATCCATTACGAAGCATCTTACGATAATACGAAACATTTTTGCTCCAAAAACCATTTTTATTTAAGATATTGATTTCAGAAATGAATTCTGCCAAGAACTCGCAAGCGCATTTTGGCTTTGAAACGCCTTCATATAACCTAATGAGGAACATATAACTCGTTTTACAAATACTGCCAAGTATTGGCCAAACCTGCTTGGAGCTACTTTTAAACAACGGTATACCATCAATTCCAAAATCTAATTCAATATTTGGCAAACTATAGTTAGCAAAAGTTAAAAAATCGGTCAAAGCATTTTTTATGCCATAGTGAACGTAACGACCATCCCCAATTTTTCTTAAGTCTACTGTGGTAGAGGTTTTCAAAAGGGTTCTACCATCTTTCGGAACTTTAATGTTGCATTTTATGAGTAAACGTAGTAGAGCATTCAAGGCAGCAAATGTTATCATGTATTCAGTAGCCCATACGGCTAACTCCTTACAAATATCGTAATTTTCTTCCTCACTGTCACTACTAATGCATACTGTTTCGTTTTCGGACTCAAAAATTCCCTGCCTTATCTAACCTAGCACTGTTTATTTCTGAGCCTGCTGCAGTGTGCCCTCCTGTATACACACTTGAAACAAATTTTTCAGCTTCTCTCTTAGCTAAGCGCCTTATTTTCCTGGTAGACATTTTATCGCTAATCAATATAAAAGAATTCAGACGTGCAAAAAAGGCAGCCATAATATTTTTTTTTTGAGCACGTCTAGGTTAGACTGTCCCAAAAATGTATGGAAAGAAATGAAAGTTCGAAATTTATAGTGCAGTCCTACATGGCGTATAAGTAACATTTAGAAACGGATTGAGATATCGAAATAAAATCTAGACTACTTTCAGGACACTATTTGCATGTCCTTAACAAAATTTATTTAGCATACATGTATTCCAATTATCCTTTACAGCCTAACCTAATATAAACGCACGGACTGCGTTTTCTGTCAAAAATGTCTCATGCGCCAAACGCAGTCCGTGCGTTTATATTAGGTTAGGCTGTAAAGGATAATTGGAATACATGTATGCTAAATAAATGTCAAAAATGTCTCATGCGCCAAACGCAGTCCGTGCGTTTATATTTGATTAGGCTGTTAAAGGGGGTGTAATGGGGTGTGGTTGTATAGTTGGGCAAGCAGCTCCAGCTGTGCCACCTTGCTCAATCCCGACTCTTGCGCCCTCGTTCGTGCACTCTGGGCAACGTGAACTATTTATGCTCGCGGTGGGGCGACTTTGACGTTTTTGATTTAAGGGCTCACGGAGGTCTTTTTCGCAGCGTCTGTTCACCATGTGGGGCGGCTGCAAGCGGGTGTCTGTCTTGGAGCAAGCGGCTCGCTATATAAATGTGTTAATATTTTTTTTCAAAACCCCGGAGACAGGTTGTGCGCTGTAAAATAACATAAACTTAAGAGTGCATCAAATGTAACATCAACAACTTACTTGTGGATTCGGTTTGTTGGCTGTAAAATTGTTGGTCACAACGGCGTATAACTTGCTGGAAATGTGCACCACGGCGTATTCGGTACGATATGTCAATGTGATAATTCTGCAGGCTGTAATATCAACAATATGAAACCATTTAATTCTGGAAACGTGCACCACGGCGTATAATTAACTTACGTGTGGACTCGGTTTTTTGACTGTAAAACTGTTGGTCACCACGGCGTATAGCCTGCTAGAAAAGTGCACCGCGGCGTGTGGGCTCGGTTTTTTGGCAGGAAAATTGATGGTCACGGCTGCGTCTAACTTGCTAGGAATGTGCAACGCAGCGTATTCGGTACGATATGTACAATGAGATATTTCTGTAGGCTGTAAAATTGTTGTTGATTCGCTATGATGTGTTAATGCATTTCTAAAGATAATTATAATAATTAATAAGCGGCACAAAAGTTAATAAAATTTTCTTACCTTTTTAAAGATGAAGATTGGCCGATATGCTTATTACGTAGGAAAAAACTTTTAAAATTTTAATTTTTCTAACTTCAACGACAAGATTTTATGTTGAAATAAAAAAAATTAAAATTTCATTTCAAGGTACATTTTGTACGGTGTTAACCAATTCTGATCATCGAAAGTAATCATTTTTGATCATAAATATTTTTCAATTTTATTTTATAAGTTTTTAGCTACCAGAAGGTATCAAATATGATTCGAAAAGGTGGTACAGAAATGATTTTCATTTTTTATCATCAATTATGAACATATTTGATTATCCATTTTATTCAAAATTATTACGAACATATATTTAGTCACCAGACGGGATCAAATATGATTCAAAAAGGTGATTGAAAAATTATTGTCAGTTTTTGAATGAATGTATTTGATTATTCCCCATGCTCAACTTTATGGTAACTCAGAATTTTATCACCAAAACTATTCAAAATTCATTGCGAATAGTGATTGAAAGATAATGACAATTTTTCAATCATCAAAATTAATAAGATTTGATTATACCACATGGTTAATTTAATAGAAACTCAGTATTTAGTCCCTAAAAATAATCAAAATGCAATCAAGTTCAGATATTTTCAAAATTCATTCATTCAAATGCTGTGTGGGTCATAGGAGTTTCAAAAATATGCGTTGGCGTTAGTTTTCTTATCGAACAAATAGAGATGGTGTTGGAATACGATAAGAAAAAGTCGATTGCTGGGTAGCCGTGGAAGGCAGGGGTACTACGATTTTTGGTAGTGAATAAAGCGTACTGTGACGAGTTCGATGATTCCTCGATTATTTCCCTTGATTTCGATCACTGTACGTCAAATAAAACTCTCAGATTCGGCTAAATAAGTAGTACGCTTTATTCACTACTAAAAACCGTTGTACAATATTGCGGGTTAATTCACTGTTCAGTACTTCACTGTACAATACTTGAAAATAATCTGATTAATGTGCGTTGTCTCTGCGCCTTTATATACCCTAGCTGAACTACAGCTTCACCACCTAGAAATGTCTACACATTTCTGGGTTATTCGTGCAACCCTGTTCTCGAAGCGTTTATCTATCGTCATCTCCTCTCCACATTCGCAAATATGCGAGCCGCCTCTCCCTCTCTCGCTGTCGGGTCATGTACCTAAACAGCTGTAGTTGTCGTAGTGACGCTAGGGTTGGAAATACGCTAGTGGTGGGAGATGGGCGATTCTTGAGAATATTCGCCACAGTACTATTTATTAAGCAGAATCGCAGGTTTTTATTTGACGTACAGTGATCGAACTCAAGGAAAATAATCGAGGAATCATCGAATTCGTCACAATTGTTTTGTTTTGTTTGTACTGTTAAATAAACAAGGAAATTGTAAGAATAACAAGGACATTGCAAGGATAACAAGGACATTGCAAGGTTAAAAAGGGCATTGCAAGGACAACAAGGACATGGCAAAGTTGAATGAATTAAAGATCCAGCAACTCAAGAATTAGTTGGAACGGCGTGGACTGACAACAACAGGCAATAAGTCAGAGCTGCAATCACGTTTGCGGCAGGCTATGGAAGCAGAGGGAATCAACGTTGACGATCATGTTTTTCATAGCAAGAACATTGCAAGGATAACAAGGACATTGTAAGGATAGCAAAGACATTGCAAGGATAACAAGGACATGGCAAAGTGTAATGAATTGAAGATCCTTCCTTCCTTCCTTCCTTAAAATAGCATTTTTAACCGCCAAGGCGATTTTCGCCGTACAAAATGTTACGCCAGTCAGCTCTTTGTTGAGCCACCTGGCGCCAATTTGAGACACCGCCTGCTCGCAGGTCTGCCTCTACTAGGTCCTGCCATCGAAGTGGTGGTCTCCCTCTTCCTCTACTTCCACCGGCGGGTGCCGATAAAAATACCTTCTGGTTGTTGTTGTTGTTGTTGTAGCGAGGTGTAGCCCTGCCTAAATGTCAGACAGGGTCACCCCGAGTGTATTGCTCTTGCCCGGGTCGATATAAGAAAACGGCCCGGGACGTTTCGGCACGATGGGTACAGCACAAGTACTGGTACCGTTCTCGTAGAACCGGCAATACAAGAAACTAGCCGTGTAGGCCATGTAGGTCATTTAGCGTTACCCAGGGTGCACCAACTGGGAGGCGACCTACTTTTACACCCCTTCTGGTTCGGAGCGTCTTCGTTCATTCGCACCACGTGTCCTAACCAGCGGAGCCGCTGGGTTTTAATACGCTCAACTATGTCCACGTCTGCGTAAAGCTCATACAGCTCATCATTATATCTTCTTCGGTACTCGCCGTGGCCAGCTTTTAGGGGTCCATAAATCTTTCGAAGAATTTTTCTCTCGAACACTCCCAGAGCCGCCTCATCAGATGCTGTCAGTGTCCATGCTTCTGCACCATATAGCAGGACGGGTACGATAAGTGACTTATAGAGTGTTGTTTTTGTTCGTCGAGAGAGGACTTTACTTCTAAATTGCCTACTCAGCCCAAAGTAGCATTTGTTTGCAAGAGTTATCCTTCTATGGATTTCCAGGCTTACATTGTTGTTGGTAGTAATGCTGCTTCCCAGGTAAACAAAGTCCCTTACTATCTCGATATTATGGCTGCCAACAGTGGCGTGGTTGCCAAGGTGTGAATGCGCTGACTCTTTGCTTGATGCCAGCAGGTACTTCGTTTTACCTTCGTTCACCACCAAACCCATTTTTTCCGCTTCCTTTTCTAATTTGGAGTACGCAGAAGTTACGGTGCGGTTGTTGAGGCCAATGATGTCGATGTCGTCGGCATACGCCAACAGTTGTACGCTCTTGTAATATATTGTTCCAGCGCGGTTAAGTTCTGCAGCTTGCACGATAGGGCGTCGCCCTGCCTGAAACCTCGTTTAGTTTCGAACGGCTCGGAGAGGTCCTTCCCAATTCTGGCCGAGCTGGTGGTGTTGTTCAGCGCCATTTTGCACAGCCGTATAAGTTTTGCTGGGAAACCAAAATCAGACATAGCGGCATATAGGCAACTCCCTTTCGTGCTGTCGAAGGCGGCTTTAAAATCAATAAAGAGATGGTGTGTCGATCCTTTTCTCACGGTTTTTTTTTTTCAAGATTTGGCGTATTGTAAAAATCTGGTCGGTGGTAGATTTACCAGGTCTGAAGCCACACTGATATGGTCCAATCAGTCGGTTTTTGTCAGGCTTCAGTCTTTCGCACAATACGCTTGATAGGACCTTATATGCGATATTCAAAAGGCTGATTCCACGATAGTTGGCGCAGTTTGCGGGATCACTCTTCTTATGGATTGGGCAAATTCCAATATTCAGGCATGCATTCATCCGACCATATTCTGCACAAGAGCTGGTGCGGGCACCTTACCAGCTCCTCGCCGCCGCATTTAAATAGCTCAGCGGGCAGGCCATCAGCACCCGCCGTTTTATTGTTTTTTAGCCGTGATATAGCTACTCGCACCTCGTTATAGTCGGGTTGTGGAACTTCGATTCCATCGTCTTCGATTGTGGGGTCGGGTTCGTCCTCTTCTCTGGATTGTTGCTCCGTTCCTCCGTTTAGAAGGGCAGAGAAGTGATCCCTCCATAACCCTAGTACTCTCTGAACATCTGTCACCAGGTCGCCGTTGTCATTTTTACAGGAGTTTGCCCCGGGGTTAAAACACCGTCATTCGTCGAATTTTTTGATATAATATTCGGGCGTTGCTTCTGCTGGCTAGCATTTCAAGCTCTTCGATTTCACGCTTTTCCGCATCCCTTTTCTTCGCCCGAAAAAGCCGTCTCGCTTCCCTCTTCATCTCACGGTACTGTTCACACACGCTCCTCGTTGCATTCGCTTTTAACGTTGCCTTATAGGCGTCGTCCTTTCTTTTCATTGCGTCTTTGCAGTCTCTCCAGCTGTTTTTTCGCATTTGCCGGAATCCAATTACTTCTTCGGCTGCGGTACGAAGTGATCCGGAGATATGCTCCCACTGCTCGTGCACTCCGCTGGGTTTAATTGTGCTCTCAGAGAGCACGTGCGCGAGTCGTTCCGCGAAATCATTGGCTGTCTGTTGTGACTGCAGCTTTTCGACGCCCAGCTTTCCTTGCGCTTTTTGTGGTGCCTCTTTCGTTGTACTTAGGCGAGTACGAATCTTGGCTGCTACCAGGTAGTGATCGGAGTCGATGGTTGGACCACGCATCGTGCGTACGTCCATAACGCTGGAAGCATGCCGTCCGTCTATCACAAAGTGATCGATCTGATTGCGTGTTTTCCGATCTGGCGATAGCCATGTTGCTTGATGGATCTTTTTATGCTTGAACCTGGTGCTGGCTGCGACCATATTTCGTACACCGGTGAAGTCGATCAGCCTGTATCCATTCGGCGAAGTCTCTCCATGGAGGCTGAACTTTCCGACAGTGGGGCCAAATACACCATCTTTGCCCACCCTGGCGTTAAAGTCGCCAAGCACGACTTTGATATCAGAATGGGGGCAGCGCTCATAAGTTTCTTCTAATTTCGCGTAGAATGCATCTTCTTCCACGTCGTCCTTGTCCTCGGTCGGTGCGTGCGCACAGATAAACGATATGGTGAAGAATCGTAGTTTTATTCGGATTGTGGCGAGACGCTCGTTCACGGCTGTGAAAGACACTACCTGTTTCACAAGCCTCTTACCCACCACAAAACCGACGCCGAATCTGCGCTCATTAGTGTGGCCGCTCCAGTAGACATTGCAGGTTTGGATGGTCTTATAACCTTGCCCCTTCCATCGCATTTCTTGTATAGCGGTGATGTCAGCTTTTGCCTGTTTGAGGACCCCAACTAGGCGGGCATCGTCACCTTCCCTTCTAAGGGTTCGGACATTCCAAGAACATGCCCTGATTTCCTTAATCATATTCCTATTTCGTTTGCAGTGGTCGTTATCTAAAGAGTGAGTTATCATATCCGAGGCCTGGATATTGGAATTGAAGATCCAGCAACTCAAAGCAGGTGCAAAGTTCTCCTGGACTGAAGGGATTGTAGATTAATTAATGTACACCGAGACACATAAGAGGGCAACGGATCATCAAAATTGAGTGAACCAAACCCAAACCGAATAAATTTCGTTTGAATCCTTTCAATTCTAGCCGCATGACAGCTGTAGATTGGGTTTCACACAATGGACGCATACTCAAGCTTTGAGCGAACCAACGACATATATTTAAAGCCTTCCTAGTATAGGGGTCATTAAAGTCCTAAGCATATCGGCGTAAGAATGCAAGATTTCTATAAGCCTTCGGGAGGACATATCAGATATGATTAACGAAAGAAAAATGAGTGTCAAAGACAACACCTAGATCCACAAATTCGTTGACTGCGTTCAAGAGACTGCCTGCTAAATAGTAATGTGAAACAAGATTATTGCTGGCCTTCGAGAAAGGCATGTGAAAACATTTTTTTCTCTATAATGCTCTTAACAACAAATAAAAGTTTTTCGTGAATAATTATTTCAAAAAGCTTAGAGCAAACTTAAAGCTTAGCAATGGGTCTGTAATTTGAGACATCATTTTTGTTTCCAGACTTAAAGATCGGCGTGATTGACGCTGTTTTCCACCTATCAATAAATAAGCCCGAAGAAAGAGATAAGCTACAATTTGAGAAGACAGCAGTTGTGAACAACTGAGGCGCTGAGGACATAGTCCCTGCTTTATTTGTGGCATTGAAGGGACCTGCAGCCGAAATCTTACAGACTATTCCGGAGCCTGAAAGAAATAACTATAGAACGTTGATGGAAGCCGTTGAAATACGGTACGGCAGCGAGCATAGGAGGCAGATACATCAAATACAGATACAGAATCGCTTCCAGAAGGCTAACGAAACATTACAGGATTTTGCATCGGACATGGAGAGGTTGGCCCATCTAGCAAACGCAGAGGCACCAGGGGAATACATCAAGAGGGTGAAAATCCAAAGTTTCATAAATGGAATACGTGATGTGGAGAAGAAGCGAGCCACATATGCAAATCTAAAGAGATCATTCGCGGAAACGTATAACATGCTCTAACTCAAGAAACCGTATCTCTTTTAAACAAATCAGTGTACAAAGCTCACCGTGTGGAAGTGGAAACACCAGACTTGGTCAACAAAATCGACAAAATTTTGGAAGCATTGAATGGTGCACAGAAGAAAAGCGATGGCGGAATTAGTGCTTCAAATGCGGAAAATCTGGTCATATTGCACGTTATTGTGGATTCGGCTCCAACAATTCCAGTAATGCAGGCGGACGTAAGCGCAAGGCTGAAGGAGATGAGCAAGTCTCCCAATCCAACCAACCGTTAAACTAAAGAGAATCAGCCGCAAGGGGCGTAGGCTGGCTCCGGCAATTGGATTCCCCATAATCTCTGTCTCACAGATCGGAAGGAAGTTGTTGTTGTTGTTGCTGTTTTTGTTAACAGAAAAACACTCCGCGGAGGTTTTGGGGTCTGATGCCGAAGTTGACAGTCCTTGGCCGGATATGAACCCGGTACGCTGCGGTACTCCCTTGAGGTACTGCCCGACTGTCGTGGTAGCGATTTGGTATGACCAGTGGAACCTTCTAGGTCATGTCATCCCTCCATCCGTGAGGAAGAAGCTGGGTAATGAGAGGTGAGAGGCATCATATCCGTAGATCAACCATCGATTTAGCACATCATTACTTATGTGCATATTAGTCGCCTCTTACGACCGGTATGCCTACCTCGGGCATATTCTAAACCCCTAACCCGCAGGGGCAGATCGGAAGGAAGTCGAGTAATGTTACTGTTGGAGAACTCGTGGACGGAAAGGAGCGTTTACTGACTGTTGATACGGGCGCATCTCATTCCATCATTCGATCTGATTTAGTCAACAAAGAATTGAGGCCATTACATGGATCAAAGTTGCGTACGGCGACTGATGAGGACACCCAAGTACAAGGAGAAGTAACATGTTAAATCGCAATTGGGAATGTTACCGTACCGCACAATTTTATAGTGGCAGATATTGTTGATGAGATGTTAGTTGGTGTGGATTTCTTAAGCAACCAAGGCATCAAGGTACATCAGTAAGCGGGTACTGGTGGAAGAAAGCCAACAAATTCCACCGAAGTCGGAGGCGATTCTTTTGGGCAAGGATTGATGGAGATTATGAGACAAACAAATTGTGGAGTGTACAGGCGGAATACAAATCGAAGACGGATATACTAGTAGGAAAAACACTGGCTATGACAAAACAAGATGGACATTTACCAGTAAGGGTACTAAATGAGTTCAAATCACCGAACAAACTTTCCAAAGGAGCTATATTGGGACAATGTCAGGAGGTGGAAGTAGTTATAAATTGTGAACAGCTCCAGGAATATGTTTCTACCAGCAATATCGATCCTTCGGATGTAATCATGGCATGGACAGAGGAGCTCGAAAAAGACCACCAGAATAGGGCAAACAACTTCTACTCAAGTACTCGAGCATGGTAATTATTTAGGATTTAACGCTCAAATTGCAATATTTGTCATTTTTTTACTTTTTGTTGGCACATACACATGTAAATTATGTATGGACATTAGGGTGCATCGACAATTAGTCGATTTCGGCTTTTTTCGGAATATTGGAACGCGTTAAGCCTCAATTACATAAAACTTTATTTGGACTTTAACTCGGACTTTGACTTTGACAGATAAGTTAAATATACGTTCTTAAATGAAACATGGCAAATAGGAAACCTCAAAGTGGAAGCAAGGTTGAAATTTGGCAAACTCTCAAATTTTGCTTGCTTTACTTGCATTGACAATCAGATGTTGATTACTTTGCTTTAATTTAAGAATTAAAATTTGGAGGAAATAATAGTTAATTCAATTTTCTCTATTAAAATAATAAATTTACCAAAACACTCTGAATGCAAAGAAGAAATAACGAAAACAAATGTATAAAAGGGAAGCGTCAAAGCGTTCATTGTAGCATACCTCTGAAGTTGAGCGCAAATGTCAAGCGAGGTTAACAAAGCTTTATGTAATTGACCCTTTAGGCGTTGGGGCTTGCAATTTAAAAACGACTATGTATTATGGCAATTTACGACGCCCGCAGCATATAGCCCCATACTATCGATTGTTTCAATAAACTGGTTTGGGACTATACCTTCTCCAATTTAATAGCTAGGAACGCACAATTTTGCACTTATTACATATTCAATATGGACGATCGAACCAAGTAAGATTGGACATATATAACATATAAGCCTCTTCCAATGGATATTTCCGATAAACGGGCTTTTTAATATTTTGCTTCCCTGAAGAGATATTTGCAATCAAAGTTGCAAGTTTTCATGTGGTTGTTGTAATTTTATTAGGCTGTACCTATAAATGTGCGTTACTTTTCCCTTAAACAAAAAATTAAAAAAGCGCTTCCGGATTCGTGATCCTGAGGCCAAACCCCGAATTTTGCGCTATCTCCCATAATTTTAGCTAATTTATTAGTAGTTGGGTGCTCAAGGAAACAAATACCCCTTATTTGTATCTACGTCTTTTACTATTGCAATAAAAATCCTTTTTTGTATTAAAATGTGTTCCTTATAAAAAAGTTCAAGTTTCCAAATGTTCGAGTTTTCACGATTGCACAGTATTTAAATTTTGTTGTCTAAAATTTCAATGGACTGGAAAAACTCTTTAAAAAAAAATTTTAAATACCATTTCTTGCGAAAACCCCAACTTTTGGTCTCCGTTACGATGAACGAGTTTCGGGCTATATCTCCACTTTGTAAACAGCTAATAGCTTTACATTTTGCAAAAGTTATAGCCCGACACCCGTTTATCGGAAATATCGATTGTAATATGTTTATATTGTGACGAGTTCGATGATTCCCCGATTATTTTCCTTGGGTTCGATCACTGTACGTCAAATAAAACACTGAGATTCTGCTTAATAAATAGTACGCATTATTCACTACTAAAAACCGTATTACAGTATCGCGGGTTAATTCACTGTTCAGTACTTCTCTGTACAACACTGGAAAATAAACTGATTGATTTTGCGGCAGTGAAGCCGTTTATATACCCTAGCAGTCCGTCCGCTTCATCACCTAGAAATGTCTACGTATTTCTGGGTTATTCGCAAGATGTGAACAGCCTTTGGACTCTACTATGGCTCCGCTTCCCGAGTAGAATCCCCTTAAACCTGACTAATAATGTCCGCCTATCTGTACTTCCGTTATTTCATTCTTTTCTCAACTACCCTAACTTACCATCAGTTGCCACAAGGGCAACACCTGCACCAACAAATTTATTTCTTTAGCCAGACATGTTATGGACTCAATTAACTGAAGCAAAGAAAATCTTCAACCCATAAACTTCAAAGGAAATTTTCTTTTGAATTTACAATATTCAATAATTTACAACCTTTATTCAAAATTATTCAAGATAGAAATAAACCCTTACGCTAATTGGAAATTCATTCTTAATACAAAAATTACTATTAATTATTTTCTAATCCTAACGCTTAAAAGATATTCAAAATTTTATTGGCGACTGAAAACTTCAAAAAATCTTAGAATTCAACCAGCCTAATGTGTATCTAGTTATTGGTGCACAAGCACACCTATAAATATAATTAAATATGTATGGAAGTATGTGCGCTCCCTCTCTCTAAAATTGGTAAACAAACTATATATATATATATATGTGTATGAGGTCTCACTCAGATAAATTGATAGCTACATTTATGTGAGTATGAGCATTCTCGCTCTGAGTTAAAAAAAATGTAACTCTATATATATATGAAATTATGTGTATATGTGTATGTGTTTTTTTTTTTGCAAAAAGGCACCCACCTCGCTTTACAGGCCACGTTGGCCAAAGTGACGTTGACGAGCTGAAAAGAAATGAGAAAAAAACCAACATACACAGGGCTATGTTAAAGACAGTGGTTCAGTTATAGGTCTTTGACCGCTTGACCGTGGTCAAGGCTAGTTTTTAAGAACAATTGTCTTTTGGGTTTTAGTTTAACAAAGCGGTTCGGTGCATATGCATTATTTTATGCTAAAAATATTATGTTTAAAATATTAAAAGTGATTTAAGTGGTAAGTGAAGATAAAATCTGATAAAAAAAAACAACAAAAATTTTATTTTTCCAAAATAATATATGTAGATTGGAAATGAAAATTAAAAAAAAGGCAAAAACGACCAAAGGGGTAAAAAAAAAATAAAAAAATGAAGAAATGAAAGGGGTAAGTGAAATACTGAAACAAAAAAATGGATCACATTTTTTGACGACAATGTCTCCAAAACAAAAAAATATGGAATTTAGTTGAGCGATCTAGGCGAGATAAAAAAAATACGCACAGCAAAAGAGTAAAAATTATAATAAAAAAAGAATTTATAAAATTAAAACAATGCAAAATAAAATTTTTTTTTTTTCAAATAGATAAAAAATTCAATTTTTAAAAGTGGCAGCGTGCATGCAAGTGTTTACGCATATGCCTTAGTCGAATTCGGCACGATAGTAAAAAAAAATTGTATAAAAAAAATAAAGACTAAAGGTAAGAAACTTCAAAATGCAATCGAACTTCTACTCACTAACTTATAAAAATAGTAAAATAAATATGTAAATAAATTCATAAATGTAAAAATTTAACAATTCAAAATCCAAAGTTTGAAAGTTTTTTTTCAAAAAAGTTAGTTGGGTAATGCACCCTTTTATATGTACAAAAGTGTGTGTGATGGTGGTGGTAGTAAATCTTCAAAGTTGGTGAGCACGCTGTAGCTGAGCCGAGCTTAGTTACGCTCTCTCTCTCTCCTCTCTGCGGTGTTTCTGTGTTAGTGCTATGTTTTGTGTCGCCGTGTATATGTGTGGTGGGTGAATGTTTCAGAGTCGATGTTGCTAAGTAGATATTTATGTTGCTGATAATCTTGCCCAAATTCTGTACATGTTGCTGTGGCAATTAGTAATGTTGCTCATACTGATGCTGTGTTGTAATGGAAAAATGTTGTGTTCTACCCTCTTTTGTAGTGTTTGACGTGCCGGTATGATATTAAATGTTGGTATGATGTCGATTCTCTGTGTTCTGTATGAGTGAGTGTGTGTGTGTGTCAATATAATTTTTGGCCTGGTTTCCAAGCCTGTAACGACAGCCTTTGAAGATTTCTCTGACTACGCGCAAGCGGGTATATGAGCAGATGTATGGGCAACCGCTAACCGAACTCCCTTATTCGTTTTTACGATATTTGCATAGCGGATGGTTAATGGTGTGAGTGGGTTAAAATGTTGCTTGTACATATGCACATAGGACAATAATGGCGACCTGGTAACCGACGTACAAAGTGTACTTAAATTATGGAGGGAGCACTTCTCCTCACTGCTAAATTGCGAGGGAGACGTCGAACCCGATACCCCAATCCCTGACGATGGAAAAGTCGTCCCACCACCTGACTATGATGAAGTGAGGATAGCTATATCCCGGCTCAAAAACAACAAAGCACCTGGAAAAGACGGACTACCCGCCGAGCTGTTCAAATGCGGAGGCGAAGAGCTGGTAAAAAGCATGCATCAGCTCTTATGCAGAATATGGTCAGAAGAATGCATGCCTCCGGATTGGAATTTAAGTGTGCTTTGCCCAATCCACAAGAAAGGCGATCCCGCTAACCGCACCAACTATCGCGGAATTAGTCTTCTTAATATCGCATATAAGGTTCTTTCTAGCGTGTTGTGTGAAAGGCTGAAGCCCATCGTAGACAAACTGATTGGACCTTATCAGTGTGGCTTTAGACCTGGTAAGTCTACCATCGACCAGATTTTCACGATACGCCAAATCCTGGAGAAGACCCATGATAAGAGAATCGACACTCACCATCTCTTTGTCGATTTTAAAGCCGCTTTTGACAGCGTAAAAAGGAGTTGCCTGTATGCCGCCATGTCTGAATTTGACTTCCCTGCAAAGCTTATACGGCTTTGTCAAATGACGTTGAGCAATACCAACAGCTCCGTCAGAACCGGGAAGGACCTCTCTGAGCCATTTGAAACCAAACGAGGCTTCAGACAGGGCGACTCCCTTTCGTGCGATTTCTTCAATCTGATGCTGGAGAAGATAATTCGAGCAGCAGAGCTAAACCGCAATGGTACAATCTTTTACAAGAGCGTGCAATTGCTGGCGTATGCCGATGATATTGATATCATTGGCCTTAACAACCGCGCCGTAAGCGCTGCCTTCTCTGGACTGGATAAGGAAGCGAAAAAAGTGGGTCTTGCCGTGAACGAGGACAAGACGAAGTATTTGCTGTCATCAAAGAAAGAATCGGCGCACCTGCGCCTTGGCAGCCATGTCACTGTTGATAGTTACAAATTTGAAACTGTGAGGGACTTCGTCTATTTGGGAACCAGTATCAACACCGAAAATAATATCAGTCTAGAAATCCAGCGGAGAATCACTCTTGCCAACAAGTGCTACTTTGGACTGAGTAGGCAATTGAGAAGTAAAGTCCTCTCTCGAAGAACAAAGATCACGCTCTATAAGTCTCTCATCATACCTGTCCTGATGTATGGCTCAGATTCATGGACAATGTCAAGAGAAGATGAGATGGCCCTTGGAGTATTTGAGAGAAAAGTTCTCCGGAAGATTTATGGTCCTTCCCGTGATGCCAACGGCGAGTATAGAAGGAAATTTAACGACGAGCTGTACGAGCTCTACGCAGATCTGACCATAGTCCAGCGAATTAAAGCCCAAAGACTCCGCTGGCTGGGCCATGTTATGCGAATGGACAAAGAAGCTCCAGCACAGAAGGTTTTCCTATCGTCGCCTGAATTCGGCAGCAGAGGAAGGGGGAGGCCTCGACTGAGATGGAAACAACAGGTGGAGGATGACTTGAACTCCCTTGGGGTTTCCAATTGGCGTCCGTTATCGCTAAAAAGGAATGACTGACGTGCTTTGGTACGAAACGGCCAAAATCGCTTAGGCGGTTAAGCGCCAATAAATGATGACATATGCACATATACTTGCCGCTTAAAGCGGGCTACTCACCTGCCAAGAAATGTCAAACTCCATATAAAAAAACGCTCAAGAAATGGTCAAGAAACGTTTTCATACGTCAAATTTTCTTGAGCCAATACTCAGCTCATAAGAAAAAATACCACACTTTTCGATAGTTGGCAACGCCGGTTTACCTCAAGAAATAAATATACTCGTATATATTTCTTGAGGTAAACGTGCAGATTCACAGCAAAGGTGAGTACATATTTCGCGACACAAGTTTTATAAATTTTTAAAACCGTAAATTGCAATAAAATGGAAAATTTGGTAAACGTCAAAATTTCTTGACCAGGCACAAGAAATATATGCTCGTTTTTTTCTTGAGGCATTTCTTGGCAGGTGAGTAGCCCGCTTAAGTGTCGAACACGGATTGGTTTGACCAAAGCAGGCAGGCAATTTGTGCCGTACGGTGTCCGAAATGCCGCAAGGACAATGGGGTATAAAAAGGGGTTCCGCTGATAGACAGATCAAATTTAAAAAAGTCGCGGTCTTATCAAGTGCCAAAGTGTGAAAAACAAGTTTAATTTTTAAAGTGCGTTCTTGTTCACCTTAAAGTGTAGGTGCGCGTGTGAAAAAAATAAAGTATTTATTTAATGTGCGGTTTCACGCCAAAAGTATACGCGAGCGTAAAATAAATTAGTGGAATAAATGGCGGAAAAAGATAGCGCTAATAGTTCGCAAACAAAACCGGTGGTAATAAGAACAACAACAATGATTGGCCACATGGATCCATATGTAATGGGAAACGACTTTGCAGAGTACGAAATGAGACTTCAACAATTCTTCATCGTAAATGACGTGGAAAATACCAAAAAGGTAGCGTTTTTCATCACGTACATTGGAGCGGATGCCTATTCCGTGCTTAGGAAATTGTTTTCACCGGAAGATCCCAGCAGTAAAACATATGAGCAGCTCGTGGATGCTCTAAAAAAGTACTTCGAGCCACCAGTAAATGAAATAGCAGAATCGTACAAGTTTTACAAAGCGGAACAAGGGTCAAAGCTATAAGAGAATTCATAGTAGAACTGAAACACATGGCGGAAAAATGTAAGTTTGAATCATTCCTCGATAGAGCACTACGCGACAAATTTGTGTGTGGTATAAAAGACAATCAACTACGATCAAGACTTTTGAGGGAATCTGGCTTAACATCTAAAAAAGCTTGTGAAATTTCCTTAAATTGGGAAATGGCTGAAGGTGAGACCAAACAAATTAGCACCAAAGAAGAACCGTCTTATAAGGCGTGTGCAGTACGTCAAGGTCGTAGTAGGTCGCGCGGTCGTAGTGAAGGGCGTTCAGCGGAAAATTCAAACACTACCAACAAAGTATGTAGTCGATGCGGTAAAGCAGGGCACAGTGCTGAAAAATGCATTTGCAAAAGTTGGGTATGTTTTAAGTGCAACAAAAAAGGGCACATTGCGAGTCGCTGCTTGTCAAAGCGGACGGACATACGGAATAAAAATGCTCACCTTAAAAGTGTTGAAGAAATGGTAGAAGCTGCAAGCATCACAAGCATATCAAATGTGGAAAATATTGCCATAAAAGGTGTTTCTACTAGCAGTCCAGAGTGCGTAAATCTTGTGGTTGGTGGTAAAGGTATGGAATTAGAAGTCGATACAGGGGCGTGTGTTACTATTATATCAGAAGCTAAGTATTTACAGAAGTATAATAAGTTCGAGTTGAAATTAGTATCAAATAGGTTTGTTTCAGTAACTGGTAGTTATCTTAAATGTTCTGGAAAAATTGAAGTAAATGTAAGCAAGCCACACTGTCGTGAACAACACCTATTAGAGTTAATTGTAATCAAATCGGAAAAAGATTTTAAACCTCTGCTCGGTAGAAATTGGTTAAATGTTTTATATCCAAATTGGAGAACAATTTTCAGTTCGATTAATATGGTAATAGAAAAAAAGATTCTGATATTTTAAAAGAAATAAAGTTTAAATTTCCTCGTGTATTTAATAATATGCCTAATGAAAGCATTGAGAAATTTAGTGCGGAAATTGTTCTCAAGCCCGAAGAAATACCTATATTCAGAAAAGCGTATGATGTGCCATATAAACTTAGGGATCAAGTGGAGGATGAATTATCAAGATTGTGTAACGAAGGCATATTGGTTCCTGTTGCTTTTAGTGAATATGCCTCACCAATAGTAATTGTTTCTAAGCTAGGAAAGAAAATTAGAATTTGTATTGATTGTAAAGTTACGATTAACAGATTTGTTGAAACCCAACATTATCCTCTACCGAGGATCGATGATATTTTTGCTAAATTGGCAAATTGTAAATATTTTTTCGTCATTGATTTATCAGGAGCATATCAACAGTTAAGAATTTCTGATAGTTCAAAGAAATATGTTACTATTAACACCCATAAGGGATTGTTTCAGTATACTAGATTACCGTTTGGCGTGGCGAGTGCGCCATCAATTTTTCAATCCGTAATGGATCAAGTTCTTTTAGGCATTCCCGGAACTTCGTGTTATTTAGAAAAAATAATAGAAAGTAACATTTCATTTAACTGAATGTTTAATCAAATTAAATGAAACTGAATTGAAATTATTGAATTATTATATTAATAAAATAAAAATAAAAAATACACTGTACAAATATTTAGCATTGCACTTAATGAATATAAAATCTATGTACATATGGTTTAACGAAACAATAAAAAAGGGGAAAATGTTATGTATGTATTTAAATGTTTAAATATATTAGACTAAAAATATTATAGTCCCGAAATAGCTAATTATACATCACTATGTTAACCACGCAAAGTACATCACTAACTAACTAAGTATGTACACACATAAGATTATATACTTGGTATGCATAAAAATACGGTAACTTAGTTATTGCATTTCAATGCCTACTTCACTTCTATTATACCAACTTTAGAATAAAGACATAATTAAGAAGCGCTTGTGTTTTATTTCCGACCAAAGAATATAATAACTGGTACCAGGGAATCTTCCCTAGGTATCTGACCAGCGCCAGGAGAGCCGCCGCCCCAGGGCGAGAAAATCCCTTCAAGCAATCTGCAGAGTCACCGGTAAGTCACTTTGTGAAATTTTTAAATTTTTCAAAAACCTTATCCTTTTTTTGAAAGTTTAGTAAGAATAGTTTCCGTGAATTCTAAATTTTTTTTTTTGGTAAATTTGGAGATTTTTTAATTCCGGTGTAAATACTCGATTAAAATTTATTTTTGTTAATTTAGATTGTGGTTTTCTGGCAAGGGTTTGAAACATTTTTTTTTAATAAATTCGTATGTACACATTTTTTTATTTGTTTATATGCTGATGCTTCGTAATTTTTGATCTTTTTGTTTAGAAATTTTGTGGCCCTAAAAAGGACCGTTTATTTCATTGCATCGGCATACACTAAAATATTTCTGAAAATTAAATAATAATTTTGAACCACAAAACCGTTTCTCAAATTTTAAATTTTATTTGTTTTCTAAAATTTTATTCGAAAGATTCCTAAAAGATTAAAAACTGCATAAATGCACTTACGTGTACATATGTATGTAAATATGTACACGAGCATGAACGCAAACAAATAGGTTGAATTGTTGTTGTAAATAATTTTTTTTCCACTTTTGTCAAAACCATAAAATTTTAAACCACGAATTATAATTTTTGACCCAAAATCCCATTTTTTACCTTTTGGATTTTACTTGAATTTTAATTTAGATAAAATTTTATTTAATTCTGAAAATTTAATAATATTAAATATGCACAAGTGCAATTACATGTTATATGTATGTACATATATACACGAGCACGTATGCAAACAGAGAAGAAGAATTTTTTTTTGAAATAATTGATGTGGATTTTTGGGCAATTTTTTTGAGAAGAAAACAATTTTATAAGTTAGTTAAAGGCCAGAAAACAAAATCTAGCAGGAAATTTGAAAAATAAAAATATTTTAAAAAAATATGCATATACATTTTTATTGCAGCTCACGAAGCCAACCGAAGGCCGCGACATTTAAATACATAAACACTCGCCAACAAAATACATGAAACCACACACACATTCACACATAGAAAAAAACGGAAAACAACAACAAACGATCATATCATACGTTCACATACATAGCACTGAATATCTTCGAAGGAATTTTACTTGGCCAAAAGGCAACCTTTGGGCCAAAACCAATTTCGGAAACCAGGCCAAAAATCATACTCACACACACACACACTCACTCATACCAAACATAGGAAATCGACATCAGACCAACATTTAACATCGTACCGGCACGTCAAACACTACAAAAGAGGGTAGAACACAACATTTTTACATTACAACACAGCATCAACCTAAGCAACACTACTAATTGCCACAGCAGCACTCAAAGTGTTGGTAATCATTAGGTGGCGCAATCAACCACGCTTCAGCAACATAATATCTACTTGGCAACATTTTCTCTTCAACATTTACTCAGTACCATTCACTCAGCAATATTTCTCAACACCAATATTACTAAACACCACACAACACTAATATCATCACTACACAGCAGAGAGGAGAGAGAGAGTGGTTAAGCGTGGCTCAGCGATAGCGCGCTCACCGATTTCGACTTAGAATTGTATATCACTACCACTATCACACACACTTTTGTACATTTATTAGGGTGCACTACCCAACTATCTTTTTTGAGAAAACTTTAAAACTTTGAATTGTTAAATTTTTGCATGCATGAATTCATTTACATTATTTTTATAGTTTTATAAGTTAGCGAGCATAATTTCAAGTGAATTTGTGTGGAATTTTCTTACCTTTAGTCTTTTGTTTTTTTTTTTATGCAATTTTTTTATCGTGCCGACTCGGGCTAAGGCATATACTGAAGTGCACGCTGCCACTGTTAAAAATTGAATTTCTAATCTATTTTGGAATTTTTTTTATTTTGCATATTTTTTTTTTTAATTTTATAAAACCTTTCTTATTCCAATTTTTATTCTTTTCAATTTTTGTATCTCACTGTCACTTTTCAAAAAATTTTTTTGTTCTTGTTTTTTTATCAGATTTTATCTTCACTTATCACTGTAATCACACTGTAGGTTTTAAACATTTTTCTTAACTCGGTTCCGCGATTTAAAATTTTTTTATTTTGTCCTTTTGACAAAAATTACTTTAAATTTATTTTAAATTTATTTGACGCGGGGAATTTTTTTCGTATTTGTAATTTTTTAGCATATGCACAAAATAATGCATATGCACCGAACCGCTTTGTTAAACTAAAACCCAAAAGACCATTTTTTCCTAAAAATTAGCCTTGACCACGGTCATGCGGTCAAAGACCTATAACTGAACCACTGTCTTTAATATAGCCCTGTGTATGTTGTTTGTTTTTTTCTCATTTCTTTTCAGCTCGCCAACGTCACTTTGGTACCAACGTGGACTGTAAAGCGAGGTGAGTGTTTTGCAAAGACAAAAAAAAAAGTACACATACACACATACACATACTTTCATATAGATATATAGTTAGATTTTTTTTTTACTCAGAGCGAGAATGCTCATACACACATAAATGTAGTTACAAATTTATCTGAGTGAGACCTCATACACATATATATATATATATATATATATATATATATAGTTTGTTTACGAATTTCAGAGAGAGGGAGCGCACATACTTCCATACATATTTAATTATATTTAAATGTGTGCTTGTGCACAAACAACTAGATACACATTAGGCTGGTTGAATTTTAAGATTGCTTTTGAAGTTTTCGGTCGCGAATAAAAATATAAATACCTTTCAATTAGCGTAAAAGTATTTCTATCTTTGAATAATTTTGAATAAAGGTTGTCAATTATTGAATATTGTAAATTCAAAAGAAAGTTTCCTTTAAAGTACATGGGTTGAGTTTTGCTTGAATAGGTAATTTGAATTCCGATATGTTTGACTAAAGACATATATTTGTTGGTGCAGGTGTTGCCCTCGTGGCAACTGATGGTAAGTTGGAGTAGTTGAGGCAGGTATGAAAAGCAAGACGGACATTAGTCAGGTTTAAGGGGACTCTACTCGGGAAGCGGAGCCATAGTAGAGTCCAAAGACTGTTCACATCTTGTGAACAGGAGGGGTGGGAAGGCTCCACCTGACTCGAAAAGGGTTTCTCCCGCTTTTTCTATATCACTATTCCCTTTTTTTTTTGCATATATTCTTTCCCCAGGCATGAACTCTAATTTTGCTTCGCAACTGTTGGGAAAGGAGAAGTGGCAAGAACTGCGCCCCAATGCCGACGAGCCTCAGGCGGGCTACAACCTCTCCCGCACCAGGCAGTTACGTAACAATGGCGCCCAACGGTATAGCCCACTAGTTTAAAGTTTCAACTTTCTCATATATTCGTAATTTCAATTTTTTTTTACTTTCTAATTTTCATTTTCTCGTACTTTCTTTTACTTTCCTTTATACTATTTTCAGTTTTCCTATCTCTTTCCCTTTCGTAATTTTTCCTCCTCACGGACAGAGTTAGGGTCGCGAGGGCAACATCGCTTGTTGCAAGCAACGAGCGATATGTGCCTAAGTGGAAAGACAGTGGGGGGAGTGCTGGCGGTGATTTCTGAGTTCCTTTTAAGAACTCCAACGTTTGATAAAAGTGGTATCAGAAGTCATCGGCAGTACTTTAGGACGACATTGTTTGTTTTTGTTTTTGTTGCATGCAACATTAGCTGCCATACGTATGGTCCAGCACTGTACGTATGTGAGGTTTTTGTGTGTCTGCAGGGGGTAAAGTAGATTAATAGGGTAACGGGGGAATTGTGGCAACCACGTCTTGAGCCAGCCTTAAGACGCTGTCGTACCACATTCCATAGTTAAGAAGGGATTAGCTGACTTTGACTTTGGACAGAATTATTCATATTTTGCTCAACTACCCACAGAGTCCGTCAGGCGAGGACAACACCAAACGCCCCAACAGTACCTCAACACTTTTTTTTGAAGTTTTCGATATCAGTTTTATAATTTTTTTGCCTAATGAGGATTTTAGCTGAAAGTTTTTTAGCTTATTGGTTGTTTTAGTACAAATTTTTGGATTTCTATCTTTTTCTTAAATTTTTTTTTATAAAATTTAAAGAATATTATTTGAATTGAATTTTCATATATAAACTTAACTTTTCAAGGCTAAATATTTTGATTTTTTTTTTTTGATTTTTAATAAACACATTTGAAACACACGCTATAGAAACTCAAAATTTTGAATTTTCCTTCTTTTGAATTTTTATATATACGTATACACAAATACCCACACATATATCAAATTATACCCTTTAAAAAAAAAAAATTTTGTTTTTGGTATATTCCAATTGTATATTTATTAACTTTTTATACTTTACTTATTCCACATACACACCCATACATAAGTAGCTACGTACATATTTACTATCTTTTTATATTGCTTGGTTTTACACTTTTTATACAGTTTGTTGCATTTTTTTTTTTGAGTTTACAAATAAACAAAGAGGTGAGGTATTTAAGTTGTAAGTTATTTATTGTATTTGTCGTGCTGATACCTGGGGAAAAACTCGATAGGTTTGGTTTCCAATCGCCCTTTTAACATTGCAGTTCGAAAAGTTTTCTTCACTGTACGCTTTTGTTAGTCTGGGTGCAGGTTTCCTTTGTATACACGTCCCATTAGTTTATGGAGAAGTCCAAGGACCAGGGGGCAATTCCAAAGAGTGGCTTAGGTATTTTAGCAAGCGACAGGAGGGTAACACGCAGATTAGCACGGGACTTGGAATTACAAAATCAGGTGGCAGGGTCCTTATTCACCCAAATAGATACAGGCATCGAATTCCCGGTCGATTTCGTTCCGATAGACCTCCTCAATCGTTGCGCCTCTAGGGTTTTTGGGCAAGCAGAATTGCCTGGAAATCAAAGACAGGGGTGTACAATCAAAGAGACGGTTACTTTAAACGCGGCGGACAATTCCCTCAGTTTTTCGAAGAAATTGGACCAGTTGTGTGAGATGTCAGAGTCAGAGGAAGGAGCTGTTGGCGGGGAGTATCAAGACCCTACGATACCAGCTGCAGCAACGAGCGAGAACAGACGTCCGGCAACTGTAGACCAGCGGATCGACCATCTGGCACGTATGATGGAGGTGATGATGCAGCAGAACGCTGAGATGAATCATCAAATGGGCGAAGTGCGAAAGGTAAGGGGGGATATCTCCACCCTTAGCAATCGGGTCGCTCATGTGGAGACGTCTATGCGCGCTCCTGTTGCATCAGCTCCTCCACCAAACACGTCTACGCCTGCACAGGATAGAGATGCCACAGCTAACTACCACAGCACTGGGTACCACACAGGTGCAGACCACAGCCATTCCAGCTATTCGGGGCGAAAGAAGGTCGACTTACACAAGTGGCACCTCAAATTCGACGGCTCGGCGAAGGGTATGACAGGTGAAAGTTTCATTTTCAGACTAGAGCGAATGAGGGTCCAATACCAGTTATCTTACCAGCAACTGTTTTCTGATTTCCACTGCTTAGTCACAGGGCCAGCTCTCAAGTGGTATTGACAGGTACTGGAGGATCACGCCGACGATGAGTCCTTTGACTACTTCGGCTTAATCTGTCGCAGTTCAAGTCGGCAGAATCAGATTATGAAGTGATCCGAGAGATTATGGAGCGGAAGCAGCAGCCCCAAGAGAGCTTTGACGAGTTCTACGCCGACGTCCACGATCTCACGTTCTGATTGAGGCAAAGAATCCCGGAGAAAGAGCTGGTCAAGATTATTAAGAGCAACCTAAAGCCGTACCTGGTAAATCTAACTTTTGCCACAAAAACCGAAACTTTGGCCGAATTGAAAGCCGATTGTAAAAGGGCAGAAAAATTAATTAAAGAAAATAGATCGAGGTCGAAACCAATTAGTGAGATAGGGGCGAATGGTGGGGTATGGTCGGAAGAGCAGGAGGTGGGGTTTAACACAGAGGCGTTTGACAAGGAGAGTAGGAATGTGAATAGTAATAGGAATGTGTCTCGTGTCTCTGTCTCTCCAAATCCTCCTCCCAAACCTTTTTCTCCTAAACCCATCATTCCAACCAGTTATCCTAGTCCTGTTACAAGTTCGTCGTCCAATGTCCATTATCAAAATGTTAGTCCTGTCCAAAACCAAATGTTTTGTCCGTCCCCGTTTCACCTTATGTTGTGTTATGCTTGTGGCATGCCGGTGGATTTTTATACTAAGAACCCGGCAGAAGCAGCAAAAGACACAAAGTGCAAGTCCATTTTCCACTTTATGAAATGTTTTGCGTGTGGTGGTGATTCGTCTTTTTGTGTATTTAAGCCAGAGGCGGGAAACCGGGCGTTGGCAGAGATGTCCGGGAGCTCTGCCTCAAGCCAGGATCGCCCGGAGAAGTCGTAGAGAATAGAAAGATGGAGATCTTAAAGAGGGATAAGGAAATAGAGAAGAAAGAGAAAGTGGTAGAAAAGAAAATCGAACAAATTAGAGATAGTTTACACGTTAGGAAGTTGAAGTAGGAAGAGGCAAGAAGTATGATATTCTGTGAAGAAATCAACGCTAGAAAGAAGAAGAGAAATTTTGAAAAGATAAGGAAAATGAGGGAAAAGCAAAAGATTCTTAGAAGGATTAGGAAAAAGATAATTTCTACAATAGTCACGGTACAGGGCGACAACAGGTTGTTCGCTAAAACGGAGATCGGTGGACGCGAGGTGCTCGCGCTCCTAGATTCAGGGGCCGGGGCCAGCTGCTTAGGGAAAAACGCCCATAAACTACTCGAAGGTAAAGAGAATCTGATTCTGCCGATTCAGGGCCAGCACGTAAAGACTGCCAATGGGGGTGAAACAGCAGTTGTAGGAGTAGTGACTCTTCCAGTGCTCTGGGACCATACCACTCGAGAGCTGGAATTCCTCATCGTTCCCGGGTTGCAACAAGAGGTCTATCTGGGGATCGATTTCTGGAAAGCCTTCCAGCTTAATGTAGTCAGTAGGGGGCCCCAAATCCAATCAAAGGTTAAGGCTTACGCCTGCCGAGGGTGACTTGTCGTTTGACGCGGTGCAACACGAACTGAGCCACGAAGAAACTATAGCTCTGGATCGCGTAAAAGCACAGTTTCCTTCATTTGCAGCACTTGGGCTGGGCAAGACTGACGTAGAAGAGCATGTTATTGAAGTGACTGATGAACACCTTCCCGTGAAACAGCGTCATTACCCTATTTCACCAGCAATACAAAAATTGATATTCGCAGAGCTGGACAGAATGTTAGAGATGGGCGTCATCGAGGAAAGCAACAGCTGCTGGAACTCACCCGTCTCGTTAGTCATCAAAGGAACGAAGAACCGTTTGTGTTTGGACGCCCGCAAACTAAATGATCGCACCATCAAGGATGCCTACCCACTCCCACATATCGACGGTATTCTAAGTCGGCTTCAGAATACCAGGTACATATCTGCCATTGATTTAAGAGACGCGTTTTGGCAGATATCTTTACAGCGAAAGTCCAGGGAAAAACTGCTGTCACTGTACCTGGTAGACCTGTGTACCATTTCACAGTCATGCCTTTTGGACTGTGCAACGCGGCACAACGTATGTGTGGTTTAATGAACAAGGTCATCCCCGATAAACATTGAAAAGAGCAAATTTTGTTTTAAAGAGCTTAGGTATTTGGGTTATGTTGTAGGCGATGGGTGTATCCGTACGGATCTGAATAAGGTGGCAGCAATGCGAGACTTCCCCGATCCCCGAACGCCGAAGCAACTCAGACGGTTCCTAGGGATGACAGGCTGGTACCGTAGATTTATACAGGATTACGCGACTATTGCAGCACCACTGCACGACTGCCTCACTAAAGACAAGATAAAAGCTTTTAAAATGACGGACGAAGCAATGCAAGCATTCAATTGCTTGAAACAAAAACTTATTTCAGCACCTGTGTTAATCCATCCGGATTTCAACAAACACTTTTATGTACAATGCGATGCATCAACGGACGGAGTTGGAGGGGTACTCTTCCAACTAGACGAGGACGGAAACGAACGACCAATTGCCTACGTATCAGCAAAGTTGAACAAGGCACAACGCAACTACAGTATTACGGAACTAGAATGTTATACAGCGGTCCTGAGCATAAAGAGGTTCCGGCCTTACATCGAGGGATTGCCCTTTACGGTGATAACTGACCATGCCAGCTTGAAATGGTTGATGGGTCAGAAAGACCTATCAGGTCGGCTGGCAAGGTGGGGTTTGAAGCTGCAAGGATACAACTTTGATATCCAACACCGTGAAGGCACCCAAAATGTAGTACCGGACGCTTTATCCAGGGCCGACATGAACGAGCTGCTATTAAGTGGCAGAGTACTAGACATAGATGTCACCTCACCGTACTGCAAAACGACTGAGTACCAAGAACTGATTGACACGGTGACATCAAACAAAGACAACCTACCCGAACTGTGCGTGTCAGACGGGTATGTTTATAGACGGACGCAATTCGACAAGGGGGAAGGGCTTCAAGGAGACCATGCCTGGAAGCTCTGGGTACCAACTGAACTGCGTTCAGGGTTGGTGGAAGCGTCGCATTGCTCGCATTCTACAGGTCATGAGGGTATTCATAACACCCTAGCGCGCATACGCGAAAGGTATTATTGGCCTGGCATAGTGGCAGATGTGCAAAATTATGTTAAGAGTTGCGATGTTTGTAAAGGCAATAAAACCCAAAATGCTTTCCACAAACCGTTAATGGGGAACCAACATGTCACTGAGCGCCCTTTTCAACGTTTATTTATCGATTTTATGGGTCCATACCCACGTACGTGTGATGGTAATGTTTATGTGTTTGTGTGTTTAGATCATTTCTCGAAATTTGTGTTTTTGAAACCCATGCGTAAGGCAACCTCAGCTGAAGTAGTTAAATTTTTAGAAAAAGAAGTTTTCCATATATTCGGAGTACCAGAGTACGTACACTCTGACAATGGCAAACAGTTCGTGTCAGAACTGTTCACGTCGTTTTTAGCAAAATACGGTACGACGCATGTAAGCACATCCTTCTACTCGCCACAAGGCAATGCAGCAGAAAGAGTAAACCGCTCAATTTTACAAATAATTAGGTCCTACGTAGGAGAAAACCAAAAGAACTGGGACAAGCATATTAGTGACGCTGCATTTGCTCTAAGAAGTGTGACCCATTCAGCAATTAACACATCGCCATATTTTGCGCTGTTTGGTATGCCAATGGTGCAACATGGGGCATCGTACGAGTTATATCGAAAATTAGGTGCAGTTAAAGACGTAGATTTTTTTTGATTATATATTGACACATATAGTTTTAAGTTTACCCTGTGATATAGGATTAAGATGCCCATATGTGATAACTTAGGTTAAGTCTGTTTAAAACCAGTGATATTAGATTTAGTTTTGATAGTTTATTTAAATTTTGTGTCTTAATCAATGTTAAGTATAATAGATGTTGCAAGAAAGGTATAGACAAGAAGCGAACTTGAAGCCCGGCATTAGATCGTGGGTCGAGGCCAAACGTTAGCCCTATACGTACAAACCAACCCAAGGCTGCGTTATGAATTTCTTTTACGCACACGATCCATGATGCAGGCACTATCGGCGGATGCGAGCTTGTAACGACAGCCTTTGAAGATTTCTCTGACTACGCGCAAGCGGGTATAAGAGCAGATGTATGGGCAACCGCTAACCGAACTCCCTTATTCGTTTTTACGATATTTGCATAGCGGTTAATGGTGTGAGTGGGTTAAAATGTTGCTTGTACATATGCCCATATACGTGCCGCTTAAGTGTCGAACGCGGATTGGTTTGACCAAAGCAGGCAGGCAATTTGTGCCGTACGGTGTCCGAAATGCCGCAAGGACAATGGGGTATAAAAAGGGGTTCCGCTGATAGACAGATCAAATTTAAAAAAGTCGCGGTCTTATCAAGTGCCAAAGTGTGAAAAACAAGTTTAATTTTTAAAGCGCGTTCTTGTTCACCTTAAAGTGTAGGTGTGCGTGTGAAAAAAAAAATAAAGTATTTATTTAAAGTGCGGTTTCACGCCAAGAGTATACGCGAGCGTAAAATAAATTAGTGGATCACTGGTACCAGGGAATCTTCCCTAGGTATCTGACCAGCGCCAGGAGAGCCGCCGCCCCAGGACGAGAAAATCCCTTCAAGCAATCTGCAGACTCACCGGTAAGTCACTTTGTGAAATTTTTAAATTTTTTAAAAACCTTTTCCTTTTTTTGAAAGTTTAGTAAGAATAGTTTCCGTGAATTCTAAAAATTGTTTTTTGGTAAATTTGGAGATTTTTTAATTTCGGTTTAAATCCTCGATTAAAATTTATTTTTGTTAATTTAGATTGTGGTTTTCTGGCAAGGGTTTGAAACATTTTTTTTTAATAAATTCGTATGTACACATTTTTTTATTTGTTTATACATAAAATGTTGCTTTTCCATTTTTGATCTCTTTGTTTAGAAATTTTGTGGCCCTAAAAAGGACCGTTTATTTCATTGCATTGGCATACACTAAAATATTTCTGAAAATTAAATTATAATTTTGAACCACAAAACCGTTTCTCAAATTTTAAATTTTATTTTTTTTCTAAAATTTTATTCGAAAGATGAACGCAAACAAATAGGTTGAATTGTTGTTGTAAATAATTTTTTTTCCACTTTTGTCAAAACCATAAAATTTTAAACCACGAATTATAATTTTTGACCCAAAATCCCATTTTTTTACTTGAATTTTAATTTAGATAAAATTTTATTTAATTCTGAAAATTCAATAATATTAAATATGCACAAGTGCAATTACATGTATATATGTATGTACATATATACACGAGCACGTATGCAAACAGAGATGAAGAATTTTTTTTTTTAAATAATTGATGTGGATTTTTGGCAATTTTTTTGAGAAGAAAACAATTTTATAAGTTAGTTAAAGGCCAGAAAACAAAATCTAGCAGGAAATTTGAAAAATAAAAATATTTGAAAAAAATATGCATATACATTTTTATTGCAGCTCACGAAGCCAACCGAAGGCCGCGACATTTAAGTACATAAACACTCGCCAACAAAATACATGAAACCACACACACATTCACACATAGAAAAAAACGGAAAACAACAACAAACGATCATATCAAAAGGCAACCTTTGGGCCAAAACCAATTTCGGAAACCAGGCCAAAAATCATATTCACACACACACTCACTCACTCATACCAAACATAGGAAATCGACATCAGACCAACATTTAACATCATGCCGGCACGTCAAACACTACAAAAGAGGATAGAACACAACATTTTTACATTACAACACAGCATCAACCTAAGCAACACTACTAATTGCCACAGCAGCACTCAAAGTGTTGGTAATCATTAGATGGCGCAATCAACCACGCTTCAGCAACATAAAATCTACTTGGCAACATTTACTCAGTACCATTCACTCAGCAATATTTCTCAACACCAATATTACTAAACACCACACAACACTAATATCATCACTACACAGCAGAGGGGAGAGAGAGTGGTTAAGCGTGGCTCAGCGATAGCGCGCTCACCGACTTCGACTAAGAATTTTATATCACTACCACTATCACACACACTTTTGTACATTTATTAGGGTGCACTACCCAACTATCTTTTTTGAGAAAACTTTAAAACTTTGAATTTTTGATTTGTTAAATTTTTGCATGCATGAATTCATTTACATTATTTTTTTAGTTTTATAAGTTAGCGAGTATAATTTCAAGTGAATTTGTGTGGAATTTTCTTACCTTTAGTCCTTTTTTTTTATGCAATTTTTGTATCGTGCCGACTCGGGCTAAGGCATATGCGTAGGCACTGAAGTGCCACTGTTAAAAATTGAATGTCTAATCTATTTTGGAATTTTTTTTATTTTGCATATTTTTTTTTTTAATTTTATAAAACCTTTCTTATTACAATTTTTAATCTTTTCAATTTTTGTATCTCACTATCACTTTTAATTTTTGAATTTTTTTATTTTTTTTGAACCCTTTTGTCGTTTTTTTTTCCTTTTTTTCAATTTTCGTTTCAATTTATATTATTGAAAAAAAAAAAAAAAATTTTGTTGTTGTTTTTTTATCAGATTTTATCTTCACTTATCACTGTAATCACACTGTAGGTTTCAAACATTTTTCTTAACTCGGTTCCGCGATTTAAAATTTTTTTATTTTGTCCTTTTGACAAAAATTACTTTAAATTTATTTTAAATTTATTCGACGCGAGGAATTTTTTTCGTATTTGTTATTTTTTAGCATATGCACAAAATAATGCATATGCACCCAACCGCTTTGTTAAACTAAAACCCAAAAGACAATTGTTCTTAAAAATTACCCTTGACCACGGTCAAGCGGTGAAAGACCTATAGCTGAACCAGTGTCTTTAATATAGCCCTGTGTATGTTGTTTGTTCTTTTCTCATTTCTTTTCAGTCGCCAACGTCACTTTGGTACCAACGTGGACTGTAAAGCGAGGTGAGTGTTTTGCAAAGACAAAAAAAAGTACACATACACACATACACATACTTTCATATAGATATATAGTTAGATTTTTTTTTTAACTCAGAGCGAGAATACTCATACACACATAAATGTAGTTACAAATTTATCTGAGTGAGACCTCATACACATATATATATATATATATATAGTTTGGTTACGAATTTCAGAGAGAGGAAGCGCACATACTTCCATACATATTTAATTATATTTAAATGTGTGCTGGTGCACAAACAACTAGATACATATTAGGCTGATTGAATTTTAAGATTGCTTTTGAAGTTTTCGGTCGCGAATAATTCATATTTTTATTTCACGCATTCAAGCATTAAGATTAGAAAATAATTAATAGTAATTATTTTGTATATTAAATAAATTTTCAATTAGCGTAAGGGTATTTCTATCTTTGAATAATTTTGAATAAAGGTTGTTAATTATTGAATATTGTAAATTCAAAAGAAAGTTTCCTTTAAAGTACATGGGTTGAGTTTTGCTTGAATAGGTAATTTGAATTCCGATATGTCTGGCTAAAGACATATATTTGTTGGTGCAGGTGTTGCCCTCGTGGCAACTGATGGTAAGTTGGAGTAGTTGAGGCAGGTATGAAAAGCAAGTAAGTACACACAGACGGACATTAGTCAGGATTAAGGGGACTCTACTCGGGAAGCGGAGCCATAGTAGAGTCCAAAGGCTGTTCACATCTCGTGAACAGGAGGGGTGGGAAGGCTCCACCTGACTCGGACAGGTTTTCTCCCGCTTTTTCTATATCACTATTTCCTTTTTTTTTTGCATATATTCTTTCCCCAGGCATGAACTCTAATTTTGCTTCGCAACTGTTGGGAAAGGAGAAGTAGCAAGAACTGCGCCCCAATGCCGACGAGCCTCAGCCGGGCTACAACCATGTCGACCCGCCACTCCTCCTCTCCCTCACCAGGCAGTTACGTAACACAGCTGTAGTTGTCGTAGTGACGCTAGTGGTGGAAATACGCTACTGGTGGGAGATGAGCGATTCTTGAGAATATCGTTCCTTGGAAACTGATATGTTTGTGTTCACTGACTTTAATGTCAAAAACTTATAACAAACCGACATTTTTTTAAATAAACTTATAAGACTGCATATTAGATAGTTCTCATCGAGTCATATAAATTAAGTGAAAATTTGGTATTTGTTTCCTTTAGGGGTCAACGGCTAATAAATTAGCAAAAATTATCCCTCGTGAAGGGTGGACACCTTGCCGCGGTACGAGGGCTTAAGTCGATAGCCACAGGGCTACGCTGCCTTTGTGATCATAGCGCCACCGGTACTACATCACGAGAGAAGCCAAGCCTCTCTGGCGCGACGACTAAGATCTTCCCCCTCCCAATCCAGGGTGTTATGCGACCACGTGCCCATTGGACGTTTGCAGCTGGGAGGCAAATCGTGGCTGTAATCGAACGGAACCTCTCTGATACCGGGCCACCTCGGAGAGTAACTATGGCCTTACCGCGGTATGGGGCTCTGCCGCGGCGGACGACACATTCCCCTTACTCTTCCCTTGGCCCTAAACTGGCCTTGCCCGGCGAGGGGTCGTACGAACAAGATGCACAGCGCGCTGCTATTTCGGCTGCACCGGAGGGCTCGGACATCGCAGTACCGGTAGAGGAGTCGGAGATGTCCGACTCGGAAAGTATGGTATCTGCCACGTCAAATGGCGAAGAAGCAGTGAACAGCTCGGAGATTGGAGACAGCCTGCTGGACGGGGAAGACCTCAACGTCACAGTGTTAGCAGCTAATCCTGAGCGCACCAATGTCAATACTGCCACAGTTAGTAGGATCTCGGCTACGCCAAATCGTGGTCTGAACAAATCGTCGTTGAAAGATAAGCCTCCAGACGAGGTGGAACTCGACGATATGGCAGTGGCAGGGAAGTCTGAGCGCTCTCATGTTGGTGGTGATTCAGATAAACCTGCACAAATCTAAAGCAGCCTCGGCTGCTTTAATCAGTCATCTCTCTAAAGGCGACATAGATGTGGTCCTCATCCAAGAACCCTGGGTCAACAGCTCAAGGATTTGCGGTTTGGGGACTAAGGGTTTTAAGCTAATCCAAGCCAGCGAGGGGAGCAGGGTTAGAGCCTGTATTCTGGTTAAGTCTGAGCAAAATGCCTTTCTCTTGCCCAACTATACCAATGGTGACGTTACAGCTGCCAGTTTAACAGTCGACAGTACCAGTCTGACGATGGCGTCGGTCTATATGCCCTACGACGCCGAAGAACCTCCGCCACAGAGGGAGGTAAAAGACCTGGTGGCAAATTTTTCCATGGGTCATCTTATTATCGGAACTGACGCCAATGCTCATCACGTCCAATGGGGAAGCTCCGATATCAATGCTAGAGGAGAGTCGTTGTTTGATTATTTGTTAACAACTAACCTGGTAGTTTGCAACGTGGGTAACGAACCTACGTTTATTACTAAAACCCGTAGGGAGGTCATAGATCTCACTATTTGCAGCGAAGGCGCTTATGAGTGGGTCAGAAAATGGCGCGTTCTCGATGAACACTCATTCCCCGACCACCGGTACGTAGACTTAGTTCTAGACTTTTCTGTTGAGCAGCCGGTAATGAAACGCAACCCACGTAACACTAACTGGCAGCTACACAATGAAATACTATCTAGGGACTTGCCAGCACTGCCCCCACAAGTCCCGTCATCAGTAGGGGAGTTGGAGGACCTGTTAAAGACATTTACAACGGCGCTCTCGAATGCCCTAGAGCAGGCTTGCCCGGTGCCAAAACCACGCGGTAAACATAGGCCGCATTGGTGGTCCTACGACCTGGACTCGCTCCGTAAATCATGTAGGACACAATTTAATAAGGCCAAGAGCCTTGGCCCGGAGACTCAATGGCTCGAATATAAAGTTAAACTCAGGGCCTACAAAAAAGCTCTGAGGCAGGCGAAGAGAGTATCGTGGAGAAATTTCTGCACTGGGGTCGAAAATTTCGACGATACAGCGAGACTTAGACGAGTGCTCTCAAAAACTCAAACAGTGTGCTCAAGACCTTCGAGAGGATAATAAATGACTACCTCTCCTCTACTATTGATAGCAACCTGATCTGTAGTTATCAGCATGCATACACCAAAGGGAAATCTACAGAAACTGCGCTTCACAGCCTAGTTTCCGTTATTGAAAAATCGCTGTATGAAAAGGAGTACTGTCTTGTGGCCATTTTAGATATTGAAGGAGCCTTCAACAACATAAGCCCTGATGCTATATTCACCGCTTTAACAAGTCTGGGCATAAGCAGGTCTCTTATTGGACTTATTGATCAACTGCTAAGGGGTAGACGAATAGTTTCATCACTGGGCTCGGTTGACTTATCACGCTATGTCACAAGGGGAACGCCTCAGGGTGGTGTTCTCTCCCCGCTTCTATGGAACCTCACTGTCAACTCGATGCTGCGAGACACAAGCTGGGGGCGGGAAGGTAGTGGCATATGCAGATGACTTAGCTATAGTATATAGGGGCAAATTCCCACAAACCCTGTGCGACTTGATGCAAGTAGCACTGGGAGAGGTTTCCTCATGGTGCTCGCGCTGCGGACTGAGCATCAACCCGGGAAAAGTAGAACTGTTCCTTTTCACCAACCGCTTTAAGATACCACCGCTAATACTACCAAAACTGAATAACGTGCACCTGAACTTGGCTGACAAAGCCAAATTCTTGGGCACAGTTCTGGATAGGAAACTAACCTGGAAGGAGAATGCTCTTCAGCGCCAGAAGAAAGCGTGTATTGCACTCTACACGTGCAAAAGAGCCATTGGAAAGAAGTGGGGGCTCAGCCCCAAAATATGCAAATGGATCTACACTACAATCATTCGACCAACCATGCTCTATGGAGTTGTGGTATGGTGGCCTACGCTGAGCAAGGCAACAAACCTTAATCTGCTAGGTAAAGTACACAGATCTTACATGATCTGTATAAGCGGTGCGTTAAGAACAACGCCCAATGAAGCACTCCAGGCCACTCTTGGCATTTTGCCACTCGATCTGGAAGGGCACCGAGTAGCAGCAGCATCGGCTCTGCGTCTAAGGGAAACGTCCGGCTGGGCCGCAAGCACTACTGGACACGCCAGTATTTTGTGATCCTATAGCTTTCTTCCGCTGAGCACAGATCGCTGTCGGAGATAGCGGTATGGTTATTAGTTAGTAAAACTTTTTACACAATTTGAGTATATGCACCCCATTGTTTTTAACAAATTCGTACATATGTACATTAGACTGGGCCAAAAAAAATTTTTTTTTTTTTTTTTTTCAAAAATTATATTGGTTTTCTTTTTAAGGTGAAAAAAATTACTGTAATTTTTTCAGATTTTTAAGCTAAAGTCTAGAGGTCTATCATCGCTAGTTTGGATTTTACAGACTTTACCTCATATTTGGTATTAAAACGACAAACCAACAGTCGGAGATAGCGGTTTTAAAATCAACATTCCCAGCAGGGAAGAATGGGAGAGCACGGATCGGAGTCCCGTCACTCATGGCGGCACTTCCATTTATACTTGTTTAACCTTTGCCTTAGTTGCTGCACTTTTGCACCTCAGCAACTCCCACTTACTCGATTCTCCTTTTTAACTATTAACCGCACAGTTCTATTTTAGTAATATAATTCAGTTTCTTTAATTCTTGTTTCGTTGGTTTAATGTACAATAGTTTTACAAATTTTAAGTTTTTTGTTTTAACCATAGATTCACTTTTATTTATGTTTGGAAACACCTCTATTTTTATACTTTGCACTCAAATTAAATTATCAACTTTTAGTTCGAAAAGGGGGTGACGTATTGACTGCGCGCTCAACGACAACTGAAACTTTGATCTTTTTGCGACGCCCGCTAAGCCGCTTGCTTGCCGGTAACTATGTATATGTAGGTACATAAGAAAAGGAAGCGGTATTTTTCCTGTGCTTTAAGAAATGCGGCATTAGGGGTGTCCTAACATTATAATTTAAGTTGGATTTTATAGGTAAGTACGAAAATGCAATAAGTGTAATAGGTAAGTATAAAAATGACGAGGTAAGTATCCAAAGGAGCAGGTAAGTATAAACTTAATAGGTAAGTATAAACTAAACAGGTAAGTATAAAGGTTTACAGGTAAGTATAAAATATGTAGATGTTATAATTTATGTAAATAGCATTTCAAAACTCTATGAGGTTTCGTCCCATGTCTTCAACATGGCGGCCCGCCTGCGGGTTTGTAAGATGCAGGAGCTCTTGTAATTTTTCGAGCGTAGTCACTGCTTTGCTGAAGAGCTTTCGCAGATTCCGCTGGTCAGCGTTACGGCTCTGCAAACGAGCAGCTGGTCTCTCGATCGCACGTGGGGCGACTCTTCCCCGCTGGTCATTGCGCCTGCTGGTACGTACTGGTGGCGGAGTAGCCGGACGACGAGTACGTGTCGGTGCTGACACGGTCGGACGATGTAGTAGCGTGTGGTGGGCTCTACCGCGGTGTCGGCAGCTACTGGTCGAGGTACATTCGCCTGTTTGGTGGGATGTGGCCAGGCAATTGATGCAGTATCGGTGAACGCGGGCGGACTCCCGCCGCTCTGCTGGAGTCATGGCTAAAAATGCATGACAATAACGCAATGAGTGCTGGCGGCAGCATAGCCTGCATTTTCCACGGTCCATGATGGGAGCTGTGGAGAAAGAGAAAAAAGAGAAAAAGAACGAAAACGAGAATCAGCCCTTGTATTAAAGAGAGGTGCTAAGGAGGGCGGGGGGAATAGGCCAGAGGAATGTGTGCGTGTGAGTAAACTAAGAGATGGGTAATAAGCATATCTTTGTTATGTTTCGCGTAATTGTGCCATTCTGAGTGCGAATGTCTACGACGCGCACATTTTCGTCGGGACCTACATGTAATTTGGAGATACGCCCTAATCGCCACTCATTGGGTGGCAGCAGATCATCTTTGACGACGACTAGGTCGCCTTCTTTGAGATTTGGTTGTCGGGTTTTCCATTTTTGGCGTTTATGCAATTCGTGGAGATATTCGTTCTTCCAGCGATTGCTAAACTGGTGGTGTAGGACCTTGAGTTTTTGCCATTTAGGCACTAGGCTGAGATTTTCTGCACTTGGTTCTGGCAGCGGGAGCAGTGGGCCACCACGGAGGAAATGCCCGGGGGTTAAGGCGAGTAAATCGGTCGGGTCCTCGGACATAGGAGATATAGGCCGGGAATTTAGGACTGCTTCAATGCGTACGATGAGAGTCGTGAGTTCTTCGAATGAGAACTTATGGTTGCCGGCTACTTTGGTCAGATGGGTTTTGAAACTTTTAACCGCTGCTTCCCATAGACCACCCATGTGAGGAGCGTAAGGAGGGATGAATTGCCAAGAGAGGCCATGTGCAGCATACTTTTCGGCGATGTCTTGCCCTGCTTCCTTGAGGAAAAGAGAGAGTTCTTTCTGGATGGCTCTTTGAGCACCAACGAAAGTTTTTCCGTTGTCAGACATGACTTTGTGGGGAAGCCCGCGACGACCAGCGAAACGAGCAAATGCGGCTCTAAACGCTTCCGTAGTCAAATCCGAACAGACTTCAAGGTGTATTGCTTTGATTGAGAAGCAGACAAAGACGCATACATAGGCCTTGGTGTGGGGGGCGCGACGAAGAGGGGAGGTTTTTACCAGAAACGGGCCGGCAAAGTCGACTCCTACGGTGTGAAAGGGCAAGGTGTACGTCGATCTCTCTGCTGGTAAGGCTGCCATGATCTGTGAGTTCATCTTTTGTCGGTGGATCGTACATGGTTTGCAGTGGAAGATACACGACTTTATTTTCTGCTTCAAGCGGGGTATATAGTACTCTTGATGTATCATTCGGAGCATGAGTTGCTTTTCGGCATGTAGCATAAGAGTGTGGGTAAACTCTATAAAAAGGGTGCAGAACTTAGACGTTTCAGGGATTATAATGGGGTGGCGTTCGTTGTAACTGAGAGCGGCGTGACTTAGGCGGCCGTTGACCCTTAATACCCCTTTTTTGTCCAACATAGGACTGAGTGTCAGCAATGAGCTTTTCTTATTTATAGGTTTGGAGGCTTTTAACAATTGAATTGTTTCTGCATAGTAGAGGTATTGAGTTCGGATGATAAGTCGTTCTTTGGCATAACTTATTTCTTCCTGGGATAGCGAAAATGTGGAGGAAACGGGTTGTTTCTGCGCTTTGTGGATGAACCGATACACGTAGGCCATGACGCGAAGGGCTCGCCCAAACGAGGAGAACCGCTCTAATGGATCTGGGGTCTCGGTAGTGTGAAATGCTTCGATGCGCATCTGTTCCGGCGGGGTAGAGTTTTGTGGTACCGTTCTTGGCCAAAGAGTGGTGGATTTAGAGAGCCATTCAGGACCCTTCCACCATAGTGAAGAGTCTGCTAACTCGTGGGGTTTGCATCCGCGTGTGCCAAGATCCGCTGGGTTGTCGCCGCTTGACACATGACGCCACACGGCGTTGTTCACATTTCCGAGGATCTCGGCAGTACGATTTGCCACATAGGTCTTCCATGTGTGGGGTGGTTTTTCTAACCATGCTAGGACAATTGAGGAGTCGGACCAGAGGGTTAACTCATGAGGGGGCAAATTTAGATGGGATCGTATTTTCTTCACTAACTTTGAGATAAGGACGGCCCCACACAGTTCGAGTCGAGGTAGACTGACCGTTTTTAGAGGGGCTACTTTGCTCTTTGCGACTAACAAATGAGAGGTAAAAGTGTTTTCACTATGCTGTACTCTTAAGTACACGCATGCGCAGAACGCTTTTTCTGAGGCGTCTGAAAATCCATGCATTTGATATTGTTTGTCGGGGGTGAATTCAATCCATCTGGGGATTTTTATGTTGCTTATCGCAGCGAGGTTTTCCTGAAAATTGTTTCATTTATGGAAGGTGAGGGGTTTCACGTGCTCGTCCCAGCCTGTTCCTTCTAGCCAGAGTTGTTGGAGAAGCGTTTTGGCTGATATCATGATTGGCGCTAGCCATCCTGCCGGGTCGAACAATTTCGCAACCGCCGATAAAATTTGTCGCTTAGTTCGGGAGTTGGCAGCTGGAAGAGGATCGTAGGAGTAGGAGAATGAGTCGTTCAGGGCGTTCCATTTTATGCCAAGCGTCTTTGTCGAGCTGGCATCGTGGAACTTGAGGAAATCTTCATCGAGGAGGTCCGCGTTTGGGATTGATTGAAGTATTTCAGGGTGATTAGCCGTTATTTTCTTCAGAGGGAAGCCGGCTGATTTGAGTGCTTCGATAACCTGTTTCATCGAGTTAATAGTGGACTGTATTTCATATCCGCCGGAGAGGATGTCGTCTACATACGTTTCATGTAGAAGTACATTTTTGGCGAGAGGAAAAATGTCTTTGGCGTCTTCTGCTAGTTGATGAAGGGTCCTAATTGCAAGGTATGGGGCGCAGTTGACGCCGAAGGTGACAGTTTTTAACTTGAAGTCTTCGAGCCTTGCGCTTGACGGTTTACGAAAGAGGATTCGCTGGTATTCTTGATCTTGAGGGTGTACGCGAATTTGACGGTACATCTTCTCGATATCACCGTTAAAAACGAACTTGTAGAGGCGCCATTGTAAAATTATAAGCATTAAGTCGTTTTGTAAAGTAGGGCCCGTGTGTAATACGTCGTTCAATGAATTTCCGGAATGAGAGGGTTTAGAGGCATTGAACACGATTCGCACCTTTGTGGTTTTGCTGTCGGGTTTGATAACAGCATGATGAGGCAAATAAAAGAAAAAGTATTTTCCTTCCTTTATGATTTCGCTGGGAGGGGAGGGTTCCATGTGGTTCATGGTTAAATATTCCTCCAGAACTTCGGAATATTTATCTTTTAGTTCGGGTTTTTTCTCTACCGACCTTTCTACGCTAATATATTGTTGTTGGGCTGCGGGTCGTGAGTGACCAAGGGCTAATGCGTCTGGAAAGCTTTGTTTAAAGGGGAGTTTGACCGTGTATCGGCCGTCATCTCCTCTGGTCGTGGTCGTTTTATACAAATCCTCGCAAAACGTGTCGCTCTCTGTGAGATGGGTGGTTGTGGGTTGGAATTCTTCCTGCTCCCAACATTTTTTAAGGAGGGCATTTAGGGGGTCATCTGGAGTAACCGTTACTTGGGTGGAGAATGCAGAAATTTTTTCGTTGAGAGGACCACTCAAAATCCATCCAAATATGGTTTTCTGTGCGATAAGACTCCCAGCCACATTGGTCTCAAGGCCATTTAGCGTGATTTTCGGGATTATATCACTACCAAGTACCATATCTATTCTTCCGGGGGAGAAACAGTTGGGGTCTGCTAAAGTGAATGAAGACAAATCCTTTAAGTCTATCTTCTCCGCTTTAAATGAGGGTAGGAAGTGAGTTAGCTTCGGAAGAATTATCGCCTGAGTTCTTATTTGAGTTTCAGAGTCAGCTGAACAAATTGTTAACAAACAGGTTTTGTTCGAATTCTGGACTACGCTTCCGCCCATACCTAGTATTCTGTAGCTACTTTTTTGGGTAGGCAAACTGAGTTGGGTTTGTATACGTGAGGAAACAAATGTTTTTTCGGAGCCTTGGTCAATTAACGCACGGAGTTTAAAGATTTCTCCTCGATGGAGAATCGGGACTATAGCCGTTGGCAGTAACGTTTTTTCCTTGCTGCATGAGAAGTGCGACAAAGTTTTATTGTTTTCTTGTTGCGCTGCCTGATTTTGAAGCTTAGCCGCTTGAGCTGAGATAGAGGGGGTTTCGGAGTCATTTGTCACTGGAGGCTCTACCCTTGTTTGGTTGCTTCGGGAAGAGTGACGAGAATTATGGGGGTTGGATGATTGGGTGCCCTGATAATGGAGTAGGGAGTGGTGTCGCTTTTGGCAATATACACATCTAAAGTTGCTACGGCACTCAGCTTCTAAATGTGAAAATGACAAACAATTTCTGCAATATTGATTGTCTCTTACGAATTTATTGCGCTCCGCTACATTTAACTGTTTGAACTTTACACAGTTCACCATGGAGTGGTTGGAATTGCACAATTTGCAGGCGACTTGGCGAATTTTTTCACTGTGAAACGAATGGGACTTATTTTTGAAGCTATTCGAACTGTTTTGGGGCGTGGAAGATCGGTGAGTATAGTTGGGGTTTCGAGGTTTGCTTGGCCTATAAGTACCAAGCCGTTCTACTACCTCGTATCGGGTAGTGAGGAAGTTATCCATTTCCGACCAAAGAGGTAATTCCTTTCGGGACTCAAGTGATTGTTCCCATAAACGCAGTGTTTCATCGGGAAGCTTGGAGGAGCAGAGGTAGATGAGAATGGGGTCCCAGTTATTTGTGGGCACGTTGTTTAAATTGAGGGTTGAGATGCAGTTATTAATTGTGGTTTGGATCTCTTGGATCCTTTCACCATTTTCGTAAAATACCGGTTGCATATTAAAGAGAGTCTTTAATTGGCTGTCTACGAGGATTCTACGGTTCTCGTATCGGGACTTGAGTGCCCCCCAGGCTAGCTGGAAATTTTGATCATTTAAGGGATATTTTTGAATTATTAAGGCAGCTTTTCCACGAGTTTTCTGTCTCAAGTGGTAGAGTTTTTGCGCAGGGGATAATTTCGGATGATTTATGTAGACCGCCATAAACATGTCTCTAAAGGACGGCCATGTTTCGTAGCTCCCGTGGAAAACCTCAGTATCGCATGCCGGGACTTTGAGATAGGGTTCCGACCTGGGTACTATCACTGGCACTGTGGTTTGTCCTAGGGTGATGGGGTTCGGCTCGAGTTGCGCGAGCAACTCGTTTATCCTGGTCCTGGTATTCAGTGTTGTTTCCATTGCCGTGTCATATTTTTCATCCAGTGCTGGGAGGGTGCTGTTCATGTGAGCTGTTATGTTCATGTGAGCTGCCTCATATGCCCGTTCTACTGCGATTACGAGTCGGTTGATTTCCTCCGTGTACTTCTGCAAACCGGGTTTAGTGTGATCTGTCTCACTAATATTCCACCATTTGTCGCAAGTCCTTGTGAGCTTTCCTATTTCGAATTGGGATTTTCTCATAAATTCTTCTTCTTCCGCCTGGGACCTTTTCCGGGTCCTGGGTCCTGGGGGTGGATTTAGAGACATTTGTTTCTCTGTTTTTTCATCAGTCATTTTTGTTAGGGAGGTTTATTAAAGAGTGTCTTAGGAGTACCGAGAGAAGTTTTTACTATAATGTGTATCAGAGGTACACGAGAATATAGCGTTATTTGTGTATGCGGAGTACACGAAGCTGTATTTTATATACTGTGTATTAGGGGTACACGAGGGTATATTTAAGAGATTGTGTATGAGAAGTACACAAGAAACTTTTATTTTTAATAACCTGGGTATTAAGAGGTATACCGGAATATATTTGAAACTTTTTGTAGTAGAAGTACAAGAGGGGTTTTAAATATTTAGTATAAATTATTTAAATTTTTATAAAAAATTGGGTATCTTTTTTTGTTTTTTCCCACTGTATTTTGATACTGTTTTAACTGAGTGCGGCCCACTGTCAGTAGCTGCACTTGCTGGAATGTGTATATATATTTATATGTACACCCTTGATGTGCTTTTTGGAGCTTATTTACTTGTCTCAGCGCTTCTGAGTCCAAGTGTAGGTATGAATATATGTATGTACAAATTATTGTGTGGGACGGAGTCGCTCTGCTAGCGGTTGTTAGGTGATGCACTTGTCTCAGCGCTTCTGAGCACAAGTGTATATATGTATGTAAATGGGTGCAATTTTTTGGAAACTAATAAGGAAATAGTGGAGTTATGAGAGTTGGTGCGAATGAGAAAATCACGTTACTGTACTTATTTGGGTGCGTGCCTATATATTGAGCGCGCAATATCTATGCCAAAAAATATGCTGTTGCTGGGTCTGGTGATATGTATAGCGGAGGGCATTTACCATGTACGGGTAAGTTAATATGTAATTTGAGGTAGGTAACTGACGGGTTTTTATAATGATTTATTTTCAGGGATAATAACGGGAGGGCACGGGTTATATGCGTGGTTTTTGTATATATTTTGTAAGTATATGAAAATGTGAGATTTATATATCTTAGTGGATTAGAGAGGGGTTTTTATATATGAAATTCGGATTTTTGTGAATTTGTATTAATTTCAGCAAAAATGAGAACATAAGGGGTTTCTCGAGAATTTATGTATAATTATTGTAGAAAAATTAAAAGAGAGCATAGGGGGTTTCTCATAGAATGGTTAGAGGTCCGCTAAGTTATATAAAAGCATGTATGTCTGGTAGGAAAATTTTGTTCTCACTTACTTTTTTCCAGGGATACCTTCTAACTACCGTACTGTGTATGCTTTGGGAACGGGATCTGCTGCCGTGGCGTGACGGATCTGCTGCTGGTGCTGCAACGGGATCTGCTGTTGGTGCTGGAACGGGATCTGCTGCTGGTGACTGTACCTTAGATGTTTCTCGTCGATTTTCCGTTTATTTTCCTTGACCTTTTTATTATATATTTTCAGGCACTCTAACTTGTTCACCACTGTACCTTCAAACTTTTATTTTGGGTTTTTGCCTCTTTTGTACCTGACTTTGTTTTTTTTGTATTAATTTTATTTTCAGGTCTTCTGATCGCCTTTTTTTATAAATTTTGAAATTTCCTTTTCATGCACTTTTTGTGTTTTTTTTCTTATTTTCAGGTCTACTGATCGCGCACTAATTTTTATAAATTTTTTCTTTTTTAAGTTTATTTTCAGGTATACTGATTGCCTTTCTAATTACAAAATTTGATTTTTTTTCTTTTGTTTTCTCTTTTCAGGCTCTTTATATATATCACCGCACTTTAATTTTAATATAATTGCTTTTTCTTTTTCAGGCTTCTTTTTATAATACACGTATATTTCTTTTCTTTTCCAGGTATAAATTTCTTCTTTTCAGGTCTTTTTTCAATCACCGCACCTTGCTATAATAACCTTTTTTTCTTTTTCAGGTACGCCTAGTTTTTTCCCAATTTAATTTTCTTTTTAACACCTTTCTTTTCAGGTTTTTTGGAGCACCTTACTTTGATTTTATACTATTTGCACTTTAAGTTTTGCAACGTTTTTCTTGCCACCAAACTAAAGCTCCTGTACCAAATTACTTTTTTTCACTTTGGCACCGAAGGACCATGTTTAACCTTTGCCTTAGTTGATGCACTTTTGCACCTCAGCAACTCCCACTTACTCGATTCTCCTTTTTAACTATTAACCGCACAGTTCTATTTTAGTAATATAATTCAGTTTCTTTAATTCTTGTTTCGTTGGTTTAATGTACAATAGTTTTACAAATTTTAAGTTTTTTGTTTTAACCATAGATTCACTTTTATTTATGTTTGGAAACACCTCTATTTTTATACTTTGCACTCAAATTAAATTATCAACTTTTAGTTCGAAAAGGGGGTGACGTATTGACTGCGCGCTCAACGACAACTGAAACTTTGATCTTTTTGCGACGCCCGCTAAGCCGCTTGCTTGCCGGTAACTATGTATATGTAGGTACATAAGAAAAGGAAGCGGTATTTTTCCTGTGCTTTAAGAAATGCGGCATTAGGGGTGTCCTAACATTATAATTTAAGTTGGATTTTATAGGTAAGTACGAAAATGCAATAAGTGTAATAGGTAAGTATAAAAATGACGAGGTAAGTATCCAAAGGAGCAGGTAAGTATAAACTTAATAGGTAAGTATAAACTAAACAGGTAAGTATAAAGGTTTACAGGTAAGTATAAAATATGTAGATGTTATAATTTATGTAAATAGCATTTCAAAACTCTATGAGGTTTCGTCCCATGTCTTCAACAATACTGATGGCTCGACGTTAGACGGCAAAATTGGGGGAGGGGTTTATTCAAAGGATCTGAACCTTGAGCTCTCCTTCAGACTACCTGATCACTGCAGTGTCTTCCAGGCTGAAGTTTCAGCAATCATGGACGCCGCGGCTTGGATAGGCCAACACACTATCAGACAGGACATTTTTATATACAGCGACAGCCAGGCGGCCATCAAATCCCTTGGCTCTTACTCGTTCAACTCTGAACTGACGCTCAGCTGTCGTCGATCTCTACAAGAGATGGCCCAACAGAATCGCGTTAACCTCACATGGGTCCGGGGGAATAGGGACATTGAGGGAAATTGTAGGGCAGACGAACTTGCGAGGCAGGGCACGACCAAGCAGGTTCTTCGCGATAAAGAGCGCTTAGGTATGCCGTTTGCCACATGCAAGCTTATGCTGAAGGAGTACACACTCCGCCAAGCCAACGAAAGATGGCTGCAATCTCCAGGATGCCGGAAATCCAAAGAAACCTGGCCGAAATGGGATCATAAAAGATCAAGACAAATTTATGCCCTAAGGAGAGGAGAAATCTCCATATTAATAGGCGTATTAACTGGGCACTGCCTCATTGGCAGGCACGCAGAATGACTTGGTGTGCCCTACCGACGATGCTGTAGGAGTTGTAAGGATGATGAGGAGGAGGAAACGGTGGAGCACCTCATCTGCAACTGCCCGGCTTTAAGTGGCGCGAGAATGCGCTTTTTGGGAGTTCCCTTCCTGGTCAGCCTACGCCAGGTCACGGAGCTGGACATAAAGGACCTGATGGCCTTCATCAGGGCATCTAAATGGTTCGAGGAGGAGTAACGGTGTCGGTATAGGAAAGTCAGTCCCGGGATTCTGCTATGTGGAGAATTCCGTTAATACCGGGATTTTTCATATGGCAGGGTCCCGGAACTGACTTTCCTAGTGTTGGTGGTATCACAACGGGCCTTTTAATACTGGCCTAGGTTTGCTTCTGCGGCAGCCACTTGAACCTAACCTAATATAGCTAAAATTATGGGAGATAGCTCAAACGACTGGTTTTGGCCTCAGGATCACGAATCCGGAAGCGCTTTTTTAATTTTTTTGTTTTAGTGAAAAGTTATGGTCAAAATGACCCGGGTCTGATATCAAAATTGGGGCGGAATCCATGGTAATTATGCCGCGCTTATACAAGATAACCCTGGGCTACGCCATCCCAAGTCCGAATGGTTGCCTGAACCGCGGCAACATGCCACGGTCCGCATTCTCTCGCACGTTTTGGATACAGCCGAAGAAGTACTGGGATTCCGGCAAGTACAAAGTACAAAAAACAGCTGGTATGATGATAGAGAGTGCAAAGACGCAGTCAAAAGAAAGAACGTCCGAAAATTTTATCAAAAAATTCGACGAATGGCTGAAGGTGTTAAACCCGGGGCAAACTCCTGTAAAAATGACAACGGCGACTTGGTGGCAGATGTTCAGAGAGTACTAAGGTTATGGAGGGATCACTTCTCTGCCCTTCTAAACGGAGGAACAGAGCAACAATCCAGAGAAGTGGACGAACCCGACCCCACAATCGAAGACGATGGAATCGAAGTTCCACAACCCGGCAATAACGAGGTGCGAATAGCTATATCAAGGCTTAAACCCAATAAAGCGGCGGGTGCTGATGGCCTGCCCGCTGAGCTATTGAAATGCGGCGGCGAGGAGCTGGTAAGGTGCATGCACCACCTCTTGTGCAGAATATGGCCGGATGAATGCATTCCTGAATATCGAAATCTAAGTGTTCTCGGCCCAATCCATAAGAATGATTATCCCGCAAACTGTGTCAACTCTCGTGGAATCAGCCTTTTGAGTATCGCGTATAAGGTCCAACCAAGCGTATTGTGCGAAAGACTGAAGTCTGACGTAAACCGACCGATTGGACCTTATCAGTGTGGCTTCAGACCTGGTAAATCTACTCTCGGCCAGAGTTTTAGAATACGCCAAATCTTGGAAAAAAAAAACCGTGAGAAAAGGATTCACACACACCATCTCTTTGTTGATTTTAAAGCCGCCTTCGACAGCACGAAAAGGAGTTGCATATATGCCGCTATGTCTGATTTTGGTTTCCCAGCAAAACTTATACGGCTGTGCAAAATGACGCTGAGCAACATCACCAGCTCGGTCAGAATTGGGAAGGACCTCTCCGAGCCATTCGAAATTAAGCGAGGTTTCAGGCAGGGAGACCCCCTATCGTGCGATTTCTTTAATTTGATGTTGGAGAAAATAATACAAGCTGCAGAACTTAATCGCGCTGGAACAATATATTACAAGGGTACTTCTGCGTACTCCAAATTAGAAAAAGAAGCGAAAAAAATGGGTTTGGTGGTGAACGAATGTAAAACGAAGTACCTACTGGCATCAAGCAAAGAGTCAGCTTTACGCAGACGTCGACATAGTTCAGCGAATTAAACCCAGCGGCTTCGCTGGCTAGGATACGTGGTGCGAATGAACGAAGACGCTCCGGCCCAGACGCGAATGCGCTGACTAATATGGAGTACTGTAGCATTACATAAACACACCGCCCTTTTACTTTAATTGTCATGTGCACATAAATAATGTATAAACAAATATGAATGTACACAAACAACATTCTACCCAAATTAGTTACATTGAACTCAGCGGGAGTTTATGCAAAGACTGCAAAAACCACACATAGCGAGGATCTTGTTACACTTGTGCGAACGGTCAAAGACACCGCCAAAGTCAGTCGCAATGCCCAACTGATCAACAACGTCAGTTTTCCAATGCGACTGGCATAGTAATATATTAATTGCAACCATATGTTGACTTAGCTTATTTTAGAATTATGTAACATTTTAGTTTGTATGTATTAGTAATATAGACATAGGTATACAGTTAAGCTCGCAAATAACTAGTAAGTATTAGTGTAAGAATTTTGTATAAAAAGAAAGTAATTTTCAATAAACAGCACAATTGATTTTACTCGCTATAAAACGGCTCATTTATTTAGCCTACGTACTACGGCTCTTGTAATTAGCCAGCAACCTTTTACATGGCGATTCTACCAGGTTTGGTTAAACAAAAATAAGTAGAAATTTGCTCAACTAGCAAAACGCTTAATTAACCAAACGGTGCAAAAGATCCTGCCAGTTCAGTCACACTACATGGCACATGGCAGCAGATACGATCCTGCCATTAATAACTAGCACTTTAGGCACAACCAAAGCAGACCTAAAAGGCGATGACATTCTAATTTATCATAAATTTCATGTTGTAAAAGAAAACTTTCCAATTCCGTGTGATGGAATAATAGGCCTAGATTTCATAAAGAAATACAATTGTATTCTAGATTAAGGAAAAACAGAAGATAAACTAATCCTAAGGCCATATGATTTCCCTCAAACCATAACAATGAATATAACAATCTGTCTGTCCGTTAACACAATCACAATTCCAGCTTAATCGGAAGTTATTAGACAAATTAAAATAAATACAAATAACAAAAACATTTTCATACGACACCAACAATTATCCGAAGACATTTACATTGCAAACACCATTACAAATAATGAGCAAACTTTCGTTAGAATTATTAACACGACATATAACAACACAACTATTCAAAATTATAAAATTAATACTGAAAATTTAGACGATTATACACTAATTAAAGCAACCACAAAAAGCACAAATACAGAAAAATTAAAAAGATTAACCAAAAATTTTCCAAATTTTGTTAAAGCACAATTAACATCACTTTGCACATAATTCATAGATATATTTGCACTGGAAACAGAACCAATTACTTCTAATAATTTTTATAAACAAAAATTATATATGAAGGATGACAACCCAATTTACATTAAAAATTATAGATTACCCCAAACACAAAAAGGGGAAATAACCAAACAAGTAAATAAGATAATTAAAGATGATATAATAGAACCTTCGATTTCAGAATACAATAGTCCAATTTTATCAGTTCCTAAAAGTTGACTACAGACAAGTAAATAAAAAATTAGCAGCAGATAAATTCCCACTCCCAAGAATTGATGACATCCTAAATCAACTTGGAAGAGCAAAATATTTTTCATGCCTAATCCTTATGTCAGGTTTTCATCAAATAGAATTACACCCAGACTCTAGGGACATTACTTCATTCACTGCCGAAAACGGCACATATAGATTCGAAAGTTTACCATATGGATTAAAAGTAGCCCCAATTTCATTCCAACGAATGATGACATTAGTATTCGCTGGCCTTAAACCATCCCAAGCATTTTTCTACATGGATGATTTAGTTGTATTAGGTTGTTCAGAAAACCATATGCTAAAAAATTTAAGGGACGTGTTCTCTACTTGCAGAGAATACAACTTAAAATTACATCCAGACAAATGCTTATTTTTCAGCCAAGAGGTAACATATTTAGGACATAAATGCACAAACAAGGGAATATTACCTGACCCAAGCAAATTTGAAACAGTTCAAAATTACCCAGCACCAAAAACAGCTGACGAATTTAAAAGATTCGTAGCCTTCTGTAATTCTTACAGAAGATTTGTACCGAATTTTGCAGAATATTCAAGAAAGTTAACTAGGCTTTGCAGAAAGAATGTTGCCTTTGAATGGACAGAAGAATGCCAAAAAGCCTTTGTCTATCTAAAGGAAGCATTAATTAGTCCAAAACTTTTGCAATACCCAGATTTCGATAAAGAATTCTGCATAACAACAGACGCTAGTGGGGCAGCCCTTAGCCAAGAACATGATGGCAAACAGTTACCAATTGCCTACGCGTCCAGGTCATTCACAAAAGGTGAAGTAAATAAAGCAACAATAGAAAAAGAATTAGCAGCAATACATTGGGCCATAACCTTCTTCAGACCATACATCTATGGTAGAAAATTCCTAGTAAAAACCGACCATTGCCCTTTAACCAAGGTATGACACCGATTAAAATAAAGTTCCGGTTTCGGTTACGGTTTTGTAACGTGTTTCGGGTTCGGTTCCGGTTTCGTTCTTCAACATGTATTTCGATTTCGGTTACGGTTTCGTTCCGGTTTCGGTTTCCAAATAAAAACACCAACACATAAAAATTGTGCTACTACAAAACTCAAATATGTACCTAATGCAAAATAAGTCTGAATTTCATAACTTCACTCCGGTGGTCATGATGAATTTTCTCCAATATATAGTAATAAATATTACTTCCGCTATTCCGGAACCGGAACGAATTAACTCTACTTTTTCTATTAGAAACATTTTAAAATGGAACGTTAATATGAGTGAAGCTTTCTGAGACGGCCACTAAATATTTTTTTTTTTTATGGATGAGTCTCCCGGTGCCACTCCGATGGGTTCTGATGCGGGATGGCACCAGGGCCGAATCAAGTTATTCGCTTGCGAGGATGCAAAAACTGTTTCACTGTACAAGGCAGCAGCCGCAAGACTAGGTGAGATCTACCAAGGGGCAAGAATCGAGGTTGTCGACTGGAAGGATATCCCGGGTCGGCCAAGGGCAAGAGCGTGGATTCCTGCTATCCCTGCTGAACCTGAGAGAATTCTCAGGATGGTGAGGATCATGAACCCGTCACTCCCGACGAAGGACTGGTGTGTCAATCTGGTCGAGGATGCGGTAGGGCCTCATAGGCAAGTGATCTTCACCTTGAATAAGGAGGCACTCGAGCCCCTTAAACGGTGCAACGGACGAGTGCACTATGGTATGGGTCAGATCGTGATTCACGTATACCGCGGTGATGCACAGCGCGCTGCTATTTCGGCTGCACCGGAGGACTCGGACATCGCAGTGCCGGAAGGGGAGTCGGAGATGTCCGACTCGGAAAGTATAGTATCTGCCACGTCAAATGGCGAAGGAGCAGTGGACAGCTCGGAGATGGGAGACAGCCTGCTGGACGGGGAAGACCTCAACGTCCCAGTGATAGTAGCTAGTCCTGAGCGCACCAATGTTGACACTGCCACAGTTAGTAGGATCTCTGCCACGCCAAACCGTGGTCTGAACAAATCGTCGTTGAAAGATAAGCCTCCAGACGAGGCGGAACTCGACGATATGGCAGTGGCAGGGAAGTCTGAGCGCTCTCATGTTGGTGGTGATTCAGATAAACCTGCACAAATCTAAAGCAGCCTCGGCTGCTTTAATCAGTCGTCTCTCTAAAGGCGACGTAGATGTGGTCCTCATCCAAGAACCCTGGGTCAACAGCTCAAGGATTTGCGGTTTGGGACTAAGGGTTTTAAGCTTATTCGAGCCAGTGAGGGGGGCAGGGTTAGAGCTTGTATTTTGGTTAAGTCTGAGCTGAATGCCTTTCTCTTGCCCAACTATACCAATGGTGACGTTACAGATGCCAGTTTAACAGTCGACAGTACCAGTCTGACGATGGCGTCGGTCTATATGCCCTACGACGCCGAAGAACCTCCGCCACAGAGGGAGGTAAAAGACCTGGTGGCAAATTTTTCCATGGGTCATCTTATTATCGGAACTGACGCCAATGCTCATCACGTCCAGTGGGGAAGCTCCGATATCAATGCTAGAGGAGAGTCGTTGTTTGACTATTTGTTAACAACTAACCTGGTAGTTTGCAACGTGGGTAACGAACCTACGTTTATTACTAAAACCCGTAGGGAGGTCATAGTTCTCACTATTTGCAGCGAAGGCGCTTATGAGTGGGTAAGAAAATGGCGCGTTCTCGATGAGCACTCATTCTCCGACCACCGGTACGTAGATATAGTTCTAGACTTTTCTGTTTAGCAGCCGGTTATGAAACGCAACCCACGTAACACTAACTGGCAGCTACACAATGAAATACTATCTAGGGACTTACCAGCACTGCCCCCACAAGTCCCCTCATCACTAGGGGAGTTGGAGGATCTGGTATAGACCTTTACAACGGCGCTCTCGAATGCCTTAGAGCAGGCTTGCCCAGTGCCAAAACCACGCGGTAAACATAGGCTGCATTGGTGGTCCTACGACCTGGACTCGCTCCGAAAATCATGTAGGACACAATTTCATAAGGCCAAGAGCCTTGGCACGGAGACTCAATGGCTCGAATATAAAGTTAAACTCAGGGCCTACAAAAAAGCTCTGAGGCAGGCGAAGAGAGTATCGTGGAGAAATTTCTGCACTGGGGTCGAAAATGTCGACGATACAGCGAGACTTAGACGAGTGCTCTCAAAAACTCAAACAGCCACAAGCTATTTGCGCAAACCTTACGGATCCTGGACCAGCACGGAGAGGGAAACCCTAGAGCTGCTCTTGAATACGCACTTCGCAGGGAACTTGCATAAGGAACCCGTAGCACCTACAACAAACCTGGCTGTATACATACCCATCACGGAGGAAAAGGTTAGGTGGGCGGTTAAAAGCTTCGAACCGTTCAAGGCTGCCGGGCCAGACGGGATTATTCCCGCACAACTCATAAACACGTTGGAGACATCAGCCAAATGGCTGGTATTTCTCTATACAGCCTGCCTCTCTCTTAGCTACATTCCGTGCTCCTGGAGAAGTGTTTATTCCTAAGGTAGTGTTTATTCCTAAGGCGGGGAAGGCGTCTCATTACGAGCCCAAGGACTACAGGCCGATCAGTCTCTCAAATTGTGCTACTACAAAACTCAAATATGTACCTAATGCAAAATAAGTCTGAATTTCATAACTTCACTCCGGTGGTCATGATGAATTTTCTCCAATATATAGTAATAAATATTACTTCCGCTATTCCGGAACCGGAACGAATTAACTCTACTTTTTCTATTAGAAACATTTTAAAATGGAACGTTAATATGAGTGAAGCTTTCTGAGACGGCCACTAAATATTTTTTTTTTTTATGGATGAGTCTCCCGGTGCCACTCCGATGGGTTCTGATGCGGGATGGCACCAGGGCCGAATCAAGTTATTCGCTTGCGAGGATGCAAAAACTGTTTCACTGTACAAGGCAGCAGCCGCAAGACTAGGTGAGATCTACCAAGGGGCAAGAATCGAGGTTGTCGACTGGAAGGATATCCCGGGTCGGCCAAGGGCAAGAGCGTGGATTCCTGCTATCCCTGCTGAACCTGAGAGAATTCTCAGGATGGTGAGGAGCATGAACCCGTCACTCCCGACGAAGGACTGGTGTGTCAATCTGGTCGAGGATGCGGTAGGGCCTCATAGGCAAGTGATCTTCACCTTGAATAAGGAGGCACTCGAGCCCCTTAAACGGTGCAACGGACGAGTGCACTATGGTATGGGTCAGATCGTGATTCACGTATACCGCGGTGATGCACAGCGCGCTGCTATTTCGGCTGCACCGGAGGACTCGGACGTCGCAGTGCCGGAAGGGGAGTCGGAGATGTCCGACTCGGAAAGTATAGTATCTGCCACGTCAAATGGCGAAGGAGCAGTGGACAGCTCGGAGATGGGAGACAGCCTGCTGGACGGGGAAGACCTCAACGTCCCAGTGATAGTAGCTAGTCCTGAGCGCACCAATGTTGACACTGCCACAGTTAGTAGGATTTCTGCCACGCCAAACCGTGGTCTGAACAAATCGTCGTTGAAAGATAAGCCTCCAGACGAGGCGGAACTCGACGATATGGCAGTGGCAGGGAAGTCTGAGCGCTCTCATGTTGGTGGTGATTCAGATAAACCTGCACAAATCTAAAGCAGCCTCGGCTGCTTTAATCAGTCGTCTCTCTAAAGGCGACGTAGATGTGGTCCTCATCCAAGAACCCTGGGTCAACAGCTCAAGGATTTGCGGTTTGGGACTAAGGGTTTTAAGCTTATTCGAGCCAGTGAGGGGGGCAGGGTTAGAGCTTGTATTTTGGTTAAGTCTGAGCTGAATGCCTTTCTCTTGCCCAACTATACCAATGGTGACGTTACAGATGCCAGTTTAACAGTCGACAGTACCAGTCTGACGATGGCGTCGGTCTATATGCCCTACGACGCCGAAGAACCTCCGCCACAGAGGGAGGTAAAAGACCTGGTGGCAAATTTTTCCATGGGTCATCTTATTATCGGAACTGACGCCAATGCTCATCACGTCCAGTGGGGAAGCTCCGATATCAATGCTAGAGGAGAGTCGTTGTTTGACTATTTGTTAACAACTAACCTGGTAGTTTGCAACGTGGGTAACGAACCTACGTTTATTACTAAAACCCGTAGGGAGGTCATAGTTCTCACTATTTGCAGCGAAGGCGCTTATGAGTGGGTAAGAAAATGGCGCGTTCTCGATGAGCACTCATTCTCCGACCACCGGTACGTAGATATAGTTCTAGACTTTTCTGTTGAGCAGCCGGTTATGAAACGCAACCCACGTAACACTAACTGGCAGCTACACAATGAAATACTATCTAGGGACTTACCAGCACTGCCCCCACAAGTCCCCTCATCACTAGGGGAGTTGGAGGATCTGGTATAGACCTTTACAACGGCGCTCTCGAATGCCTTAGAGCAGGCTTGCCCAGTGCCAAAACCACGCGGTAAACATAGGCTGCATTGGTGGTCCTACGACCTGGACTCGCTCCGAAAATCATGTAGGACACAATTTCATAAGGCCAAGAGCCTTGGCACGGAGACTCAATGGCTCGAATATAAAGTTAAACTCAGGGCCTACAAAAAAGCTCTGAGGCAGGCGAAGAGAGTATCGTGGAGAAATTTCTGCACTGGGGTCGAAAATGTCGACGATACAGCGAGACTTAGACGAGTGCTCTCAAAAACTCAAACAGCCACAAGCTATTTGCGCAAACCTTACGGATCCTGGACCAGCACGGAGAGGGAAACCCTAGAGCTGCTCTTGAATACGCACTTCGCAGGGAACTTGCATAAGGAACCCGTAGCACCTACAACAAACCTGGCTGTATACATACCCATCACGGAGGAAAAGGTTAGGTGGGCGGTTAAAAGCTTCGAACCGTTCAAGGCTGCCGGGCCAGACGGGATTATTCCCGCACAACTCATAAACACGTTGGAGACATCAGCCAAATGGCTGGTATTTCTCTATACAGCCTGCCTCTCTCTTAGCTACATTCCGTGCTCCTGGAGAAGTGCCACGGTAGTGTTTATTCCTAAGGCGGGGAAGGCGTCTCATTACGAGCCCAAGGACTACAGGCCGATCAGTCTCTCATCCTTTGTGCTCAAAACCTTCGAGAGGATAATAAATGACTACCTCTCCTCTACTATTGATAGCAACCTGATCTGTAGCTATCAGCATGCATACACCAAAGGGAAATCTACAGAAACTGCGCTTCACAGCCTAGTTTCTGTTATTGAAAAATCGCTGTGCTCGGTTGACTTATCACGCTATGTCACAAGGGGTACGCCTCAGGGTGGTGTTCTCTCCCCGCTTCTATGGAACCTCACTGTCAACTCGATGCTGCGAGACACAAGCTGCGGGCGGGAAGGTAGTGGCATATGCAGACGACTTAGCTATAGTATATAGGGGCAAATTCCCACAAACCCTTTGCGACTTGATGCAAGTAGCACTGCGAGAGGTTTCCTCATGGTGCTCGCGCTGCGGACTGAGCATCAACCCGGGAAAAGTAGAACTGGTTCTCTTTACTAACCGCCTATAAGATACCACCGCTAATACTACCAAAACGGAATGACGTGCACCTGAACTTGGCTGGCAAAGCCAAGTTCTTGGGCACAGTTCTGGATAGGAAACTAACCTGAAAGGAGAATGTTCTTCAGCGCCAGAAGAAAGCGTGTATTGCACTCTACACGTGCAAAAGAGCCATTGGAAAGAAATGGGGGCTCAGCCCCAAAATATGCAAAAGGATCTACACTGCAATCATTCGACCAATCAGTCTCTATGGAGTTGTGGTATGGTGGCCTGCGCTGACCAAGGCAGCAAACCTCAATCTGCTAGGTAAAGTACACAGATCTTGCATGATCTGTATAAGCGGTGCGTTAAGAACAACACCCAATGAAGCACTCCAGGCCATTCTTGGCATTTTGGCACTCGATATGGAAGGGCACCGGGTGGAAGCAGCATCGGCTCTGCGTCTAAGGGAAACGTCCGGCTGGGGCGCAAGCACTACTGGACACGCCTGTATTTTGGGATCCTATAGCTTTCTTCCGCTGAGCACAGAGCGCTGTGCGACCACAACAGTCGGAGATAGCGGTTTTAAAATCAACATTCCCAGCAGGGAAGGATGGGAGAGCACGGATCGGAGTCCCGTCACTCATGGCGGCACTTCCATTTATACTGATGGCTCGAAGTTAGACGGCAGAGTTGGGGGAGGGGTTTATTCAAAGGATCTGAACCTTGAGCTCTCCTTCAGACTACCTGATCACTGCAGTGTCTTCCAGGCTGAAGTTTCAGCAATCATGGACGCCGCGGCTTGGATAGGCCAACACACTATCAGACAGGACATTTTTATATTCAGCGACAGCCAGGCGGCCATCAAATCCCTTGGCTCTTACTCTGAACTGACGCTCAGCTGTCGTCGATCTCTACAAGAGATGGCCCAACAGAATCGCGTGAACCTCACATGGGTCCCGGGGCATAGGGACAATGAGGGAAATTGTAGGGCAGACGAAATTGCGAGGCAGGGCACGACCAAGCAGGTTCTTCGGGATAAAGAGCGCTTAGGTATGCCGTTTGCCACATGCAAGCTTATGCTGAAGGAGTACACACTCCGCCAAGCCAACGAAAGATGACTGCAATCTCCAGGATGCGGGATATCCGAAGAAACCTGGCCGAAATGGGATCATAAAAAATCAAGACAAATTTATGCCCTAAGGAGAAGAGAAATCTCCATATTAATAGGCGTATTAATTGGGCACTGCCTCATTGGTAGGCACGCAGAAAGACTAGGTGTGCCCTACCGACGATGCTGTAGGAGTTGTAAGGATGATGATGAGGAGGAAACGGTGGAGCACCTCATCTGCAACTCCCGGCTTTAAGTGGCGCGAGAATGCGCTTTTTGGGAGTTCCCTTCCTGGTTAGCCTACGCCAGGTCACGGAGCTGGACATAAAGGACCTGATGGCCTTCATCAAGTCATATAAATGGTTCGAGGAGGAGTAACGGTGTCGGTATAGGAACGTCAGTCCCGGGATTCTGCTATGTGGAGAATTCCGTTAATACCGGGATTTTCCATATGGCAGGGTCCCGGAACTGACTTTCCTAGTATTGGTGGTATCACAACGGGCCTTTTAATACTGGCCTAGGTGTGCCCCTGCGGCAGCCACTTGAACCTAACCTAACCATTATACTGCAGTAGGCAAATTTATGGAAATGGGAAATAAAGTTCTCAAAAAGTTAACAATCACTCTAACCCCAGAGGATATATGTGTGACAGATCCCGGGAAAATTAAAGAAATTCTGCACAAATATCATGACGATCCTATTAGTGGTGGCCACCCAGGAATAAATCGTATGACAGATAAAATCAAGCAGAAATATAGCTGGCTGAAAATGAAAAATGACATACGAAAATATGTAAAGAACTGCATCCACTGCAAGAAAAACAAAATTAATAAACACATCAAATAACCAAGGACAATAACGGAGACACCTCCGAGGGCATTTGATATTGACAAATTGACACAGTCGGTCCATTGCCAAAGTCAATAAATGGAAACGAATAAGCAGTTACCATTATATGCGATCTAACCAAATATTTGGTAGCAATTCCAGTTCCAAGCAAACATGCAACAACTGTTGCTAAAGCCATATTCGAGCATTTCATCGTGATTTACGGCCAAATGAAAACAATTTTAACAGACATGGGCACAGAATACAATAATAGCCTGTTCAAAGAACTGTGTAAATTGTTAAAAATTGAGCATAAAACTTCTACACCGTACCATTACCAGACTTTGGGTACTGTAGAACACAGTCCCGGACATTCAACGAATATATGCGTGCATCCATATCCAGTGACAAAGACGATTGGGATGAATACCTCAGGTATTTCGCTTATTGTTACAATACAACGCCATCAAAAACACATAATTGTTGTCCTTTCGAACTAATATTCGCAAAACAAACACCAAATTATGAATTTTTGAAGGAAGATAAAATTAGCCCGGTATACAACCATGAGGCATATGACAAAGAGGTTAAATACAAACTTCAAACAACACAGCAAAGAGCACGAAAATTAATTCAAGAGGCTAAAGAAAAGCAAAAATCCAATTATGACAAAAATAGCTATAGTAAGGAAATTAAAATAGGAGATTTAATATTAGTTAGAGAAGAGGCCTCCCATAAGTTAGAGAATAGATATACAGGAAACTATAAAGTTAAAACCATTGATTAAAATAACAACTGCACTTTAATTCCACATAGCATAGGAGATAGCAATAAAAACAAAAACGAAATCGTAATTCATAAGAATAGGCCTAAACAAATTTAAAACCTTTAAAAACAAGCATGGCACTTAGGTAGGTTCAAGTGGCTGCCGCAGAGGCACACTTAGGCCAGTTTTGAAAGGCCCGTTGTGATACCACCAACACAAGGAAAGTCAGTCCCGGGACCCAGCCATATGGAAAATCCCTGAGTTGTTGGGATTTTCCACATAGCAGAAACCCGGGACTGACACTCCTAAACCGACACCGTTACTCCTCCTCGAACCACTTAGCTGACTTTATGAAGCCCATCAAGTCCTTTATGTCCAGTTCCGCGATCTGGCTTAGGCTATCTAGGAACGGAACTCCCAAAGAACGCGTTATCGCGCCGCTTAAAGCCGGACAGTTGCAGATGAGGTGCTCCACTGTTTCCTCCTCCTCCTCATCTTTGCAACTCCTGCAGCATCGTCGGTAGGGCACACTTAGCCTTTCTGCATGCGTACCAATGAGGCAGTGACCGGTTAATACCCCTATCAATATGCAGATTTCCCTCCTAGTTAGGGCATAAATGCGTCTAAACCTTTTAAGATCCCATTTTGGCCAGGTTTGTTTCGATATCCGACACCCTGGGGATTGCAGCCATCTTTCGTTGGCTTGACGGAGTATGTGCTCCTTCAGCATTAGTTTGCATGTGGCAAACGGCATACCTAAGCGCTTTATCCTGAAGAACCTGCTTGGTCGTGCCTTGCCTGGCAAGCTCGTATGCCTTACAGTTTCCCTCAATGTCCCTATGTCTCGGGACCCATATAAGGTTTACGCGGTTCTGTTGGGCCATCTCCTGAAGAGATCGACGACAGTTCAGAGTTGAACGTATATGAGCCAAGGGATTTGATTGCCGCTTGGCTATCGCTAAAAATAGTGATATCTTCTCCGATAACACGTTTGCTTAACCAGGCCGCGGCGTCCAGGATTGCCGAGACTTCCGCCTGGAAGACGCTACAATGATCAGGTAGTCTGAAGGACAACTCTGCCGTCCAACCTCGAGCCGTCGGTGTATATGGAAGTGCCACCATTTGTTTCGGGACACCAATCCGTCCTCTCCCAGTCTTCTCTGCTGGGAATGTTTATTTTGAAACAGCTATCCCCGACTGTAGTGGTCGCACAACGATCTGTGCTTAGAGGGAGAAAGCTGTAAGATTCCAGAATACTGGAGTGTCCAATAGTACCCGCACCCCAACTGGAGGTTTCTCTTAGGCGCAGAGCTGATGCCGCCGCTGACCGAAACCCTTCCAGATCAAGTGGCAAAATGCCCAGAATGGCCTGGAGGGCTTCGTTGGGCGTTGTCCTTAGCGCACCGCTTATACAGATCATATTGGATCTATGGACTTTCCGCAACAGATTCAGGTATGTTGCCTAGCTCAGCGCCGGCCACCATACGAAGACTCCATACAGCATGATTGGGCGAATGATGGCCGTGTAGATCCAACTGCATACTCTAGGGCTGAGCCCCCATTTTTTGCCAATGGCTCTTTTGCATGTGTAAAGAGCGATGCAAGCTTTCTTCTGGCGCTGAAGAACATTGTCCTTCCAATTCAATTTCCTGTCCAGAACTATGCCTAGAAACTTGGCCTTATCCGACAAGCCCAGGCGCGTGCCATCTAGTTCTGGTAGGCTTAGTCGCGGTATTTTGTACCGGTTGGTGAAGAGGACAAGTTCCACTTTCCCCGGGTTGATACTAAGTCCGCAGCGAAAGGCCCACCTCGAAATTTCTCGCAGTGCTACTTGCATCAGGTCACACAGAGTTTGTGGGAACTTGCCTCTGAATGCAATAGCTAAATCGTCTGCGTATGCCACTATCTTCCCGCCCCCCAGCTTGTGTCACGTAGCAACGAGTTGACTGTGAGGTTCCATAAAAGCGGGGAAAGAACACCACCTTGGGGCGTTCCCCTTGTGACATAGCGTGATAACTCAACCGTACCAAGTGAAGAAGCTATTTTCCTTCCCCTTAAAAGTTGGTCAATTAAACCAGTTAGAGGTCTATCTACGCCCAGATTAGTTAGAGCGGAGTTGATCGCCTCCGGGCTTATATTGTTGAAAGCCCCCTCAATGTCTAAGAAGGCCACGAGACAGTAGTCCTTTTCACACAGCGATTTCTCAATGACAGATACTAGGCTGTGCAGAGCAGTTTCTGTTGATTTACTCTTGGTGTATGCATGCTGATAGCTAGAGATAAGGTTGCTATCAATAGTCGTTGAGAGGTAGTCGCTTAGTATCCTCTCAAAGGTTTTGAGTACAAAGGACGAGAGACTGATCGGTCTGTAATCTTTTGGCTCGTAGTGGGATGCCTTCCCAGCCTTAGGGATAAACACTACCGTGGCGCTTCTCCAGGAGCCCGGTATGTGGTTGAGAGCCAGGCAGGCTGTGAAGAGAAATACCAGCCATTTAGCTGATGTCTCCAAAGTGTTTATAAGTTGCGCGGGGATAATCCCGTCCGGCCCGGCAGCCTTATACGGTTCAAAGCTCTTAACTGCCCACCTTACCCTTTCCTCAGTGATGGGTATATTTACTGCCATGTTTGTTGCAGGTGCTAGTGGTGCGTCATTCAGATTCCCCGGAAAATGTGTATTCAAGAGCAGCTCAAGGGTTTCCTCTTCCGTGCTGGTCCAGGATCCGTCAGGTTTTCGCAAATAGCTGATGGCTGTTTGCCTTTTCGAGAGGACTCGTCTAAGTCTCGCTGTGTCGTCGACCTTTTCGACGCCAGTGCAGAAATTTCTCCACGAGGTCCTCTTCGCCTGTCTCAGAGCTTTTTTGTAGGCCCTTAGTTTAGCTTTATATTCGTGCCAGTGGGGCTCAGAGTCGAGGTTCTTGGCATTGTTAAATTATTTCCGGCATGATTTGCGGAGCGAGTCCAAATCGTAGGACCACCAATGTGGCCTGTGTTTACCGCGTGGTTTTGGCACTGGACAAGCCTGTCCTAGAGCATTTGAGAGCGCCGATGTAAATGTAGTAACAAGATCCTCCAGCTCCTCTACTGATGAGGGGGCTTGTGAGGGCAGTACTGGCAGGTCTCTGTCTAATATTTCACTGTGTAACTGCCAATTAGTGTTACGTGGATTGCGCTTCATGATAGGTTGTTCTACAATAAAGTCTAGAATCATTTCTATGTAACGGTGTTCAGGGAGAATCAATGTTCTTCCAGAACCCGCCATTTTCTGACCCACTCATAAGCGCCTTCACTACAGATAGTGAGGTCTATGACCTCCCTGCGGGTCTCAGTGATAAAAGTAGGCTCATTACCCACGTTGCAAATTACCAGGTTAGTTGTTAAAAGGTAATCAAACAGAGACTTGCCCCTGGCATTGATATCGGAGCTCCCCTATTGGACATGGTGAGCATTAGCGTCCGCTCCAATAATAAGATTACCCGTGCAGAAATTTGACACCAGGTCTTTCACCTCCGTTTGTGGTGGGGGTTCTGCGGCGTCGTAGGGCATATAGACCGACGCCACCGTCAGGCGGGTGCTGTCGACCGTTAGACTGATAGAGGTAATATCACCATTGGTGTAGTTAGGTAGGAGAAAGGAGTTCAACTCAGACTTGACCAAAATACACGTTCTGACTTTGCTCTCCTCGCTGGCTCGAATGAGCTTGAAGCCCCAATCCGCAGATTCTCGAGCTATTGACCCAGGGTTCTTGGATGAGGACCACATCCACGTCGCCTTTAGAAAGACGACTACTTAAAGCAGCCGAAGCCACTTTAGATTTGTGCAGATTAATCTGAAGCACCACCAACATAAGAGCGCACAGACTTCCATGCCGTCCTCATATCGTCCAGGTTTGCTCCATCCCGGAGGTTGCCTATCAACGACGAGTTGTTCCGATTAACTGCCCGATATGGCGTTGCAGGAGTCCTGGTGCCTGTAGCGTTAGATGTTAATCGCTCCTCCATCTCCGAGTTGTTTATAGCACTATCGCCAAGGGACGTGGCGGATAACAGGCTTTCCGCATCGGAATCCTCCGCTTCCTTTTCTGGTAATTCGTTTTCCGGTTCCCCCGGAGCAGCCGAGAAGGCAGCGCACTGAGCATCACCACGATATACGTGGATAACGATCTGGCCTACGCTGTAGTGTACTAGGCCATTGCACCTTTTGAGGGGCTCGAGTGACTCTTTATTCACGGTGAACACCACCTGTCTGTCGGGCCCTACCGCATCCCCGACCAGATTGACACTCCAGTCGGGTTCGTCAGGGATGGCCGGAATCCACGCCCTTGCCCTTGGACGAGCAGGAATGTCCTTCCAGTCGACGAGCTCTATCTTTGCGCCCTTGTAGACTTCACCCAGTTTAGCAGCTGCTGCCTTGTACAGTGCTACGGTTTTCGCATCCTCGCATGCGAGTAATTTAATCTGACCCTGGTGCCAAGCCGCATCCGTTACTCGCGCCGAACTACCCGGAAACTCCGGAGCAACGTTGAGAAGAATGTTGCCGAGTTCATTTCGCACGTAACGCCACCGGTCCTTGCGGATGGCCAGACGGTCATTGCCTCGGTCAAGGACGCCTATAAAGATCCTGTCCTTGGTTACCTCAGCAAAGCTTAGTTTGCCCGCTCCAGGGGTATTCTGATGCCGCTTGGGAGGGGGAATTAACTCCAGGTCCGATCTTTGGCGCTTGAAAGGGTTAACTTTTAACCTCTTTGGCATGTAAGAATTTTGGAAATCCGGTATCACAGCTTTCGCTAGCTCTACCGATTTACTGGAATTCGGCGGCAGCGATTCCTGCGGTACCCCTTCATACCTCTTCAGGATCTTTGCAGCCAATCTTTTCTCGTGGTATGTGAAGCGGCGGGGAGACGTCTCCCGGGAGTGCGGACCCGTAGTTGCCATCGCGGTCGCTCTCCTTGCCGACATCTCAGTTGCAGCTTCCTTCTCCTTCGAAACTCCGAGGCCAGGTCGTGAGACCGCTGCCACATACGTAAAGATACTGGTTTTCATATCAGCGGTTGATGGGAGTTTGGCTTCCGCCGTTGTCCGCTTAGCTGCGTTGGCAACCGCACTGGTGCTAGCTCCCATCAAGTCAATCTTACTCGATAGAGGGTTGGTTGACCGACTCGTAGTTGCCATCGCTGTCGATCCCCCCCTTAATTGTGGAACGGAGGTTGTCCTCCGGCGTTGTTGTTGCTTTCTCGCCTGCTCCTCCATAGCTCTCCTTTGCTGAGGAGTGAAATTTGGCGTTGTTTGTTTTTTAGATTTTTCGTTTTTATTTAGGTTATTTGAGTTCATCTTGTTCGTACGACCGGACAAGGCCAGCTTAGGGCCAAGGGAAGAGTAGGGGAAAATGTGTCGTCCGCCGCGGCAGAGCCCCGTACCACGGTAAGGCCATGCTTACTCTCTGAGGCTACCCGGTGTCAGAGAGGCTCCGTTCAAATACAGCCACGATTTGCCTCCCGGCTGCAAACGTCCCATGGGCAAGGTTTCGAATAACACCCTGGATTGGGAGGGGAAGATCTTTGTCGTCGCGGCAGAGAGGCTAGGCTGCTCTTGTGATGAAGTACCGTACGGAGCTATTATCACAAGGGCAGCGTAGCCCTGTGGCTATCGACTTAAGCCCTCGTACCGCGGCAAGGTATCCACCCTACACGAGGGAGCATGACACTTTATCCATAATAATTTAGTAATAACAAAAAATACATAAGCATTCCAATTTACTCAATCTTATATACGGCACAAGCCAAAAGAAAATAAAATCAGGTATCAGATAAAGTATACAAACAAACTAAAAGAAAAGAAAACTTCTGACAAAACAATGGTAACAAGATCCTAAAACAAATAAAACTTTGTCAACCCAAACAAACATCAAGCGGTTCATGGAATCTATCAAATAGATATATATAGTTGACTACAAATATATATATGTATTTTTTGTTAAGAGGGAAGGTGTAGCATTACATAAACACACCGCCCTTTTACTTTAATTGTCATGTGCACATAAATAATGTATAAACAAATATGAATGTACACAAACAACATTCTACCCAAATTAGTTACATTGAACTCAGCGGGAGTTTATGCAAAGACTGCACAAACCACACATAGCGAGGATCTTGTTACACTTGTGCGAACGGTCAAAGACACCGCCAAAGTCAGTCGCAATGCCCAACTGATCAACAACGTCAGTTTGCCAATGCGACTGACATAGTAATATATTTATTGCAACCATATGTTGACTTAGCATATTTTAGAATTATGTATACATTTTAGTTTGTATGTATTAGTAATATAGACATAGGTATACATTTTAGCTCGCAAATAGGTTAGGTTTAGTTCAAGTGGCTGCCGCAGAGGCACACTTAGGCCAGTTTTGAAAGGCCCGTTGTGTCACCACCAACACAAGGAAAGTCAGTCCCGGGACCCAGCCAAATGGAAAATCCCTGAGTTGTTGGGATTTTCCACATAGCAGAATCCCGGGACTGACACTCCTAAACCGACACCGTTACTCCTCCTCGAACCACTTAGATGATTTTATGAAGGCCATCAAGTCCTTTATGTCCAGTTCCGCGATCTGGCTTAGGCTATCCAGGAACGGAACTCCCAAAAAGCGCGTTCTCGCGCCGCTTAAAGCCGGACAATTGCAGATGAGGTGTTCCACTGTTTTCTCCTCCTCATCATCTTTGCAACTCCTGCAGCATCGTCGGTAGGGCACACTTAGCCTTTCTGCATGCCTACCAATGAGGCAGTGACCGGTTAATACCCCTATCAATATGCAGATTACCCTCCTAGTTAGGGCATAAATGCGTCTAGACCTTTTAAGATCCCATTTTGGCCAGGTTTGTTTCGATATCCGACACCCTGGGGATTGCAGCCATCTTTCGTTGGCTTGACGGAGTGTGTGCTCCTTCAGCATTAGTTTGCATGTGGCAAACGGCATACCTAAGCGCTCTTTATCCTGAAGAACCTGCTTGGTCGTGCCCTGCCTGGAAAGCTCGTCTGCCTTACAGTTTCCCTCAATGTCCCTATGTCCCGGGACCCATATGAGGTTTACGCGGTTCTGTTGGGCCATCTCCTGAAGAGATCGACGACAGCTGAGCGTCAGTTCAGAGTTGAACGTGTATTAGCCAAGGGATTTGATGGCCGCTTGGCTATCGCTGAAAATAGCGATATCTTCTCCGATAACACGTTTGCTTAACCAGGCCGCGGCGTCTAGGATTGCCGAGACTTCCGCCTGGAAGACGCTACAATGATCAGGTAGTCTGAAGGAGAGCTCAAGGTCCAAATCCCTTGAATAAACCCCTCCTCCAACTCTGCCGTCCAACTTCGAGCCGTCGGTGTATATGGAAGTGCCACTATTTGTTTCGGACACCAATCCGTCCTCTCCCAGTATTCTCTGCTGGGAATGTTTATTTTGAAACAGCTATCACCGACTGTAGTGGTCGCACAACGATCTGTGCTTAGAGGGAGAAAGCTGTAAGATTCCAGAATACTGGAGTGTCCAATTGTACCCGCCCCCCAACTGGAGGTTTCTCTTAGGCGCAGAGCTGATGCCGCTGCTGACCGAAACCCTTCCAGATCAAGTGGCAAAATGCCCAGAATGACCTGGAGGGCTTCGTTGGGCGTTGTCCTTAGCGCACCGCTTATACAGATCATATTGGATCTATGGACTTTCCGCAACAGATTCAGGTATGTTGCCTTGCTCAGCGCAGGCCACCATACGACGACTCCATATAGCATGATTGGACGAATGATGGCCGTGTAGATCCAACTGCATACTCTAGGGCTGAGCCCCCATTTTTTGCCAATAGCTCTTTTGCATGTGTAAAGAGCGATGCAAGCTTTCTTCTGGCGCTGAAGAACATTCTCCTTCCAATTCAGTTTCCTGTCCAGAACTATGCCTAGAAACTTGGCCTTATCCGACAAGCCCAGGCGCGTGCCATCTAGTTCTGGTAGGCTTAGTGGCGGTATTTTGTACCGGTTGGTGAAGAGGACAAGTTCCACTTTCCCCGGGTTGATACTAAGTCCGCAGCGAGAGGACCACGTCGAAACTTCTCGCAGTGCTACTTGCATCAGGTCACACAGAGTTTGTGGGAACTTGCCTATAGCTAAATCGTCTGCGTATGCCACTATCTTCCCGCCCCCCCCCCAACTTGTGTCACGTAGCAACGAGTTGACTGTGAGGTTCCATAAAAGCGGGGAAAGAACACCACCCTGGGGGGTTCCCCTTGTGACATAGCGTGATAACTCAACCGTACCAAGTGAAGAAGCTATTTTCCTTCCCCTTAAAAGTTGGTCAATTAAACCAGTTAGAGGTCTATCTACGCCCAGATTAGTTAGAGCGGAGTTGATAGCCTCCGGGCTTATATTGTTGAAAGCCCCCTCAATGTCTAGGAAGGCCACGAGACAGTAGTCCTTTTCACACAGCGATTTCTCAATCACCGATACTAGGCTGTGCAGAGCGGTTTCTGTTGATTTACCCTTGGTGTATGCATGCTGATAGCTAGAAATAAGGTTGCTATCAATAGTCGTTGAGAGGTAGTCGCTTAGTATCCTCTCAAAGGTTTTGAGTACAAAGGACGAGAGACTGATCGGTCTGTAGTCTTTTGGCTCGTAGTGGGATGCCTTCCCAGCCTTAGGGATAAACACTACCGTGGCGCTTCTCCAGGAGCCCGGAATGTGGTTGAGAGCCAGGCAGGCTGTGAAGAGAAATACCAGCCATTTAGCTGATGTCTCCAACGTGTTTATAAGTTGCGCGGGGATAATCCCGTCCGGCCCGGCAGCCTTATACGGTTCAAAGCTCTTAACTGCCCACCTTACACTTTCCTCAGTGAAGGGTATTTTTACTGCCAGGTTTGTTGCAGGTACTAGTGGTGCGTCATGCAGATTCCCCGGAAAATGTGTATTCAAGAGCAGCTCAAGGGTTTCCTCTTCCGTGCTGGTCCAGGATCCGTCAGTTTTTCGCAAATAGCTGATGGCTGTTTGATTTTTCGAGAGGACTCGTCTAAGTCTCGCTGTGTCGTCGACCTTTTCGACGCCAGTGCAGAAATTTCTCCACGAAGTTCTCTTCGCCTGTCTCAGAGCTTTTTTGTAGGCCCTAAGTTTAGCTTTATATTCGTGCCAATGAGGCTCAGAGCCGAGGCTCTTGGCCTTGTGAAATTGTTTCCGGCATGATTTGCGGAACGAGTCCAAATCGTAGGACCACCAATGTGGCCTGTGTTTACCGCGGGGTTTTGGCACTGGACAAGCCTGTCCTAGAGCATTTGAGAGCGCCGATGTAAATGTAGTAACAAGATCCTCCAGCTCCTCTACTGATGAGGGGGCTTGTGAGGGCAGTACTGGGAGGTCTCTGCCTAATATTTCATTGTGTAACCGCCAATTTGTGTTACGTGGATTGCGCTTCATGATTGGTTGTTCTACAATAAAGTCTAAAACCATTTCTATGTAACGGTGGTCGGAGAATGAATGTTCTTCCAGAACCCGCCATTTTCTGACCCACTGATAAGCGCCTTCACTACAGATAGTGAGGTCTATGACCTCCCTACGGGTCTTAGTGATAAAAGTAGGCTCATTACCCACGTTGCAAATTACCAGGTTGGTTGTTAAGAGGTAATCAAACAGAGACTCGCCCCTGGCATTGATATCGGAACTCCCCCATTGGACATGGTGAGCATTAGCGTCCGCTCCAATAATAATATTACCCGTGCAGAAATTTGACACCAGGTCTTTCACCTCCGTTTGTGGTGGGGGTTCTTCGGTGTCGTAGGGCATATAGACCGACGCAACCGTCAGGCGGGTGCTGTCGACCGTTAGACTGATAGCGGTAATATCACCATTGGTGTAGTTAGGTAGGAGAAAGGAGTTCAACTCAGACTTGACCAAAATACACGTTCGGACTTTGCTCTCCTCGCTGGCTCGAATGAGCTTGAAGCCCTTAGTCCCCAATCCGCAGATTCTCGAGCTATTGACCCAGGGTTCTTGGATGAGGACCACATCCACGTCGCCTTTAGAAAGACGACTACTTAAAGCAGCCGAACTCACTTTAGATTTGTGCAGATTAATCTGAAGCACCACCAACATGAGAGCGCACAGACTTCCCTCCGTCCCCATGTCGTCGAGGTTTGCCCCATCCCGGAGGTTGCCTATCAACGACGAGTTGTTCCGATTAACTGCCCGATATGGCGTTGCAGGAGTCCTGTTGCCTGTAGCGTTAGATGTTAATCGCTCAGCGTTGGCTGCTACCACCGTGACGTCGAGGACTTCCTCGTCCTGTAGGCTGTCCTCCATCTCCGAGTTGTTCACAGCACTATCGGCAAGGGACGTGGTGCATAACATGCTTTCCGCATCGGAATCCTCCGCTTCCTCTTCTGGTAATTCGTTTTCCGGTTCCCCCGGAGCAGCCGAGAAGGTAGCGCGCTGAGCGTCACCACGATATACGTGGATAACGATCTGGCCTACGCTGTAGTGTACTAGGCCATTGCACCTTTTGAGGGGCTCGATTGACTCTTTATTCACGGTGAACACCACCTGTCTGTCGGGCCCCACCGCATCCCCGACCAGATTAACACTCCAGTCATGCGTTGGGAGAGACGGATTCATTAGCCGTAGCATCCCGAGAATTCTGTCGGCTCGCAAATAACTTGTAAGTATTAGTGTAAGAATTTTGTATAAAAAGAAAGTAATTTTCAATAAACAGCACAATTGATTTTACTCGCTATAAAACGGCTCATTTATTTAGCCTACGTACTACGGCTCTTGCAATTAGCCAGCAACCTTTTACAGTACGCAGAAGTTACGGCGCGGTTGTTCAGGCCAATGATGTCGATGTCGTCGGCATACGCCAACAGTTGTTCGCTCTTGTAATATATTGTTCCAGCGCGATTAAGTTCTGCAACTTGTATTATTTTCTCCAACGTCAAATTAAAGAAATCGTACGATAGGGGGTCGCCCTGCCTGAAACCTCGCTTAGTTTCGAACGGCTCGGAGAGGTCCTTCCCAATTCTGAGCGAGCTGGTGGTGTTGCTCAGCGTCATTTTGCACAGCGGTATAAGTTTTGCTGGGAAATCAAAATCAGACATAGCGGCATATATGCAACTCCTTTTCGTGCTGTCGAAGGCGGCTTTAAAATCAACAAAGAGATGGTGTGTGTCGTACCTTTTCTCACGGTTTTTTTTTTCAAGATTTGGCGTTTTGTAAAAATCTGGTCGATAGTAGATTTACCAGTAGCCCGATTTCCTAACTGTTAACCACTCGCCAAGCTATAGGTTTTCGCCAGGGTTTGGCGTTTGTTCTTAACGAAACTGCAATTCTCTAACTTGCCTTTAACGCACTTCCATATTTTCAATATTTCGCACCAAATAAAGCGCCACAAACTTAAAAGACATTTTTATTTCAATTCAAATTTATTATTTTCTATTAAACACTTTTAAACACCATCAAATTAATTCGCGATAACTAGCTACAATAAAAGTGTCAGGCTTCAGTCTTTCGCACAATACGCTTGATTGGACCTTATATGCGATACTCAAAAGGCTGATTCCACGATAGTTGGCGCAGTTTGCGTGCACCTTACCAGCTCCTCGCCGCCGCATTTGAATAGCTCAGCGGGCAGGCCATCAGCACCCGCCGCTTTATTGTTTTTTAGCCGTGATATAGCTATTCGCACCTCCTTATATTCGGGTTGTGGAACTTCGATTTCATGGTCTTCGTTTGTGGGGTCGGGTTCGTCCTCTTCTCTAGATTGTTGCTCTGTTCCTCCATTTAGAAGGGCAGAGAAGTGATCCCTCCATAACCTTAGTACTCTCTGAGCATCTGCCACCAGGTCGCCGTTGTCATTTTTACAGGAGTCGGCCTTAAAACCTTTCGTCATTCGTCGAATTTTTTGATAAAATTTTGGAACCTGCTTCTGCTGGCTGGCATTTCAAGCTCTTCGACTTCACGCTTTTCCGCTTCCCTTTTCCTCGCCCGGTAAATCCGTCTCGCTTCACTCTTCATATCACGGTAGTGTTCACACACGCTCCTCGTTGCAGTCGCTTTTAACGTTGCCTTATAGGCGTTGTCCCTTCTTTTGACTGCGTCTTTGCACTCTCCGGAATCCAATTACTTCTTCGGCTGCGGTACGAAGTTCTCCGGAGATATGTTCCCACTGCTCATGCACCCCGCTGGGTTGAATTGTGCTCTCAGAGAGCAGGTGAGTCGTTCTGCGACATCATTGGCTGCCTGATGTGACTGCAGTTTTTCGACGTCCAGCTTACATTGCGTTTTTGTGGCGCCTCTTTTGTTGTACTTAGACGGGTACGAATAGTGGCTGCTACCAAGTAGTGATCGGAGACGATGTTCGGGCTCATCATCGTACGTACGTCCATAAAGCTGGAAGCGTGCCGTCCGTCTATCACAAAGTGTTCGATTTGGTTGCGTGTTTTCCGATCTGGCGATAGCCATGTTGCTTGATGGATCTATTTATGCTTTAACCTGGTACTGGAGACGACCATGGGTCGTGCACCGACGAAGTCAATCAGTCTGAATCCATTTGGCGAAGTCTCATCATGGAGACTGAACTTTCCGAAAGTGGGGCCAAATACACCCTCTTTACCCACCCTGGCTTTAAAGTCGCCAAGCATGGCTTTGATATCATGACGGGAGCAGCGCTCATAAGTTTTTTCTAATTTCGCGTAGAATGCATCTTTTTCCGCGTCGTCCTTGGTCAGCGCGTGCACGCAGGTAAACGATATGGTTAAAAATTGTAGTTTCATTCGGATTATGGCGAGACCTCATTCACGGCTGTGATGAACATTACATGTTTCACAAGTCTCTTTCCTACCACAAAACCGACGCCGAATCAGCGCTCATTAGTATGGCCGGTCCTGTAGACATTACAGGTTCGGATGGTCTTATAACCTTGCCCCGTCCATCGCATATCCTGTATAGCGGTGATGTCAGCTTTTGCCTTATTGAGGAGTTCAACTAGGCGGGCATTGTCACCTTTCCTAGTATATAGGCAACCTTAGAAAGAGGATAAATAGCGTAACAATATACCACAAATGTTTTTAAAATAATTTGCTCGACTAGGGTCTTATAGGGGATTAAACTTTGTTATCTAGTTTTGTAAAAAATCAAAAAATGGTGGTCACAGTGGCCGTGTGCGGTTATTAATTAACGTATAATGTTAATTTTTTTGACACATGTTCAGTCCAATGTCTGCTTAAACCTGTGTTAGAGCAGGTCCCATTTCGAAGACGGGCTGGGAAGATTTTGAGCTTAATAGATGTGTCACACTTTCCCATGTCACAACTTTACCACAGCTTTTCTTTTAAACTAGGTGTGATTTTTCATTCAAAATTAGAACGCATGTAGACCTTATCTAATTTCATCTAATTTCTAACAGAAGTCCAAAAATATTAAGCCATATTAAAATTAGAATAGATTAAACATGAAATGTCACAACCTTAAAAAGTCACAACTTTTTATACTACTGGTTTTGATACAGTTGTTTTTACAAGTATATGTAAAATGAAACACCATGAAATATCTGTCATCATTTATAGTTCGTGTTAGTGAAAATAGATATTTGTTACCAGAAAATAATGGTCAACCTTCACATAAAACCCGTCGGTAAACTGACGAAGCGGCAAATCCAAGAGCGGTCAAAAATTTCTTTTTGATACCATTAACTAATCATTAATCATTATCATCCAATTATTTTTTGGATAAATATTTCATTAAACACAAATAAATAAATAAAAATCGTATGGGTACAGTGGGCGTTAATGGGTTAAGTTGTAGCGCAATGCGACTATTTCTTATACCCCATTTACACTTTGACAGCGGCCGCCGTGGTGTACCGGTTAAGTGTTCGGCCTTCTACACCAAGTCGTGGCGGTTCGATGCCCGGCAAAAGTAACATCAAAAATTAGTTAGAAAAAGAATTTTTCTAAACGGGGTCGCCCCTCGGCAGTAGTTTGGCAAACTCTCCGGGTGTATTTCTGCCATGAGAAGCTTCTCAGCAAAAAATTCATTTGCTTTGCAAGTGCCGTTCGGTGTCGGCAAAAAACTGTAGTTTTCGCCAACTTGTAGGAAAAACTCAAAAAGCAACACACCACAAGTTGGAAAAAGAAGCTCGGCTAAAAATCTCGTTAGAGGTTATGATAACCTGTTGGTATATCGCCGCCATTAGTTTTTTTTTTATTATTTACACTGTATAAACTAACATTGACATTTCACAAAAAGTCGATATGAAATATACCAGTTTCCAAGTTTTCCAGCCATTTGTCCAATCTAACTTGGTTCGATCGTCCGTATTGTATATGTAATAAGTGCAAAATATGCCAAATTGTACGTTCCCAGCTATTAAATTGGAGAAGATATAGTCCCAAACCGATTTATCAAAACAATCGATAGTATGGGGGCTATATGCTATATTGGTCCTATTTTGTTGGATCCGCCAAATGATTAACATATTATAAAATTGTGTTCGCATGCCAAATTTCACCGAGATATTTCAAAAACTGAAGGACTACTTGGAAAATTAATCAATTATTTTTTAATTTTTTTTTTTCAAAGGGTATGCGGGCGTATTAATGCTAATTTTTTCGCAAAATGCCATATCAAATAATCGTTTTTAAATTGTAAGCCCCAACTTTAGACGTCTAACGCGATGTCATAATGAAAAATTTGTTTTATCGATGCACCCTAATGGACATGTTCGGAGTTGAAGTTCCTCTACACTTAAATTACTGTGGCGAATGTTATCAAGAATCACTCATCTTCCACCACTAGCGTCACTACCACAACTACAGCTGTTTACATACATGACGTGAGAGCGAGAGAGGGAGAGGCAGCTCGCGTGTTTACGATTGTGGCACAGAGAGGAGATGACGATAGATAAACGCTTCGAGAACACTGTTGCACGAATAAACCAGAAAGGTGTAGACATTTCTAGGTTGTGATGCTGCTGTCTGCTAGGGTATATAAACCGCGCAAAGACAACGCAAATCAATCAGTTTATTTTGAAGTGTTGTACAGTGAAGTACTGAACAGTGAATTAACCCGCGATATTGTACTACGGTTTTTAGTACTGAATAAAGCGTACTACTTATTAAGCAGAATCGGAGTGTTTTATTTAACGTACAGTGATCGAACTCAGGGAAAATAATCAAGGAATCATCGAATTCGTCACAATTGGTGTCAGAAGCGGTATTGTTAAATAAAAACAAGGACATTGAAAAGGATAACAAGGACATTGAAAAGGATAACACGGACATTGAAAAGGATAACAAGGACATTGTAAAGGTAACAAGGATATGGCAAAGTTTAATGAATTGAAGATCCAGCAACTCAAAAACGAGTTGGAGAAACGTGGATTTGTAACAACAGGCAATAAGCCAGAGCTACAATCACGTCTACGCGAGGCTATGGAAGCGGAAGGAATCAACGTTGACAATCATGTTTTTCAACTTTCGGAAGAGGGAGCGACGAAAATAGAAGAGCAAAATGACTCTACGAATTCAGTGGTAAATGTGGACATAAACTCTTTATTGGCTGCCTTGGCTCAGATGTCAAACAACATAACATCAAGCATGTCATCTCAGTTGGAAGAACAGAAGACACACATGACATCTGCGTTGGAACAACAAGAGACACGCATGGCATCTCAGTTGGAGGAACAGAAGACACATATGACATCTGCGTTGGAACAACAAGAGACACGCATGGCATTAAAGTTGGAGGAACAGAAGACACACATGGCGTCTCAGTTGGAAGAACAGAAAACTTGCATGACAACTAGACTGGAACAGGTGTCATCACAGATCTCCGCTCAAATGGGGGAACAGCGGTCATTTATCACTTCGCAGTTGGAAGCACAAGATGCAAAGATTGCAGAGCTCCAAGATAAAATGGACGCTGAAGTCAATGCGCTGAGAGGACGTATCCAAGAGTTGCAGCTGAATCGTCCATCTGTTTCAACAACCTCACCCAAGGTAAAAACCCCATCCTTTGACGGTTCTGTTCCTTTCCAGGTATTTAAGCAACAATTTGAGAAGACAGCAGCTGTGAACAACTGGGGCGCTGAGGACAAAGTCGCTGCATTATTTGTGGCATTGAAAGGACCTGCAGCCGAAATCTTACAGACTATTCCGGACGCTGAAAGAAACAACTATGAAGCGTTGATGGGAGCCGTTGAAAGACGTTACGGCAGCGAGCATAGAAGGCAGATACATCAAATAGAGCTACAGAATCACTTCCAGAAGGCTAACGAAACATTACAGGAGTTTGCATCGGACATCGAGAGGTTGGCTCATCTAGCAAACGCAGACGCACCAGTGGAATACATCGAGAGGGTGAAAATCCAAAGTTTCATAAATGGAATACGTGACGTGGAGACGAAGCGGGCCACCTATGCAAATCCAAAGAGATCATTTGCGGAGACGGTATCACATGCTCTAACTCAAGAAACCGCATCTTTTTTGAGCAAACCATTGTACAAAGCTCATCGTGTGGAAGTGGAGACGCCAGACTTGGTCAACAAAATCGGCAAAATTTTGGAAGCATTGAATGGGGTACAGAAGAAAAGCGATGGCTCCATTAAATGTTTCAAGTACGGAAAATCTGGCCATATGGTGCGTCATTGCAACATCGGCTCCAGAGACTTCGGCAATGCTTGTGGACGTAAGGGTAACGCTGGAGGAGATGACCAAGATGAATGCCCTATAGTTTCTGTGTCGGAGGTCGGAGGGAAAGCAAGTACTGTTACTGTTAGAGGTTTCTTGGACGGAAAAGAGCGGTTATTCACTGTGGATACTGGCGCATCTCATTCCATCATTAGAAGTGACTTGGTCCAAAAGAGAGTACGACCATTGCAGGATGCAAAGTTGCGGACAGTAACTGGTGAAAGTAAGCTGGTTCATGGAGAAGTGCGGTGCAAAGTTGCGATTGGGAATGCGACTACATACCACAACTTCTTAATGGCAGATATTGTGGATGAAGTCATCACTGGCGTCGACTTCTTGGCTGTGAGAGACATTCACATGAACCTGAGAAATAGAGTTATGAGATACAATGGCCAAGAAGTACCTCTGATCTTTGGACACAACATTGGGTATTACACCAAAGGAGTTTCATTAGAGATGAAGCACAAGGACACTCGAAATGCAAAGGTACCTCCTCGACCAATGGCTTCGATAGACAAATGCCTACTTGAGAATATTTGGAGAAGTCAACAGGAAGATTCAGATCTGGCATGTGTGATCCGAGGGCTCGAGCGAAACAAACGACCAGCAAGAAAAGAAATGTCAGCGGCGAGTCCAGTTGCCAAGTCATTTTGGGCACAATGGAACAGTTTACGAATGGTATCCGGTTGTTTGCATCGAATATGGAGAGTGAGGATGGTCAATGCGCTCGGAAGCTTATAGTTGTTCCAAGGAAGCGGGTGTCTGATGTTCTCAGGGAAATGCATAACGATCCAAGTGGAGGTCATCTAGGAGTCAAGAAGACCTTGGAGAGGATTAAGCAGACATTTTATTGGGTTGGTTACGGTCAGTCGGTAAAGGAGTGGATTGCCAAATGCGATGAGTGCATCAGAGCAAAGGTGCTGAGGTCCACGAGTCATGGTCTAAGGAGGCAGTGCAACTCAGATGCACCGGTTGAGAGGATTACCTTGGATGAAGCTGGTCCATTCCCCGGAAGTATAAGCAAAAACATGAAAACCAGGTACGACAAAGCAATGGAAACAGAAGGGTTTCTGGAAGGAGATTTAGTATTCCTTAACAGGCCACAACGGAGGAAAAGTGTGTCTCCCAAAGTTCAGTGCAACTGGGAAGGACCATACAGAGTTGTGAAACGGATCAACGACGTTGTCTACCGCATACAAACTGTTGGAAGACCACGAAACAAAGTGAAAGTGGTTCCCCTGGAGAGACTAGCAACGTTCGGATCGGGAAATGTGTCTGATCGGGACGATCAGACTTAGGTGGAGGGCAGTGTGGCGAATGTTATCAAGAATCACTCATCTTCCACCACTAGCGTCACTACCACAACTACAGCTGTTTACATACATGACGTGAGAGCGAGAGGGAGAGGCAGCTCACGTGTTTACGATTGTGGCACAAAGAGGAGATGACGATAGATAAACGCTTCGAGAACACTGTTGCACGAATAAACCAGAAAGGTGTAGACATTTCTAGGTTGTGATGCTGCTGTCTGCTAGGGTATATAAACCGCGCAAAGACAACGCAAATCAATCAGTTTATTTTGAAGTGTTGTACAGTGAAGTACTGAACAGTGAATTAACCCGCGATATTGTACTACGGTTTTTAGTACTGAATAAAGCGTACTACTTATTAAGCAGAATCGGAGTGTTTTATTTAACGTACAGTGATCGAACTCAGGGAAGATAATCAAGGAATCATCGAATTCGTCACATTACGATAATACACGATAGTTTGGAACTATCGATAGTATTTTTGCACCTATCGAAAATATCGAATGGCGGCACTATCAATAGATTTGCAGCTCTAGTGGAAAGGCGTGTGACGAATTCGATGAATCCTCGATTATTTTCCTTGAGTTCGATCACTGTACTTTAAATAAAACACTCAGATTCTGCTTAATAAATAGTACGATTTATTCACTACTAAAAACCGTAGTACAATATCGCGGGTTAATTCACTTTTCAGTACTTCACTGTACAACACTTCAAAATAAACTGATTGCTGCAGTCTGCTTCATAACCTAGAAATGTCTACACATTTCTGGGTTATTCGTGCAACAGTGTTCTCGAAACGTTTATCTATCGTCATCTCCTCTTTGTGTCACATTCGCAAATATGCGAGCTACCTCTCCCTCTTTCGCTCTCGCGCCATGTACCTAAACAGCTGTAGTTGTCGTTTTGACGCTAGCGGTGGAAATTCGCTAGAGTTGAGAGATGAACGATTCTTGAGAACATTCGCCACACTGCCCTCCACCTAAGTCTGGTCGTCCCGATCAGACACATTTCCCGATCCAAACGTTGCTAGCCTCTCCATGTGAACCACCGTCATTTTGTTTCGTGGTCTTCCAACAGTTTGTATGCGGTAGACAATATCATTTATCCGCTTTATTACTTTATATGGGCCTTTCCAGTTACATTGCAGTTTTGGGGACAAACCTTTCTTTCGTTGTGGGTTGTATAACAGCACTAAATCTCCTTCCTTAAAACCTTCCGAGTTGATGGCTTTGTCGTATCTGGCTTTCATCTTATCACTCATGATCTTCGTCCGTTGTCTTACAAGGTCGTGTATTTCTCTCATTTCTTCTTCCAAGATGCTAGTGGATTTCCTGGCATTTATTCCTTAATCAGCATTTATCCCAAACTTCAAGTCAGCTGGCAACCGAAGATCATTCCCAAAAATTACTTTTGCCGGAGTCTGACCCGTTGTTTCATGTATTGCCGAGCGATATGCCATCTGGAACAAGGAGATGTGCGTGTCTCAATCTTTCTGCAACTTATCCACTACTTTCCTCATGTGCTCTTCCAAGGTTCGATTGAAACGTTCCACCATGCCATCTGACTGAGGATGCAATGCAGTTGTTCGAGTTTTCCGAATACCCAATATCTTGCACATTTCTTGGAATACAGGTTAGGCTAGGTTCAAGTGGCTGCCGCAGAGGCACACCTAGGCCAGTATTAAAAGGCCCGTTGTGATACCACCAACACTAGGAAAGTCAGTTCCGGGACCCTGCCATATGGAAAATCCCGGTATTAACGGAATTCTCCACATAGCAGAATCCCGGGACTGACGTTCCTATACCGACACCGTTACTCCTCCTCGAACCATTTAGATGACTTGATGAAGGCCATCAGGTCCTTTATGTCCAGCTCAGTGGCGTGCCTTCCATATAAGCCGAAAAGCCCGGCTTGCCTAGCTAATCCCCTATGAGCTACAATATGTATGTTCATTTGGCTTCTTAAAAGGATATCCGGTTTTTATTTCCCTGCCTGCCACCTACTACCTAATAGCTGTTAATAGCATGGAAACATACCTACAGCTTTTCGTGCCACCTGCCGGCTGATAGCTCATTTACATAAAATTATTTCAGTGCGTGATGGCCATCTCTTACTTACTTACTTAAAACAGCCTTTAACCTCCTAGGCAATGACGGCCATCTCGCTTTTACTTATTGGCTTTTACGGGGCTTTCAAAACCAGTACGAATCTGCGTGCTGAAGCAATTGTTTTTTTGAATTTGGAAGTCATTTTATATGAAACTTTGAAGCTGGCTTCTGGCTGGTGTTACCGTACGCTATAAATGCTTACGATAAAACGAAAATGAAATTTGTTTATGTATGTATCTACAATTTTAAAGTGCAAAGCGCGCTACTCAAAAATTATTGGCGCATATTTTAAAGAAGAAAAAAAGAATTCAATAGTGGTAGGGGCTGTAATTTTTTTTTATTTGCTAGGCACTATAAAACTTAAAATATATAGGTATTCAAGATTTCTTAGCTTGCAATGTACCTAAATGGGAAATAGTGCGAATAAAACGTTTCCCTTGGATTGGAAAAGCTTACAAAATCTGCAAACAATAACGTGCCTATTAGCGGAACCTAAAAGTTTAAAATTTTCCCCGTCTGCAAAAGTCGATAAATATCCTGAACTCTTCTTTGTCTGAAATGTTCTCTGGCAACAGTAAGTGCTTTCGTTGGGGTTATAAAGACTGGGGCTTGCCTCGGTTGATACTCGTAGGCACGCCACTGGTCCAGCTCCGTGACCTGGCGTAGGCTAACCAGGAAGGGAACTCCCAAAAAGCGCATTCTCGCGCCACTTAAAGCCGGGAGTTGCAGATGACGTGCTCCACCGTTTCCTCCTCCTCATCATCCTTACAACTCCTACAGCATCGTCGGTAGGGCACACCAAGTCTTTCTGCGTGCCTACCAATGAGGCAGTGCCCAGTTAATACGCCTATTAATATGGAGATTTCTCTTCTCCTTAGGGCATAAATTTGTCTTGATCTTTTATGATCCCATTTCGGCCAGGTTTCTTTGGATATCCAGCATCCTGGAGATTGCAGCCATCTTTCGTTGGCTTGGCGGAGTGTGTACTCCTTCAGCATAAGCTTGCATGTGGCAAACGGCATACCTAAGCGCCCTTTATCGCCAAGAAGCTGCTTGGTCGTGCCCTGCCTCGCAAGTTCGTCTGCCCTACAATTTCCCTCAATGTCCCTATGCCCCGGGACCCATGTGAGGTTAACGCGATTCTGTTGGACCATCTCTTGTAGAGATCGACGACAGCTGAGCGTCAGTTCAGAGTTGAACGAGTAAGAGCCAAGGGATTTGATGGCCGCCTGGCTGTCGCTGAATATAAAAATGTCCTGTCTGATAGTGTGTTGGCCTATCCAAGCCGCGGCGTCCATGATTGCTGAAACTTCAGCCTGGAAGACACTGCAGTAATCAGGTAGTCTGAAGGAGAGCTCAAGGTTCAGTTCCTTTGAATAAACCCCTCCCCCAACTCTGCCGTCTAACTTCGAGCCATCAGTATAAATGGAAGTGTCGCCTTGAGTGACGGGACTCCGATCCGTGCTCTCCCATTCTTCCCTGCTGGGAATGTTGATTTTAAAACCGCTATCTCCGACTGTTGTGGTCGCACAGCGATCTGTGGTCAGCGGAAGAAAGCTATAGGATCCCAAAATACAGGCGTGTCTCTCAGTGCTACTTGCATCAAGTCGCACAGGGTTTGTCGAGTTGACAGTGAGGTTCCATAGAAGCGGGGAGAGAACACCACCCTGAGGCGTTCCCCTTGTGACATAGCGTGATAAGTCAACCGAGCCCAGTGATGAAACTATTCGTCTACCCCTTAGCAGTTGATCAATAAGTCCAATAAGAGACTTGCTTATGCCCAGACTTGTTAAAGCGGTGTTTATAGCATCAGGGCTTATGTTGTTGAAGGCTCCTTCAATATCTAAAAAGGCCACAAGACAGTACTCCTTTTCATACAGCGATTTTTCAATAACAGAAACTAGGCTGTGAAGCGCAGTTTCTGTAGATTTCCCTTTGGTGTATGCATGCTGATAGCTACAGATCAGGTTGCTATCAATAGTAGAGGAGAGGTAGTCATTTATTATCCTCTCGAAGGTCTTGAGCACAAAGGATGAGAGACTTATCGGCCTATAGTCCTTGGGCTCGTAATGAGACGCCTTCCCCGCCTTAGGAATAAACACTACCGTGGCACTTCTCCAGGAGCACGGAATGTAGCTAAGAGCCAGGCAGGCTGTATAGAGAAATACCAGCCATTTGGCTGATGTCTCCAGCGTGTTTATGAGTTGTGCGGGAATAATCCCGTCTGGCCCGGCAGCCTTGAACGGTTCGAAGCTTTTAACCGCCCACCTAACCTTTTCCTCCGTGATGGGTATGTGTACAGCCAGGTTTGTTGTAGGTGCTAGGGGTTCCTCATGCAAGTTCCCTGGGAAGTGCGTATTCAAGAGCAGCTCTAGGGTTTCCCTCTCCGTGCTGGTCCAGGATCCGTCAGGTTTGCGCAAATAGCTTGTGGCTGTTTGAGTTTTTGAGAGCACTCGTCTAATAGTACATTTATACTGACACCGGGTCGCCTCAGAGAGTAAGCATGGCCTTACCGCGGTACGGGGCTCTGCCGCGGCGGACGACACATTTTCCCCTACTCTTCCCTTGACCCTAAGCTGGCCTTGTCCGGCGATGGGTCGTACGAACAAGATGAACTCGAATAACCTGAATAAAAACGAAAAATCTAAAAAACAATCAACGCCAAATTTCACTCCTCAGCAAAGGAGAGCTATGGAGGAGGACAACCTCCGTTCCACAATCAAGGGGGGGATCGACAGCGATGGTAACTACGAGTCGGTCAACCAACCCTCTATCGAATAAGATTGACTTGATGGGAGCTGGCACCAGTGCGGTTGCCAACGCAGCTAAGCGGACAACAGCGGATGCTAAACTCCCATCAACCGCTGATATGAAAACCAGTATCTTTACGTCTGTGGCAGCGGTCTCGCGACCTGGCCTCGGAGTTTCGAAGGAGAAGGAAGCTGCAACTGAGATGTCGGCAAGGAGAGCGCCGCGATGGCAACTACGGGTCCGCACTCCCGTGAGACATCTCCCCGCCGCTTCACATACCATGAGAAAAGATTGGCTGCAAAGATCCTGAAGAGGTATGAAGGGGTACCGCAGGAATCACTGTCGCCGAATTCCAGTAAATCGGTAGAGCTAGCAAAAGCTGTGATACCGGATTTCCAAAATTCTTACATGCCAAAGAGGTTAAAAGTTAACCCTTTCAAGCGCCAGAGATCGGATCTGGAGTTAATTCACCCTCCCAAGCGGCATCAGAATACCTCTGGAGCGGGCAAACTAAGCTTTGCTGAGATAACCAAGGACAGGATCCTTATAGGCGTCCTTGACCGAGGCAATGACCGTCTGGCCATCCCCAAGGACCGGTGGCGTTACGTGCGAAATGAACTCGGCAACATTCTTCTCAACGTTGCTCCGGAGTTTCCGGGTAGTTCGGCGCGAGTAAAGGATGCGGGTTGGCACCAGGGTCAGATTAAATTACTCGCATGCGAGGATGCAAAAACCGTAGCACTGTACAAGGCAGCAGCTGCTAAACTGGGTGAAGTCTACAAGGGCGCAAAGATAGAGGTCGTCGACTGGAAGGACATTCCAGCTCGTCCAAGGGCAAGGGCGTGGATTCCGGCCATCCCTGACGAACCCGAGAGAATACTCGGGATGCTACGGCTAATGAATCCGTCCCTCCCAACGCATGACTGGAGTGTCAATCTGGTGGGGGATGCGGTAGGGCCCGACAGACAGGTGGTGTTCACCATGAATAAAGAGTCAATCGAGCCCCTCAAAAGGTGCAATGGCCTAGTACACTACAGCGTAGGCCAGATCGTTATCCACGTATATCGTGGTGATGCTCAGCGCGCTGCCTTCTCGGCTGCTCCGGGGGAACCGGAAAACGAATTACCAGAAGAGGAAGCTGTAATGTTTGGGGTAATTCAAGTATTCTCTTAGCTCTTCAGCCGCATTTGAGTGAGCATTAAAATGCCCCACAAGATTCCAAAAGTAAAACACAAGTAAATACTTTGAGTCTTAAAGTTGGAATGGTTTATTCGGCTCATCGCCGTTCTTTTATATGCTTACAAGCTACCTTATGAGTAAGCTAATTTACAAACTTACATTTCTATGTGGTTAGTCATGCTTGTGCATACAAACATATGTATGGGTTCAATCGAGTTTATGTTATTGGAGAAGTGCAGCGTAAGCTAAATTGATTTGAATACTTTGGCCTAGTTATTGCCAAAAGTATATTGAACTGTGAACATTTTATTTTGCTTAGCTGGCATGCTACACCTCCTCTCTTTAAAAGAATGCTCATACATTTTGGTTAATGTATGAGTATTCTATTCGATGACTTATTGAGTAACAGTTAATTATTAGGTAATAAAATGTTTGACTCACTTAGCTTATCGTTTATTGTTATGCTATTGGCAAAAGGTTTTCTTACTTTATTTTGTTTACATTTGTTTCCCGTTGGGTTCAATATAATTTAAGTGGGTCAATATTTGGAAATGCATAAAAGTGCATTGACAGTAAAAAGCATTCTGAGTAATGCTACACCATCCGGCTTATGCATAGTCGTATGCACTTGAAGGCAATTGTATACGACTATTAAAGCGACTTATTGACCTACTTAAGGTTTGTTAGCGTTTACAAAAATTTAATTGCTCTTTGTTATGCAGTTGCAATATATTGCATAACGGTAATTTGATATTTAGAGTAAAGACTTTGTTTATGGAGTTCTTTGTTTTTTGTTTATTTTGTGAAGGAAGTTTTTTGTCTGTTTATCAAAATGGATAGATGAGTGTTAATTGTTTGGTTGTTTTTTTTTTTTTGTTATTACTAGTGTAGTTATATTGCTTTAAGTCTATTCTTATGAATTATAATTTCTTTAGTATTTTTATTACACGAATCTTCTGTAATAGTTGCAGAAAGCTACGAATCTCTTAACTTCGTCCGCTGTTTTTGGTGTTGGGTAGTTTTGAACTGTTTCAAATTTGCTCGGGTCGGGTAATATTCCCTTGTTTGTGCATTTATGTCCTAAATAAGTTACTTCTTGGCTGAAAAATAGGCATTTCTCTGGATGTAATTTTAGGCTGTATTTTCGGCAAGTGGAGAACACATCTCTTAAATTTTTCAACATATGGTTTTCAGAACATCCTAATACAACTAAATCATCCATATAGAGAAATGCTTGAGATGGTTTGAGACCTGCGAATGCTAGGGTCATCATTCTTTGGAATGAATTCGGTGCTACCTTTAATCCGTATGGTAGTCTTTTGAATCTATATGTGCCATTTTCGGCAGTGAGTCCCTAGAGTCTGGGTGTAATTCTATTTGATGAAAACCTGACATAAGGTCTAGGCATGAAAAATATTTTGCTCTTCCAAGTTGATCTAAAATATCGTCAATCCTTGGAAGTGGGAATTTGTCTGCTGCTAGCTTTTTAATTACCTGTCTGTAGTCTACCACTAATCTCCATCTTTTTTCTGTTTTTCCTGGGAGTGATTTTTTAGGAACTAACAAAATTGGACTATTATATTCTGAAATTGCAGGTTCTATTATATCATCTTTAATTAGCTTATTTACTTGTTTAGTTATTTCTCCTTTTTGTGTTTGGGGTAATCTATAATTTTTAATGTAAACGGGGTTGTCATCCTTCATATATAATTTTTGTTTATAAAAATTATTAGAAGTAATTGGTTATGTTTCCAGTGCAAATATATCTATGAATTCTGTGCAAAGTGATGTTAATTGAGTTTTAACGAAATTTGGAAAATGTTTGGTTAATCTTTTTAATTTTTCTGTATCTGTGCAACTTTTACTGTGTGTGTTAGCTTTAATTAGTGTATAATCGTCTAAATTTTCAGTATCAATTTTATAATTTTGAATAGTTGTGTTGTTATGTGTTGTGTTAATAATCCTAACGAAAGTTTGCGCGTTAGTTGTAATGGTATTTGCAACATAAATGCCTTCGGATAATTGTTGGTGTGGTATGAAAATGTTTTTGTTATTTGTATTTATTTTAATTTGTCTAATAACTTCCGATCTAGCAGGGATTGTGATTGTGTTGACCGACAGACAGTTTGTTAGATTCATTGTTATTGTTTGAGGGAAATCATATGGTCTCAGGATTAGTTTATCCTCGGTTTTTCCATAATCTAGAATACAATTGTATTTCTTTATGAAGTCTAGGCCTATTATTCCATCACATGGAATTGGAAAGTTGTCTTCTACAACATGAAATTTATGATAAATTAGAAGGTCATCGCCTTTTAAATCTACCTTGATTGTGCCCAGAGTGTTAGTTATTCCCTGACCAATGCCTTTCAAATCTGTTATTTGTTCAGTATTTATTGTTTCTTTATTATTTATTTGCTGTTTTTTAATTATGGAGATATCGGCTCCAGTATCAATTAAAAAATTTAAATATGAATTGTTTAATGAAGTCCTTGTAGATATATAGCTGTTTTAATTTAGATTAAGTACGCATATTTTTCTTTTTGTTAATTTTGACGTGGAGTTTCCTGGTTTTCCGTTTCGGTTATGGTGCGAACATTACGGTTCTGGTTGTAGGATCTGTTGCCGTTTTGGGCTTGTGATTCTCTCCGGTTATTATTGTTGTTGTACGACCTCGAGTTATTGTTATATCTCGGCTGTAGTCTGAATCTCCGATTTTGGTAATTTCCATAGTTGTTACTACGGTAACCTCCACGGAAACTACTCTTGTACTGACCTTGCTGTCGTACATTTAAAATCGTGTTTGAGCTGCCAGTGATTTCGATACAACTGTTAGTGAATTTCGAGATTGCATCGTTCATTGTTGAGAACGTTCCTGCTTGCATGATCATCTTGACCTTGTCATTAGAGCAGTTTTTGCACATGGGCTTAACTGCTGCCTGTGTTGAATATCTCGTGGCTAAGTCTGGGTTTAATCCATCAGAGATATATGCTCCTTCTAATGATCGCGTAATTTTTTCTATTTCCGCTGTGTATTGGTTAGCAGTTTTGCTACGCTGTTGGATGTTCAGTAGTTTAGCGGTCAAAACTTCCACTGATTCACCCTTTATTGCGGTTTTTAATTTCTTGTTTATTTGTTCGATCGTGGTCTCATTACTAATAAAATTCCTTGCTGTACCCTTCAGCTTTGTTTTTATCATGGTAATGGCCAATGCTTCGTGCGCATCCTTGATTTGTTCGAGTATATCGAGTGCATCTAAGAAGCTATGTAGATTTTCTGGTTTACCTTCAAACTCTGGTAATACTGACGAAGCAGTTTTAATAAATTCTACTACGGTTTGTGGCATTGTGACCTTTATTATTGGGATGTTTATTTTGAATTTTTCCACCGATGAAGGTGAGGGGGTTCGGCTAGGAACACGTTCAGGTAGAAGTAATAAAAAATCTATTTGGATTTCTTCTTCTGTTGTATTTGGTACATCAAAATCGATATTGTGTTTGGCTAGAGCAGAGACTAGTTTGTCTCGAACTGTTGAGAAAAATTGGTAAGCTTCTTTTTGATGTTCTATGGTAAGTATGCGCTTTCCCACATTGATCACCTGTCTAATGTTGTTAAGAGCTTCCAGAATTGTATTTAAATGTTTAACTATAGTTTCTTTTGTTATGGGAATATTTTTATTAATACATTTATATGATTTGCCAACTTTTGCTTTTTCTTCATTTAATTTGTCATATATTTCTTGCCAATTAGATGCGTTGTTGAACATTATTCAATTGTCTCAATTTGTTCTTTATATAATTTTTTATTAGAATTGTTATTGTGACAATTAAGAATGAACTTACGCATATAAAAATTACCAACTGTTTAAGCGACAAAACATGGTTTCGTTTATTTCATCTGTATTACATATTATTGTAATTCGCAGATAATTTATGGAATATTCGGAATACATAGCTTATAGCCGCAGTCACAAAACGTGGTTTTTCACAAGCAAAATGGGGTAAGCCAATAGCCGCCAATGCCTCAGAGCCCAAGTGCTCACCACCAACAATTTTGAGGGGGTTTCTAAGGAAGTGAGAATAGCCAACGATGCATTCTCAGAGCCAAAGTTCTCGCCCCAATTAATACATACAGAGTGTCAATGCCAAAACACAGTCCACTAGACTTGATGGAATATAAAAATAATAAAATTAATAAAATTAAAAAGACTTTGGTTGAGGTGGGATTCGAACCGGCAACCACGGCCAACTCCCTCAACCATATAATTTAGCAACAACAATAATAATAAACTGCTAGCCGCCCACCATTTAACTCCAGCTTAGATATGGTCCTTCGAGCCGGATCAAACCAGCAACCTATGGTTCTTTACTAGACGACTAAGCCGTCTAGGGCGGGGAGTATGTTTAAGCGACAAAACATGGTTTCGTTTATTTCATCTGTATTACATATTATTGTAATTCGCAGATAATTTATGGAATATTCGGAATACATAGCTTATAGCCGCAGTCACAAAACGTGGTTTTTCACAAGCAAAATGGGGTAAGCCAATAGCCGCCAGTGCCTCAGAGCCCAAGTGCTCACCACCAACAATTTTGAGGGGTTTTCTAAGGAAGTGAGAATAGCCAACGATGCATTCTCAGAGCCAAAGTTCTCGCCCCAATTAATACATACAGAGTGTCAATGCCAAAACACAGTCCACTAGACTTGATGGAATATAAAAATTATAAAATTAATAAAATTAAAAGAGACTTTGGTTGAGGTGGGATTCGAACCGGCAACCCCGGCCAACTCCCTCAACCATATAATTTAGCAACAACAATAATAATAAACTGCTCGCCGCCCACCGTTTAACTCCAGCTTAGATACCAACCATTTATCAGAGATTTCTGCTTTATCTTCTATCATTGGGTGTGTTTCAGATGTGGCAATTTTATTTTCGTTAATTTTATCTTCAGAGGTTTCTTTCCCTACCTCATATCCTGCTATAGCTACTAAAATACCGTTCAATGCGGTTTTCCACCATGCCATTTTTAAATTCAATAGTAAAATTTTTCGAATTCAAATTGTTATTTATTCATAAATTTGTCTTTTAAATTACAATTTTTAATTAAAATTTATTTTCAGACTTTACTTGCCTTATCAATCTGTTTACTTCTTCTACTAATGTGGAAGGATATCATAAATCTTCCATTGTAGGTTCTCTACCCATTCCTATATATAATTAGAAAGTCCTATTCACCCTATAACTCCCCTGTCCATGTAGTTTCAAAGAAAGGTTTAGACGACGACGGAAATCAAAAGTTAAGAATGGTTATCGATTTCCGGAAACTAAACGAATACACTACATCTGACAAATATCCCATACCCGATACTACAGTAATACTCTCAAATTTGGGCAAGTAAAAACTATTTACAACACTGGACCTTAAGTCTGGAGAAAGACAGGTGCAAAACTGCATTCAGCGTAAACAACGGCAAATATGAATTTTGTCGCTTGCCCTTTGGTTTGAAAAATGCACCGAGCATATTTCAAAGGACAATTGACGACATTTTGCGCGATGACATCGGGAAAGTATGTCACGTTTACGTTGATGATATCATCATTTTCTCACCCGACGAAAGCTCTCATTACAGGCATGTCGATTCCATATTGAAAAAAATTGAACAAGCGGGAATGCGAGTATCGTTAGAAAAATCTATATTTTTTAAAAGTGAAGTCGAGTTTTTGGGTTTCACAGTCTCACACAAAGGAATCCGAACATGCCCTAGCAAAGTAGATGCCATTCTTAATTATCAACAGCCAAAGTCGTTGCGGTCCTGTTTGGGTCTTTCCGGCTATTACCGCAGGTTTACAAAAGACTATGCGCATATATCAGTTAAGTGTTCGGCCTTCTACACCAAGTGGTGGCGGTTCGATGCCCGGCAAAAGTAACATCAAAAATTATTTAGAAAAACAATTTTTCTAAACGGGGTCGCCCCTCGGCAGTAGTTTGGCAAACTCTCCGAGTATATTTCTGTCATGAGAAGCTTCTTTGCAAACAATACATTTGCTTTGCAAGTGCCGTTCGGAGTCGGCAAAAAACTGTAGGTCCCGCCAACTTGTAGGAAAACTAAAAAGCAACACACCACAAGTTGGAAAAAGAAGCTCGGCTAAAAATCTCGTTAGAAGTTATGATAACCTGTTGGTATATCGCCGCCATTAGTTTTTTTTTTTTTGAACGAGCTTTACGCAGACCTGACCATAGTTCAGCGGATTAAAGCCCAAAGGCTCCGCTGGCTGGGTCGTGTTATGCGAGTGGACAAAGAAGCACCAGCACAGAAAGTTTTCCTATCGACACCCGAATTCGGCAGCAGAGGAAGGGAGAGACCTCGACTGAGATGGAAACAACAGGTGGAGGATGACTTGAACTCCCTTGGGGTCTCCAATTGGCGTCAGTTATCGCTAAAAAGGAATGACTGGCGTGCTTTGATACGAAACGGCCAAAATCGCCTAGGCGGTTAAGCGTCATTGTGACGCAAGCCAAGATTAGATTAGAGGCCGAAAGGCGTGAGTGTGAGGAGCTTGAAATGCTGGCTGTGAGAAATTATGCCGGAAAATTCTATGAAAAGATCCGGCGGATGAACGAAGGTTTTAAGACCGGGGCAAGTTCCTGTAAGAACAATAATGGCGGCCTGACGATGAAAAAGCCGTCCCACCACCTGACTATGATGAAGGGAGGATAGCTATGTCCCGGCTCAAAAACAAAGCGCCTGGAAAGGACGGAGCCGAGCTGTTCAAACACGGAGGCGAAGAGCTGGTAAAAAGCATGCATCAGCTCTTATGCAGAATATGGTCTGACGAGTACATGCCTCCAGATTGGAATTTAAGTGTGCTCTGCCCAATCCACGCGGAATCAGTCTTCTTAATATCGCATGTTGTTGTTGTTGTTGTTAACAACAAAACACTCCCCGAAGGTTTTGGGGAGTGATGCCGAAGTTGACAGTCCTTGGCCGGATATGACCCCGGTACGCTGCGGTACTCCCTTGCGGTACTGCCCGACTGTCGTGGTAGCGATTTGGTATGACCAGTGGAACCTTCTAGGTCATGGCATCCCTCCATCCATGAGGAAGGAGAAGATGGGTAATGAGAGGTGAGAGGCATCATATCCGTAGATCAACCATCGAGTAGCACGTCAATTACCTATGTGCATATTAGTCGCCTCTTACGACCGGTATGCCTACCTCGGGCATATTCTAAACCCCTAACCCGCAGGGTTACTTATCGCATATAAGGTTCTTTCTAGCGTATTGTGTGAAAGACTGAAGCCCATCGTAGACAAACTGATTGGACCTTATCAGTGTGCCTTTAGACCTGGTAAGTCATCCATCGACCAGATTTTAAGATACGCCAAATCCTGGAGAAGATCCATGATAAAAGAATCGACACACACCATCTCTTTGTCGATTTCAAAGAAGCGAAAAAGTGGGCCTTGCGGTAAACGAGGACAAGACGAAGTATTTGCTGTCATCAAAAAAATAATCGGCGTACCTGCGCCTTGGCAGCGATGTCACTGTTGATAGTATCGCCAAATAAATATGATGGTTTAAGGTTCGAACAATGAATGTCTTTCTTTATTGATTTTACTTTCTTTTATACAAAATTCTTACACTAATACTTACAGCTATTTATGGACTAAAACGTATATTTACATACGTGTATATTACTACTACATACTAACTAGAATGCATAATTCTAAAATATGCTACGTCAACATATGGTTGCAATAAATGTGTCGGTATGACAGTCGCACTGGCAAACTGGCGTTGTGACTCAGTTAGGCATTGCGACTGTCTTTGGCGGTATCTTTGACCATCCGCAAAAGTGTAACAAGACTCTCGCTATATGCGGCATGTGCTGTCTTTGCATAAACTCCCGCTGAGTTCATTGTAACTAATTTGGGTAAAGTGTTGTTGTGTACATTCTTATTTGTTTATGCATTTTTGTGCACATGACAATTAAACGAAAAAGGCCGGTGTGTTTATGTAATGCTACACCTTCCCCCTTAAAAAAAAATAGATATATATATATTTGTAGTCAACTATATATGTCTATTTTTCTGAGTTAATGAACCGTTTGACGTTTTGTTTGGGTTGACAAAATTTTAATTGTTACCATTGTTTTGTGCTTGTTTGTATACGGCTTGTGCCGTATATCGGATTGAGTAAATTTGAATGCCTGTGTTAAAAATACCTTTTTTTTGTATTACGAATTTATTATGGATAAAGTGCTATGCTTATTTTTAAAGGTTTTTAAATTGGTTTAAGCCTATTCTTATGAATTACGATTTCCTTTTTGTTTTTATTGCTATCTCCTATGCTATGTGGAATTAATGTATAGTTGTTATTTTTATCAATGGCTTTAACTTTATAGTGTCCTGTATATCTATTCTCTTACTAATACTAAATCTCCTATTTTAATTTCTTTACTATAGCTATTTTTGTCATAATTGAATTTTTGCTTTTCTTTATATTCTTGAATTAATTTTCTTGCTCTTTGCTGTGCTATTTGAAGTTTGTATTTTACTTCTTTGTCATACGCCTCATGGTTGTATACCGGGCTAATTTTATTTTCTTCCAAAAATTCATAATTTGGTGGTTGTTTTGCGAATATTAGTTCGAACGGACAATAATTATGTGTTGTTGATGGCGTTGTATTGTAACAATAAGCGAAATACCTGAGGTATTCATCCCAATCGTCTTTGTCACTGGATATGTATGCACGCATATATTCGTTGAATGTCCGGTGACTGCGTTCTACAGTACCCAAGGTCTGGTGATGGTACGGTGTAGAAGTTTTGTGCTCAATTTTTAACAATTTACACAGTTCTTTGAACAGGCTATTTTTGTATTCTGTGCCCATGTCTGTTAAAATTGTTTTTATTTGACCATAAATCAGGATGAAATGCTCGAATATGGCTTTAGCGACAGTTGTTGCATGTTTGCTTGGAACTGGAATCGCTACCAAATATTTGATTAGATCGCATATAATGGTAACTGCATTTTCGTTTCCATTTATTGACCTTGGCAATGGGCCGACTGTGTCGATTTGTACAATATCAAAAGCCTTCAGAGGTGTCTCCGTTATTGTCATTGGTTCTTTTATATGTTCATTAATTTTATTTTTCTTGCAGTGGATGCAGTTCTTTACATATTTTCGTATATCATTTTTCATATTCAGCCAGCTATATTTCTGCTTGATTTTATCTGTCATGCGATTTATTCCTGGGTGGCCACCACTAATAGGATCGTCATGATATTTGTGCAGAATTTCTTTGATTTTCCCGGGATTTGTCACACATATAACCTCTGGGGTTAGAGCGATTGTTAACTTTTTGAGAACTTTATTTCCCATTTCCATAAATTTGCCTACTGCAGTATAATTCTTTTTAAACAATTTGTCCCCTAAGGACAACTGTACTTGTACAAGTCCTAAATTGCCGGCTTCTCTTTCGAGCCTTGTAAAGAATTGTCCTAAGTCAATCTTATCCTCAACAATTAGGTTGCTTGTATCAAAATTGCTACAAATTTTCTTTCCTTTTTTGAAATATAATTTCGGAGGATTGAAAACGAGCTCGACATGTCTTTTTACTTCAAATTTATTTAGCGCTTCGTAAATTTTGGGGTTCTCTTTCTGACTTTCTTTAATTTCAGTTTTATTATTGGTCTTTTTAGCTGATGATCTTGTTGTTATTTTAAATATTTTGTTTGCTTCCACTGACATATCTTTTAAATTTGTAATATTTATTCGGGATAATGCATCCGCGATATGATTTTCTTTGCCAGCTATATACTCCACCTCAAAATCGTACTCTTCTAAATCTAATCTTACCCGTGTCAGCTTAGATGAAGGACTTTTCATTGAAAATAGGTATGTTAATGGGCGATGGTCGGTTTTTACTAAGAATTTTCTACCATATACGTATGGTCTGAAGAAGGTTGTGGCCCAATGAATTGCGGCCAATTCTTTTTCTATTGTTGCTTTATTTATTTCACCTTTTGTGAATGATCTGGATGCGTAGGCAATTGGTAACTGTTTGCCATCATGTTCTTGGCTAAGGACTGCTCCACAAGCATACCCACTAGCGTCTGTTGTTATGCAGAATTCTTTATTGAAATCTGGGTATTGCAAAAGTTTTGGACTAATTAATGCTTCCTTTAAATAGTCAAAAGCTTTTTGACATTCTTCTGTCCATTCGAAGGAAACATTCTTTTTGCAAAGCTTAGTAAGTTTTCGTGAGTGTTCCGCGAAATTCGGTACGAATCTTCTATAGTAATTGCAGAAAGCTACGAATCTCTTAACTTCTTTCGCGGTTTTTGGCGCTGGGTAATTTTGTACTGTTTCAAATTTGCTTGGGTCGGGTAATATTCCCTTGTTTGTACATTTATGTCCTAGTTAAGTTACTTCTTGGCTGAAAAATAGGCATTTATCTGGATGTAATTTTAAGTTGTATTTTCTGCATGTAGAGAACACGTCTCTTAAATTTTTTAGCATGTGGTTTTCTGAACAGCCTAATACAACTAAATCATCCATGTAGAGAAATGCTTGAGATGGTTTAAGGCCAGCGAATGCTAATGTCATCATTCGTTGGAATGAATTTGGAGCTACTTTTAATCCATATGGTAATCTTTTGAATCTATATGTGCCATTTTCAGCAGTGAATGAAGTGATGTCCCTAGAGTCTGGGTGTAATTCTATTTGATGAAAACCGGACATAAGGTCTAGGCATGAAAAATATTTTGCTCTTCCAAGTTGATCTAGAATGTCATCAATTCTTGGAAGGGGAAATTTATCTGCTGCTAATTTTTTATTTACTTGTCTGTAGTCAACAACCAATCTCCATCTTTTTTCTGTGTTTCCCGGAAGTGGTTTTTTAGGAACTAATAAAATTGGACTATTATATTCCGATATTGAAGGTTCTATGATATCATCTTTGATTAGCTTATTTACTTTTTTAGTTGTTTCTCCTTTTTGTGTTTGGGGTAATCTATAATTTTTAATGTAGACGGGGGTGTCATCCTTCATATATAATTTTTGTTTATAAAAATTATTAGAAGTGATTGGTTCTGTTTCTAGTGCAAATATATCTATGAATTCTGTGCAAAGTGGTGTTAATTGAGCTTTAGCAAAATTTGGAAAGTTTTTGGTTAATCTTTTTAATTTTTCTGTATTTGTGCTACTTTTACTGTGTGTGGTTGAATTAATTAGTGTATAATCATCTAAATTTTCAGTATTAATTTTATAATTTTGAATAGTTGTGTTGTTATGTGTTGTGTTAATAATTCTAACGAAAGTTTGTTCGTTATTTGTAATGGTATTTGCGATATAAATGCCTTCGGATAATTGTTGGTGTGGTATGAAAATGTTTTTGTTATTTGTATTTATTTTAATTTGTCGAATAACTTCCGATCTAGCTGGAATTGTGATTGTGTTGACAGACAGACAGTTTGTTAGATTCATTGTTATTGTTTGAGGGAAATCATATGGTCTTAGGATTAGTTTATCCTCTGTTTTTCCATAATCTAGAATACAATTGTATTTCTTTATGAAATCTAGGCCTATTATTCCATCACATGGAATTGGAAAGTTGTCTTCTACAACATGAAATTTATGATAAATTAGAAGGTCATCGCCTTTTAAATCTACCTTGATTGTGCCCAGAGTGTTAGTTATTCCCTGACCAATGCCTTTCAAATCTGTGATTTGTTCGGTGTTTATTTTTTCTTTATTATTTATTTGCTGTTTTTTAATTATGGAGATATCGGCTCCAGTATCGATTAGAAAATTAGAGTATGAGTTGTTTAATGATGTCCTTGTAGATATATAGCTGTTTAAATTTAGGTTAAGTACGCATATCTTTCTTTTAGTTAATTTTGAAGTGGAGTTGCCTGGTTTTCCGTTGCGGTTATGGCGCGCACATTCTGGTTGTAGGATCTATTGCCGTTTTGGGCTTGTGATCCTCTCCGGTTATTATTGTTGTTCTACGACCTCGAGTTATTGTTATATCTCGGTTGTGGTCTGAATCTCCGATTTTGGTAATTTCCATAGTTGTTACTACGGTAACCTCCACGGAAACTACTCCTGTACTGACCTTGCTGTCGTACATTTAGGATCGTGTTTGAGCTGCCAGTGGCTTCGGTACAACTGTTAGTGAATTTTGAGATGGCATCGTTCATTGTTGAGAACGTTCCTGCTTGCATTATCATCTTAACATTATTGTTGGAGCTGTTTTTACACATTGCCTTGACGGCTGCCTGTGTAGAGTATCTCGTTGCTAAGTCTGGGTTTAATCCATCCGAGATATATGCTCCTTCTAGCGATCTGGTAATTTTTTCTATTTCTGCTGTGTATTGGTTAGCAGTTTTGCTACGTTGTTGAACGTTTAGAAGTTTAGCGGTTAAAACCTCTACTGATTCGCCTTTTATCGCGTTTTTGAGTTTTGTTTTTATTTGTCCAATCGTGTTTCATTACTGATGAAGTTTCTAGCCGTGCCTTTAAGCTTGGTCTTTATCATGGTTATCGCTAAGGCTTCATGGCTATCTTTAATTTGTTCAAGTATGTCCAGGGCGTCTATAAAACTGTGTAAATTCTCGTGCTTACCATCAAACTCTGGCAGCACTGATGAAGCAGTTTTAATGAATTCGACTACTGTTTGCGGCATCGTGACGTTTATAATTGGGATGTTTGTCTTGTCACGTTCTGACAAGAATAAGTTAAAATCAACCTGGAGGTTTTCCTCTAATGTGGTTGGTATTGTTGTTTCTATATTGTGTCTAGCTAGGGAAGATACCAATTTGTCTCGTACGGCTGAGAAAAATTGATAAGTTTCGTTTTGGTGTTCTGTGGTGAGGATTCGATTTGCCGAATTGATCACCTGTCTTATATTATTGAGGGCTTCTAAAATTATATTCAGATGCTTTACTATGGTTTCTGTTGATATCGGGGCGCTTTTGTTTATGCATTTGTATGATTTATTAGCTTTATTTTTCTCTTCGGCTAATGTGTCGTGGATTTCTTGCCATGTATTCATCTCTTTACATATGGCTTTTTGCTAAATGCGTTGTTGTACATTGTTTAAGTGTCTCAGTTTATTCTTTATATAATTTTTTATTAAAATTACAATTGCGACAATTAAACATGTAGCTACGCATGCGAAAATAGTCAGCCATTTATCAGGAAGCTCTTCCTTGTTTTCTACAACAATTTCAAAATTAATCAGTTTATGGTTGAGGAAATTTTTATGAATTTTCAAAAATAGGTTAAAAATTTTTATTTATTATTGGTATCTATTCTGACGTGTTAAATTAACCAACCTGTTTGTCTCCTCTACTAATGTGGTAGGGTATAGAACATCTCTCATTGTGGGTTCTCTACCCATTCCTATGTAAAGCCAATACTGTCTTAACCAATTTAGATAGCTTCTATTACTTCCTTTGTTGCGAGATCTTGACCTACGTGTTTCATTCGCGTTTTCACGCTCTAAATTATCAACAATATAGATAATTTATGGCGTCGTAGTCAAGATCGTCGGGCAATGCCTTGTCCATAGGAGGTAATAGGATGTATTTTATATCCTATGGTTGAGACAATATGAATGAGAAAAACAATTTTCCTTTTTATTGTTAGTTCTAGTTTTTTAATTTGATGAAAAAAAAATTTTTTTTTTGTATATTTTTATTTATTATTTTCTAACATTCTTATTCTATAAATTTCCTACTGGTCATTTTGTTGATTCTGCGTTGTTGTTGTTGTTGTTGGGTTCCACCCATTTTCGCGCATATTTTTTAGTTTGGTTATCAGCTCCTTCTTTTGCTGCCCGCGACTGATATTAATTATTCGCTGTAGTTCTGCACAATATTTTTAGGGCTGTGCCTTTATTCAGTTAATCAAAATTATGAGTAATCAAAACGAGCATTACTCGAGTAATTTTTAAAAATGGTTAAAAACTGATTAATTTACTCAATTTCTTATGTGAAAGTTTTCCATGAAATAGCATAATGATCTAGATTTGTAGGATCTAGCTTTGTAGGATCTAGCTTTGCAGGATCTTGCTTTGAGGTAGAGAATTAAACTGGCAGGATCTAGCCTTAAGCTGGCAGGATCTAGCCTTAAGCTGGCAGGATCGCCATGTAATGTTTGGGGTAATTCAAGTATTCTCTTAGCTCTTCAGCCGCATTTGAGTGAGCATTAAAATGCCCCACAAGATTCCAAAAGTAAAACACAAGTAAATACTTTGACTCTTAAAGTTGGAATGGTTTATTCGGCTCATCGCCGTTCTTTTATATGCTTACAAGCTACCTTATGAGTAAGCTAATTTACAAACTTACATTTCTATGTGGTTAGTCATGCTTGTGCATACAAACATATGTATGGGTTCAATCGAGTTTATGTTATTGGAGAAGTGCAGCGTAAGCTAAATTGATTTGAATACTTTGGCCTAGTTATTGCCAAAAGTATATTGAACTGTGAACATTTTATTTTGCTTAGCTGGCATGCTACAAAGCGGAGGATTCCGATGTGGAAAGCATGTTAACCGCCACGTCCCTTGGCGATAGTGCTGTGAACAACTCGGAGATGGAGGACAGCCTACAGGCCGAGGAAGTCCTCGACGTCACGGTGGTAGCAGCCAACGCTGAGCGATTAACATCTAACGCTACAGGCAGCAGGACTCCTGCAACGCCACATCGGGCAGTTAATCGGAACAACTCGTTGATAGGCAACCTCCGGGATGGAGCAAACCTCGACGATATGGGGACGGCAGGGAAGTCTGTGCGCTCTCATGTTGGTGGTGCTTCAGATTAATTTGCACAAATCTAAAGTGGCTTCGGCTGCTTTAAGTAGTCGTCTTTCTAAAGGCGACGTGGATGTGGTCCTCATCCAAGAACCCTGGGTCAATAGCTCGATAATCTGCGGATTGGGGACTAAGGAGAAATGGTTCTAGACTTTATTGTAGAACAACCTATCATGAAGCGCAATCCATGTAACACTAATTGGCAGTTACACAATGAAATATTAGACAGAGACCTGCCAGTACTGCCCTCACAAGCCCCCTCATCAGTAGAGGAGCTGGAGGATCTTGTTACTACATTTACATCGGCGCTCTCAAATGCTCTAGGACAGGCTTGTCCAGTGCCAAAACCACGCGGTAAACACAGGCCACATTGGTGGTCCTACGATTTGGACTCGCTCCGCAAATCATGCCGGAAACAATTTAACAAGGCCAAGACCCTCGGCTCTGAGCCTCACTGGCACGAATATAAAGCTACACTAAGGGCCTACAAAAAAGCTCTGAGACAGGCGAAGAGGACCTCGTGGAGAAATTTATGCAGTGGTGTCGAAAAGGTCGACGATACAGCGAGACTTAGACGAGTCCTCTCGAAAAGTCAAACAGCCATCAGCTATTTGCGAAAACCTGACGGATCCTGGACCAGCACGGAAGAGGAAACCCTTGAGCGGCTCTTGAATACACATTTTCCGGGGAATCTGCATGACGCACCACTAGCATCTGCAACAAACCTGGCAGTAAATATACCCATCACTGAGGAAAGGGTAAGGTGGGCAGTTAAGAGCTTTGAACCGTATAAGGCTGCCGGGCCGGACGGGATTATCCCCGCGCAACTTATAAACACGTTGGAGACATCAGCTAAATGGCTGGTATTTCTCTTCACAGTCTGCCTGGCTCTCAACCACATTCCGGGCTCCTGGAGAAGCGCCACGGTAGTGTTTATCCCTAAGGCTGGGAAGGCATCCCACTACGAGCCAAAAGATTACAGACCGATCAGTCTCTCGTCCTTTGTACTCAAAACCTTTGAGAGGATACTAAGCGATTACCTTTCAACGACTATTGATAGCAACCTTATCTCTAGCTATCAGCATGCATACACCAAGAGTAAATCAACAGAAACTGCTCTGCACAGCCTAGTATCTATCATTGACAAATCGCTGTGTGAAAAGGACTACTGTCTCGTGGCCTTCTTCGACATTGAGGGGGCTTTCAACAATATAAGCCCGGAGGCGATCAACTCCGCTCTAACTAATCTGGGCATAGATAGACCTCTAACTGGTTTAATTGACCAACTTCTAAGAGGAAGGAAAATAGCTTCTTCACTTGGTACGGTCGAGTTATCACGCTATGTCACAAGGGGAACGCCCCAGGGTGGTGTTCTTTCCCCGCTTTTATGGAACCTCACAGTCAACTCGTTGCTACGTGACACAAGCTGGGGGGGCGGGAAGATAGTGGCATACGCAGACGATTTAGGTATTGCATTCAGAGGCAAGTTCCCACAAACTCTGTGTGACCTGATGCAAGTAGCACTGCGAGAGGTTTCGAGGTGGTCCTCTCGCTGCGGACTTAGTATCAACCCGGGGAAAGTGGAACTTGTCCTCTTCACCAACCGGTACAAAATACCGCCACTAAGCCTACCAGAATAAGATGGCACGCGCCTGGGCTTGTCGGATAAGGCCAAGTTTCTAGGCATAGTTCTGGACAGGAAATTGAATTGGAAGGAGAATGTTCTTCAGCGCCAGAAGAAAGCTTGCTTCGCTCTTTACACATGCAAAAGAGCCATTGGCAAAAAATGGGGGCTCAGCCCTAGAGTATGCAGTTGGATCTATACGGCCATCATTCGCCCAATCATGCTGTATGGAGTCGTCGTATGGTGGCCGGCACTGAGCCAGACAACATACCTGAATCTGTTGCGGAAAGTCCATAGATCCAATATGATCTGTATAAGCGGTGCGCTAAGGACAACGCCCAACGAAGCCCTCCAGGCCATTCTGGGCATTTTGCCACTTGATCTGGAAGGGTTTCGGTCAGCGGCGGCATCAGCTCTGCGCCTAAGAGAAACCTCCAGTTGGGGTGTGGGTACTATTGGACACTCCAGCATTCTGGAATCTTACAGCTTTCTCCCTCTAAGCAAAGATCGTTGTGCGACCACTACAGTCGGGGATAGCTGTTTCAAAATAAACATTCCCAGCAGAGAAGACTGGGAGAGGACGGATTGGTGTCCCGAAACAAATGGTGGCACTTCCATATACACCGACGGCTCGAAGTTGGACGGCAGAGTTGGAGGAGGGGTTTATTCAAGGGATTTGGACCTTGAGCTCTCCTTCAGACTACCTGATTATTGTAGCGTCTTCCAGGCGGAAGTCTCGGCAATCCGGGACGCCGCGGCCTGGTTAAGCAAACGTGTTATCGGAGAAGATATCACTATTTTCAGCGATAGCCAAGCGGCAATCAAATCCCTTGACTCATACACGTTCAACTCTGAACTGACGCTCGATCTCTTCAGGAGATGGCCCAACAGAACCGCGTAAACCTCATATGGGTCCCGGGACATAGGGACATTGAGGGAAACTGTAAGGCAGACGAGCTTGCCAGGCAGGGCACGACCAAGCAGGTTCTTCGGGATAAAGAGCGCTTAGGTATGCCGTTTGCCACATGCAAACTAATGCTGAAGGATCCGCCAAGCCAACGAAAGATGGCTGCAATCCCCAGGGTGCCGGATATCGAAACAAACCTGGCCAAAATGGGATCTTAAAAGGTCTAGACGCATTTATGCACTAACTAGGAGGGAAATCTGCATATTGATAGGGGTATTAACCGGTCACTGCCTCATTGGTAGGCATGCAGAAAGGCTAAGTGTGCCCTACCGACGATTCTGTAGGAGTTGCAAAGATGATGAGGAGGAGGAAACGGTGGAGCACCTCATCTGCAACTGTCCGGCTGTAAGCGGCGCGAGAACGTGCTTTTTGGGAGTTCCGTTCCTAGATAGCCTAAGCCAGATCGCGGAACTGGACATAAAGGACTTGATGGGCTTCATAAGGTCATCTAAGTGGTTCGAGGAGGAGTAACGGTGTCGGTTTAGGAGTGTCAGTCCCGGGATTCTGCTATGTGGAAAATCCCAACAACTCAGGGATTTTCTATATGGCTGGGTCCCGGGGCTGACTTTCCTTGTGTTGGTGGTATCACAACGGGCCTTTCAAAACTGGCCTAAGTGTGACTCTGCGGCAGCCACTTGAACCTACCTACATTTATACTGCACCGAATTTGGCGAATTTGAATGTGTCATTTCGAACCTGTTTACACTGGCAAATTTGCATTTGGCTTCACCTTCCCTGCAAGAATCTTCTACCAGAATACAAAGCCACCGAAAGAAAATGATGTGATTGATGTTTTAAACACATGTGGAGTAATAATAAATAAAGAATCAAGAAGGCTTCTCTCTTTTCTTAGTGGAACTGGTCCAATATCATAAAAAAATAGTTGAAATTGTTATTTAGAACTGTGCCTAATGCAAAAGTTTTCACACGTTAATTACCCATTAAGGTTCTTGCTGGGCAATTCTAAATGTGGAACACAGGCAGGGTTGCTATTTTGAGGAATTGTGAACTGTATTGTTCAGCGAGTGAGGCCGAATGCGATGGAATTCCAAATTTGGAAAATGAAATTTGTATGGAAAAAAGCGCCAAATTTGCAATTTTTCGCCAAATTTACCAAATCTGGTGCTGTGTAAATGTACTATAAGTCTCGCTGTATCGTCGACATTTTCGACCCCAGTGCAGAAATTTCTCCACGATACTCTCTTCGCCTACCTCAGAGCTTTTTTGTAGGCCCTGAGTTTAACTTTATATTCGAGCCATTGAGTCTCCGTGCCAAGGCTCTTGGCCTTATTAAATTGCGTCCTACATGATTTACGGAGCGAGTCCAGGTCGTAGGACCACCAATGCGCCCTATGTTTACCGCGTGGTTTTGGCACTGGGCAAGCCTGCTCTAGGGCATTCGAGAGCGCCGTTGTAAAGGTCTTTACCAGATCCTCCAACTCCCCTACTGATGAGGGGACTTGTGGGGGCAGTGCTGGCAAGTCCCTAGATAGTATTTCATTGTGTATCTGCCAGTTAGTGTTACGTGGGTTGCGTTTCATAACCGGCTGCTCAACAGAAAAGTCTAGAACTAATTCTACGTACCGGTGGTCGGAGAATGAGTGTTCATCGAGAACGCGCCATTTTCTGACCCACTCATAAGCGCCTTCGCTGCAAATAGTGAGATCTATGACCTCGCTACGGGTTTTAGTAATAAACCTAGGTTCGTTACCCACGTTGCAAACAAACGACTCTCCTCTAGCATTGATATCAGAGCTTCCCCACTGGACGTGATGGGCATTGGCGTCCGTTCCGATAATAAGATGACCCATGGAAAAATTTGCCACCACGTCTTTTACCTCCCTCTGTGGCGGAGGTTCTTCGGCGTCGTATGGCATATAGACCGATGCCATCGTCAGACTGGTACTGTCGACTGTTAAACTGGCAGCTGTAACGTCACCATTGGTATAGTTGGGCAAGAGAAAGGCATTCAGCTCAGACTTAACCAAAATACCGGCTCTAACCCTGCCCCCCTCGCTGGCTTGGATTAGCTTAAAACCCTTAGTCCCCAAACCGCAAATCCTTGAGCTGTTGACCCAGGGTTCTTGGATGAGGACCACATCTATGTCGCCTTTAGAGAGACGACTGATTAAAGCAGCCGAGGATGCTTAGATTTGTGTAGGTTTATCTGAATCACCACCAACATGAGAGCGCTCGAGTTCCACCTCGTCTGGAGGCTTATCTTTCAACGACGATTTGTTCAGACCACGATTTGGCGTAGCCGAGATCCTACTAACAGTGGCAGTATTGAAATTGGTGCGCTCAGGACTAGCTGCTATCACTGTGACGTTGAGGTCTTCCCCGTCCAGCAGCCTGTCTCCCATCTCCGAGCTGTTCACTGCTCCTTCGCCATTTGACGTGGCAGATACCACATGTCCGAGCCCTCCAGTGCAGCCGAAATAGCAGCGCGCTGTGCATCGCCGCGGTATACGTGGATCACGATCTGACCCATGCCGTAGTGCACTCGTCCATTGCACCGTTTAAGGGGCTCGGGTGCTTCCTTAGTCAAGGTGAAGACCACTTGCCTGTCAGGCCCTACCGCATCCTCGACCAGATTGACACCCCAGTCCTGCGTCGGGAGAGACGGGTTCATTATCCTCAGCATCCTGAGAATTCTCTCAGGTTCAGCAGGGATAGCAGGAATCCACGCTCTTGCCCTTGGCCGAGCCGGGATGTCCTTCCAGTCGACAACCTCGATTCTTGCCCCTTGGTAGATCTCACCCAGTCTTGCAGCTGCTGCCTTGTACAGTGCAACAGTTTTTGCATCCTCGCAAGCGAATACCTTGATTCGGCCCTGGTGCCATCCCGCATCAGAACCCATTGACGTGGCACCCGGAGACTCATCCATAATGTCGAGAAGGGCATTACCGATAGCGTTCCGGACGTACCGCCACTGGTCCCTAGGGATGGCCCAGCTTTCGTTACCTCGGCCAATGACGCCTATGAGGATCCTATCCTTAGTTACTTCAGCAAAGCTGAGTTTACCCACTACGGGGGCGTGTTGCTGCCGCTTCGGGTGAGGTTTTAAATCCACGTCCGATCTCTGGCGTTTGAAGGGATTTCCATTAACCTTCTTTGGTGCGTAATCGCTTTGGAAGTTCGGTAAGATAGCTTCAGCCATCTCCACCGTCTTTCTAGCATTCGGCGATAGCGTCTCTTGTGAAATACCCTCGTATTTCTTCAGGATCCTCGCGGCCGCTCTTTTGTCCAAGTACTCAGAGCGACTGGGAGATGTCTTTTGGTGTAAATTTCGACCCGTAGTTGCCATCGCGGTCGTTCCCTTTTTTGGATCTCTGGGGCCAGGTCGTGAGACCACTGCCACAGACGTTAAAGACTTGGTTTCGGTACCGGCACTTACTAGGACTTTAGCATCAGACGTTTTTGGCTTCACTGTGTTTGTACTGGTACTTACTTTGGGGATTGCCCCCTTGTTATCCAGAGCTAATCGACCCGTATTTGCCATCGCTGTCGATCTCTCGGCTGATAAAGAAATGGAGTTTGTCCTCCGACGTTGCGTTCTCGCTTGCTCCAGCATTTTCCTCCTCTGCTGTGCAGTATACATTATTGTATCTTTAGTTTTACGGTTTTTGTTATTATTTATCATCTTGTTCGTACGACCCCTCGCCGGGTAAGGCCAGTTTAGGGTCAAGGGAAGAGTAAGGGGAATATGTCGTCCGCCGCGGCAGAGCCCCATACCGCGGTAAGGCCATAGTTACTCTCCGAGGCGGCCCGGTATCAGAGAGGCTCCGTTCGATTACAGCCACGATTTGCCTCCCGGCTGCAAACGTCCAATGGGCACGTGGTCGCATAACACCCTGGATTGGGAGGGGGAATACAACTGATTCGAAATTCCTGCCTTGATCAGAATGTAACTCCATCGGTACACCAAACCTCGCTACCCAATTGTTAATGAACACCTCTGTAATGGTTTCTGCCTCTTGATTTGGAATCGGGTAAACTTCTGGCCATTTACTGAAATAGTCTATAACAACTAGTACGTATTTGTTTCCGAGTGCGCTAGTAGGAAATGGGCCAGCTACATCCATGGCTCTCAAACGGTGCACCTGTGTTCTACTGTTTCATGGCTTCTGGACTTCGGACCCTTTGCTTTGATGCACACCTCACAGTTGGCGAACCACTCCGCGATCGACTGCCGCAACCAACCCAATAGAATCTCTGCTTGACTTTCTCCAACGTTTTCGTGACTCCGAGATGACCTCCACTTGGACCATTATGTAGCTCATTCAAAACATCAGAGATTTTCTTCCTTGTGGCAACTACCAGCTTCCGAGCGCATTGACCATCTTCGCTTTCCCATACTCTATGTAAGCAACCGGATACCAATTTCAAACTGTTCCACTGTGCCCAATATGACTTGGCAACAGGACTCTCTGATGACATCTCCTCTCTTGTTGGTCGTTCATTTTGCTTGATACCCTGCATCACACGTACCAGATCTGGATCCTCTAGCTGATACTTTCTTAGTTGATCCATGTTCCATTCGTCCGTAGATGTTATAGTCATCAGCCGTACATCTATAACATTTTCCTTGGCCTCAGCTTTCGAACAATGCTTGCATTCCAGGTTACATGGTCGCCGCGACATTGCATCAGCATTACGGTGGTTGCTGCCTTTGCGATGCTCTATGGAAAAGTCATAACTTTGTAGTCGCTCTATCCACCGTGCCAATTGACCTTCCGGATTACGGAACTGCAAGAGCCATTTCAACGCTGCATGATCTGTCCTGACGTGGAATCGCTGTCCATAGAGATACTTGTGGAAATGCTTGATGCACTCCACCAATCCCAGTAGTTCTCTCCGTGTTACACAATAGTTCCTTTCGGGCTTCCTAATTGTGCGGCTATAGTACGTCACTACCTTCTCCTGCCCATCGACAATCTGTGACAAAACTCCTACAATCGCATAACCGCTCGCGTCTGTATCCAAAATAAATGTTGAGCCTGGGATTGGATACGCTAACATTGGGGCAGTGCACAGCCGGTCCTTCAATGTTTGGAAAGCCACTTCATGTTCCTTCTTCCAATCAAATTACATATTCTTCCTGGTCAACTCATGAATGCTACTGGCGACGCTGGCGAAATTTGGTACAAATCGGCGATAATAGGTGCACAGTCCAAGGAAACTTCTTACAAAAAAAAAAAACCTAATGGCGGCGATATACCAACAGGTTATCATAACCTCTTACGAGATTTTTAGCCGAGCTTCTCTTCCAACTTGTGGTTATCATAACCTCTTACGACATTTTTAGCCGAGCTTCTCTTCCAATTTGTGGTGTGTTGCTTTTTTTGAGTTTTCCTACAAGTTGGCGGGACCTACAGTTTTTTGCCGACTCCGAACGGCACTTGCAAAGCAAATGAATTTTTTGCTGAGAAGCTTCTCATGGCAGAAATACACCCGGAGAGTTTGCCAAACTACTGCCGAGGGGCGACCCCGTTTAGAAAAATTGTTTTTCTAAATAATGTTTGATGTTACTTTTGCCGGGCATCGAACCGCCACGATTTGGTCTAGAAGGCCGAACACTTAACCGCTACACCACGGCGGCCGCCAGGAAACTTCTTAACTCATGTAAATTGTTCGGTCTTGGCCAATCCTTCACAGCTTCAATACTTTCTTTAGCAGTGCAGATGCCCTCCGTAGTTACCTTGTGACCTAAATAACTTACTTACTTCCTGAACAATGCACACTTTTTGGGACTAAATTTCAGACCGGCACCAGCTATCCTTTGGAAAACTTCTTCCAGGTTTTTTAGGTGTTCCTCAAAGCTTTTTCCAAGCACGATGATGTCGTCCAGGTACTCCAAACATGTTTTCCAATGCAGTCCTTTCAATACTTGGTCCATGAGTCTCTCAAAAGCAGCTGGAGCGTTACATAGTCCAAAGGGCATTACCGTAAATTGCCACAGCCCCTCTCCAATGCTGAAGGGTGTCCTTTCCTTATCCTCATCTTTAACTTCCACTTGCCAAGTCAAGTGTAGAATACCATTTCGTACCAGATAGTGAATACAGAGTATCGTCGATGGCTTGGAACCATCCTTGTCAAATATGCTCGAGTACTTGAGTAGAAGTTGATTCGCCTTGTTCTGGTGGTCTTTTTCGAGCTCCTCTGTCCATGCCGTGATATCATCCGAAAGAGCGATATTGCTGGTAGAAATATTGTCCTGGAACTGTTCACAATTTATAACCACCTTCACTTCCTGACATTGTCCCAATATAGCTCCTTTGGAAAGCTTAATCGGCGATCGGAACTCATTTAGTACTCTTACCGGTATACGTCCATCTTGTTTTGTCATAGCCAGTGTTTTTCCTACTAATATATCCGTCTTTGATTTGTTTGCTGCCTCGACAACCCACAATTTGTTTGTCCCATAATCTCCATCAATCCTTGCCCAAACGACTGCCTCAAACTTCGGTGAAATTTGTTGGCTATCTTCCAGGAGGACCTGCTTACTGATATACTTGTTCTCGTAACCAAAATTGAGTGGTACATCCATATTTTTATAGCTCATAGTCCTTTTTTGCATGTCGATCTTGATGCCTTGGTTGCTTAAGAAATCCACACCAACTATGATCTCATCAACAATATCTGTCACTATAAAATTATGCAGTACGGTGACATTCCCAGTTGCGATTTCACATGTTACTTCTCCTTGACTTGGGTGTCCTCACCGGCCGCCGTACGCAGCTTTGCTCCATGTAATGGCTTACTTCTTTGTTGACTAAATCGGATCGAATAATGTAATGAGATGCGCCCGTATCAACAGTCAGTAAACGCTCCTTTCCGTCCACGAGTCCTCCAACAGTAACATTACTCGAATTCCTTCCGATCTGTGAGACAGAGACTATGGGGCATCCAATTGCGGGAGGCAGCCTACGCCCCTTGTGGCTGACTCTGTTTAGTTTAACGGTTGGTTGGATTGGCAGACTTGCTCATCTCCTTCAGCCTTCCGCTTACGCCCGCTTGCATTATTGGAATTATTGGAGCCAGATCCAGATCCACAACAACGTGAAATATGACCAGGTTTTCCGCACTTGAAGTACTTAATAGCCCCTTCATTTTTCTGTTGCTTCCCGTTTAATGCTTCTAGGATTTTGTAAATTTTTTCGGCCCAGTCTGGCGTCTCCACTTCCACACGGTGAGCTTTGTACGTGGGTTGACTCAAAAGCGAGGCTGTTTCTTGTGTTAGAGCATGTGATACCGTCTCCGCCAATGATCTCTTTGGATTGGCATATGTGGCTCGCTTTGTCTCCACAGCACGTATTCCATTTATGAAGCTTTGGATGTTTACCCTTTCGATGTATTCCACGGGTGCGTCTGCGTTTGCCAGATGGGCTAACCTCTCGATATCCGATGCAAACTCCTGCAATGTCTCATTAGTCTTCTGGAGGACAGGATCCTTATAGGCGCCCTGGACCGAGGCAATGACCGTCTGGCCATCCCCAAGGACCGGTGAATGAACTTGGCAACATTCTTCTCAACGTTGCTACGGAGTTTCCGGGTTGGCACCAGGGTCAGATTAAATTACTCGCATGCGAGGATGCAAAAACCGTAGCACTGTACAAGGCAGCAGCTGCTAAACTGGGTGAAGTCTACAAGGGCGCAAAGACCGAGGTCGTCGACTGGAAGGACATTCCAGCTCGTCCAAGGGCAAGGGCGTGGATCCAGATCGTTATCCACGTATATCGTGGTGATGCTCAGCGCGCTGCCTTCGGCTGCTCCGGGGGAACCGGAAGACAAATTACCAGAAGAGGAAGCGGAGGATTCCGATGCGGAAAGCTTATCCGCCACGTCCCTTGGCGATAGTGCTGTGATCAACTCGGAGATGAAGGACAGCCTACAGGACGAGGAAGTCCTCGACGTCACGGTGGTAGCAGCCAACGCTGAGCGATTAACATCTAACGCTACAGACAGCAGGACTCCCGCCACGCCATATCGGGTAGTTAATCGGAACAACTCGTCGTTGATAGGCAACCTCCGGGATGGAGCAAACCTCGACGATATGGGGACGGCAGGGAAGTCTGTGCGCTCTCATGTTGGTGAAGCTTCAGATTAATCTGCACAAATCTAAAGTGGCCTCGACTGCTTTAAGTAGTCGTCTTTCTAAAGGCGACGTGGATGTGGTCCTCATCCAAGAACCCTGCGCATTGTGTATTAGTACAAGTGTGAACTCTTATTTTGGCAACACACATTAAAATGCCGGTTTGTTTACATCCTGCACATATCAAAATGCCGCCAGCACCGAATAACAGAAAAGCAATGGCGTTGTTTAACATCCTGCACACATCAACATGGCGGTCGCCTATCTTTTACCTAATGGTAGAAAGAGATGGGAAGATGGAAAGAAGTGAGACAAAAAAGGAAATTAAAAACAGGTGACTAAACTCACTTTGAAATTTTCACGCCTATGCCTATGATATCACACTTGTTATTAACCACAATCTCAAACAGGTGTTAAACTCATTTTGGAATCTTGACGTCTATGCATAAGAGTTTACACTTGTATTGATACACAATGACCCTAGGTCAATAGCTCGAGTATCTGCGGATTGGGGACTAAGGGCTTCAAGCTCATTCGAGCCAGCGACGAGAGCAAAGTCAGAACGTGTATTTTGGTCAAGTCTGAGTTGAACTCCTTTCTACTACCTAACTACACTAATGGTGATATTACCGCTATCAGTCTAACGGTCGACGGCACCCGCCTGACGGTGGCGTCGGTCTATATGCCCTACGACGCCGAAGAACCTCCACCACAAACGGAGGTGAAAGACCTGGTGTCAAATTTCTGCACGGGTAATCTTATTATTGGAGCGGACGCTAATGCTCACCATGTCCAATGGGGGAGCTCCGATATCACTGCCAGGGGCGAGTCTCTGTTTGCTTACCTCTTAACAACCAACTTGGTAATTTGCAACGTGGGTAATGAGCCTACTTTTATCACTAAGACCCGCAGGGAGGTCATAGACCTCACTATCTGTAGTGAAGGCGCTTATCAGTGGGTCAGAAAATGGCGGGTTCTGGAAGAACATTCATTCTCCGACCACCGTTACATAGAAATGGTTTTAGACTTTATTGTAGAATAACCAATCATGAAGCGCAATCCACGTAACACTAATTGGCAGTTACACAATGAAATATTAGACAGAGACCTACCAGTACTGCCCTCACAAGCCCCCTCATCAGTAGAGGAGCTGGGAGATCTTGTTACTACATTTACATCGGCGCGCTCAAATGCTCTAGGACAGGCTTGTCCAGTGCCAAAACCACGCGGTAAACACTGGCCACATTGGTGGTCCCACGATTTGGACTCGCTCCGCAAATCATGCCGGAAACAATTTAACAAGGCCAAGAGCATCAGCTCTGAGCCTTATTGGTACGAATATAAAGCTAAACTAAGAGCCTACAAAAAAGCTCTGAGACAGGCGAAGAGAACCTCGTGGAGAAATTTCTGCGGCCGCCGTGGTGTAGCGGTTAAGTGTTCGGCCTTCTACACCAAGTCGTGGCGGCTCGATGCCCGGCAAAAGTAACATCAAAAATTATTTAGAAAAACAATTTTTCTAAGCGGGGTCGCCCCTCGGCAGTAGTGTGGCAAACTCTCCGGGTGTATTTCTGCCATGAGAAAATTCATTTGCTTTGCAAGTGCCGTTCGGAGTCGGCAAAAAACTGTAGGTCCCGCCAACTTGTAGGAAAAACTCAAAAGCAACACACCACAAGTTGGAAAGAGAAGCTCGGCTAAAAAAAAATCTCGTTAGAGGTTATGATAACCTGTTGGTATATCGCCGCCATTAGTTTTTTTTTTTTTACTTATAAACACGTTGGAGACATCAGCTAAATGGCTGGTATTTCTCTTCAGAGCCTGCCTGGCTCTCAACCACATTCCGGGCTCCTGGAGAAGCGCCACGGTAGTGTTTATTCCTAAGGCTGGGAAGGCATCCCACTACGAGCCAAAAGACTACAGACCGATCAGTTCTTCTTCACTTGGTACGGTTGAGTTATCACGCTATGTCACAAGGAGAACACCCCAAGGTGGTGTTCTTTCCCCGCTTTTATGGAACCTCACAGTCAACTCGTTGCTACGTGACACAAGCTGGGGGGCGGGAAGATAGTGGCATACGCAGACGATTTAGCTATTGCATTCAAAGGCAAGTTCCCACAAACTCTGTGTGACCTGATGCAAGTAGCACTGCGAGAAGTTTCGACGTGGTCCTCTCGCTGCGGACTTAGTATCAACCCGGGGAAAGTGGAACTTATCCTCTTCACCAACCGGTACAAAATACCGCCACTAAGCCTACCAGAACTAGATGGCACGCGCCTGGGCTTGTCGGATAAGGCCAAGTTTCTAGGCATAGTTCTGGACAGGAAATGGAATTGGAAGGAGAATGTTCTTCAGCGCCAGAAGAAAGCTTGCATCGCTCTTTACACATGCAAAAGAGCCATTGGCAAAAAATGGGGGCTCAGCCCTAGAGTATGCAGTTGGATCTACACGGCCATCATTCGCCCAATCATGCTGTATGGAGTCGTCGTATGGTAGCCTGCGCTGAGCAAGGCAACATACCTGAATCTGTTGCGGAAAATCCATAGATCCAATATGATCTGTATAAGCGGTGCGCCCAACGAAGCCCTCCAGGTCATTCTGGGCATTTTGCTACTTGATCTGGAAGGATTTCGGTCAGCGGCGGCATCAGCTCAGCGCCTAAGGGAAACCTCCAGTTGGGGTGCGGGTACTATTGGACACTCCAGTATTCTGGAATCTTACAGCTTTCTCCCTCTAAGCACAGATCGTTGTGCGACAGATCGTTGTGCGACCACTACAGGGATAGCTGTTTCAAAATAAACATTCCCAGCAGAGAAGACTGGGAGAGGACGGATTGGTGTCCCGAAACAAATGGTGGCACTTCCATATACACCGACGGCTCGAAGTTGGACGGCAGAGTTGGAGGAGGGGTTTATTCAAGGGATTTGGACCTTCAGCTCTCCTTCAGACTACCTGATCATTGTAGCGTCTTCCAGGCGGAAGTTTCGGCAACCCTGGACGCTGCGGCCTGGTTAAGCAAACGTGTTATCGGAGAAGATATCGCATTTTCAGCGATAGCCAAGCGGCCATCAAATCCCTTGGCTCATACACGTTCAACTCTGAACTGACGCTCAGCTGTCGTCGATCTCTTCAGGAGATGGTCCAATAAAACCGCGTAAACCTCATATGGGTCCCGGGACATAGGGACATTGAGGGAAACTGTAAGGCAGACGAGCTTGCCAGGCAGGGCACGACCAAGCAGGTTCTTCAGGATAAAGATCGCTTAGGTATGCCGTTTGCCACATGCAAACTAATGCTGAAGGAGCACACACTCCATCAAGCCAACGAAAGATGGCTGCAATCCCCAGGGTGTCGGATATCGAAACAAACCTTGCCAAAATGGGATCTTAAAAGGTCTAGACGCATTTATGCGTGCATGCAGAAAGGATAGGTGTGCCCTACCGACGATACTGCAGGAGTTGCAAAGATGATGAGGAGGAGGAAACAATGGAGCACCTCATCTGCAACTGTCCGGCTTTAAGCGGCGCGAGAACGCGCTTTTTGTAAGTTCCGTTCCTGGATAGCCTAAGCCAGATCGCGGAACTGGACATACAGGACTTGATGGCCTTCATAAAGTCATCTAAGTGGTTCGAGGAGGAGTAACGGTGTCGGTTTAGGAGTGTCAGTCCCGGGATTCTGCTAGGTGGAAAATCCCAACAACTTAGGGATTTTCCATATGGCTAGGTCCCGGGGCTGACTTTCCTTGTGTTGGTGGTATCACAACGGGCCTTTCAAAACTGGCCTAAGTGTGCCTCTGCGGCAGCCACTTGAACCTAACCTAACCTAATTGTCCATGTCATTTAAAACAGTGCGAAAAGTGACATTTTTTGACATTGACCCTTGAAAATGGAAAAATAACAGAAAAGAGATAAATAAGCATAGAATAAATGAAATAAAAAAATGAAAATTGCTAGCAACATTTCACGACAAGCTATTGCATGTTGCCGCTGAAATTACACGGCTTTGATTCTGTACTCTTCAAAACTGCCTGCTATTAGAAATTTGGGGTTGAAAGTAAAATTTCTGAAATTTTCAAAAACGTATATTTTGGAAAATACTTACCCGATTTTTAAAAGTAAAACATGGTTCGAAAGGTAATTGAATTGCCTTTCATTTGAGGTACCACTGGTGAGTGCACCACCGCGTGTGTGCAAAATTTAAAATTTAATTTTAAAAACAACCCTGGGCTACACCATGCCAAGTCCTTCTGCATAGTACACCATTCTGCGTAGGCGGCCTTTGGTCGCGCTTCAAAAAATATGGTATACCCGTGGCTACTGTCACGGTAGGCGGCCCTCGGCCGCGCTTCAAAATAATAACTCTGGGCTACGCCATGCCAAGTCCTTCTGCGTAGTATACCTTTCTGCGTGATTAGCCTTCCACCTCACTTGAACGAAATACAATCAACTTTCTCGCCGTTAGTAACAAAAAAAAATCATATAAAACCGAATTTTCAACACCAAAAATTACTGTGGCGAAAAGTAGGCATCGAAATACCAACGCATAAACGAAATCACCATAAAATGATAGTTTTCGAGAATAATTGATTTTAAAATTTCGATTTTTTAGCCATCACCCTCTTCTAACTTCGCCCCTGATCATTTTCCTCAAAAAAAATGTATGTCGTTAAACTCAGTGAATGAACGTAGCTGAACGAGGCGTATTCTTTACTTAAGGCCGCTTGCATAAAAGCCGATAACGACTAATCGGAATTTAATTGACATATTTTGTATGGTTTGCTGTCAAGTTAATCACCGATTAGTCGTTATCGGCTTTTATGCAAGTGGCCCTTAGACTGGATTTACACACGGCAAGTTGTATTGCCGCAATTCGAAATTTGTAGAAGAGGGACTGACGGGGAAATGGCTTTTGATTTTTAAGCTAGGTACTAACATCGAGTTTCTCGTCAGCTGTCAAAATCCATACAAAAATTCTTGTCGTTAAATAGACTTCGCGGCAAGTAGTACTGAGTTCACGACCTGAAAATATTGCGCAATATGACATTAGCAATATATGTTCACGACTTTTTTAATTGTCCATGTCATTTAAAACAGTGCGAAAAGTGACATTTGTTGACACTGATCCTTGAAAATGGAAAAATATTAGACGAGAGATAAATAAACATAGAATAAATGAAATAAAAAAATGAAAATTGCTAGCAACATTTCACGACAAGCCAATTGCATGTTGCCGCTGAAATTCCACGGCTTTAATGAAAGTGTTGCCTACCCACATTTTTGTATGCTCTTTTTAGATCGTTTTTAGTTGTTTTACAAAATACCTTTTCAGTTATGGGAATAATATTGAAATAACCCGAAATAAATTTTGTTACTAGTTGATTTCAAATAAATTTATTAACTATTTTCTGCAAACCAGATACCGGCTAGCAACCAAGTTAAATAGTTGGTTTCATTCATTTTTCATACGGTTACCGAAGTAGCTACCCTGCTAACCAAACCCAAGGAAAATCCGGGATAATTCCTAAGTCGCGCTATCCTAAATCTAGGATAGATAAATTGATAGTTTTGTATGGGCGGCGTACAGATTGGACCCACTTTTTATCGATTATTTCGTGTACATGTGATAGCGCTGCTCACTCGCACTCATATAGAAACGCCATCAGAAAATAATATAGCTGCACTCCTCTAACTAAAAAATGTCCCTTTGCATTTGAATAGTGTTGCCAGATCTGAAATTTAAAATGCCCACAAAATACCCAAATATTTATCCAAAATGCAAAACAAAAAACACTGCCTCGTTTGCTACGCTATGTGCTTGAATAATTAGGTTTCGCTTTTCATCCATATTTAATTGTTATTGCAAAATCCAATTTATTTCAACAAATTTATCTGTGAAATAAAATTTTCGTCAGCTGATTTTGAGTGCAACCAGCTACCCTGTCAAAGCTTCAGAGTGTAAAAAGTGTGAGGTTTTTACACTCCTGAAGTGTACATTTTTAGGAAACGGAAACATATCATGTTTGACGTTTTACCTTCATTTTGCAAACGAAAACGGAAATTTGAAGAGTGTATCAAAAATGCGCATTTTTTTGATGAAACGAAATCACCATTAGAAAAACATAATGGCATTATGCATTTGTTGTTTTTTCTCGTTAAGTGCAAGAAAAATACATGGAAAAAAGCGTATTGTCATGAGCACATACATGTGTTTCTACATTTACACTGCACCAAATGCGTCACTTTTGGCCAAGTTTTTTCGAGACCGTTCATCCGCAGATTGAATTTGATCACTAAATTAAATTAAATTCGTCTAATTTGGCAAACAAATTCAAAAGCGACGCATTTGGTGTAGTGTAAATGTTGCTTAAAATAACTAAAGATATCCACGCACAATACGCGAAAAATTTCAACTTTACAACTTAAAACTGGTTACATGTAGTTTTTTGGCACAATTTGTATTTACTTCTGTGAGACTTACGCGCAGTTCCGTGTGAAATAAAAGATGGTGTTTAATGAAGTGAGAATAAGAGATTATTACAAAGTATAATGACATGTATATCCATGTATGTACATATGATGAGAGTTACAGGAATAGGTATAAAAAAGGAATGCAGTAATAGCATGAGGGTTGCATTTAAAATTATCCAACAATATTCCGTCTCAACCCAAATGCTGTTACTCAAGATTGAATTTTAAATTTAACAAGTTACATGACAACATATGTTTCTCAAATGGCATATATTTTGTAAATATGTCAGCTGTATTTTTGGCTGAAGAAACATGTTTAATATTAATTTCATTCTTCTCATATAACTCTCTAATATAGTGATATTTTATATCAATATGTTTGCTTCGCTTTGTGGTTACGTAGTTCTTGACGGCAAATTGTGCGCTCTGGTTGTCGCAGAATAAGGTAGTAGCATTACCCAAACAATCGTTGAAACCCATTTCGCACAAAAGACTTCGATGGAAGTAAACTCCTTTCGCCGCCTGGCACATCGCTATGTATTCGGATTCCATGGTACTTAGGGACACTATTGGCTGTTTTTTAGACTCCCAAGCGATCAATCCATCTCCAAGGAAAAGTGCATAGCCACTGTGAGATTTTCTATCCACCGAATCTGCAGCCCAGCCAGCATCCGTAAAACAAGTGAGATTTGCTGCCTCTGATTTATAAGTTATAACGCCTTTTGGTTTGCAGCTTGAAAATTTTCACTATGTGAGTGACTGTAGAACTGTGCTAATTTAGACACACTGTAAGAAATGTCGGGTCTCGATATAGTGGCCAAATACGTTAACGTGCCAACCAAGGACTCGAACTCAGACATATTATAGCCCTTACAAGTGGTATCGTTGCATTTTGATAAAACGTTCCACTACAATACGGAGTTGGTGCTCCATTACAATCGCTCATACCCCAACGCTTAAGCAATTCGCTTACGTATCGATTTTGATAAATACGAATAATATTTATATGATAATATTTAATTGGACCACGGTCTACCGCTTGTACCTGCCCATTAAGCTTCAATATAATATTACGCATCGTTATCTGTTTAGAGCATGCCAAAATAATGTCATCGACATAAAAACTCAAAATGTTTATTTCACCATCTTTACGCATGATATAAACGCAGTTATCTGATTTGCATCGCGTAAAACCCATTCCACATAATAAGTTATTAATTTTGTTGTTCCAATATCTTCCCGATTGTTTTAGGCCATAAAGCGACTTGCGTAACTTGCGCGTTCAGGGTATGCCTTATCTTTGAACCCTTCAGGCTAGTTCATATATACTACTTCCTTCAATTCGCCGTTTAAATACGCAGTCACAACATCAATATGATTTACGTATAATTTATACTTCGCGGCGAGGGCAAGAATTAGACGAACAGTTGAAAATCGAGACACAGGCGCATAGGTATCATAGAAATCTACTCCAGCTCGCTGAGAACAGCCTTGAGCTACGAGCCTTGCCTTATATTTTTCGATATTACCATCGGGATTATAACTAATGGCGGCGATATACTAACAGGTTATCATAACCTTTACCGAGATTTTTAGCCGAGCTTCTCTTTCCAACTTGTGGTGTGTTGCTTTTGAGTTTTTCCTACAAGTTGGCGGGACCTACAGTTTTTTGCCGACTCCGAACGGCACTTGCAAAGCAAATGAATTTTTTGCTGAGAAGCTTCTCATGGCAGAAATACACCCGGAGAGTTTGCCAAACTACTGCCGAGGGGCGACCCCGTTTTAGAAAAATTATTTTTGATGTTACTTTTGCCGGGCATCGAACCGCCACGACTTGGTGCAGAAGGCCGAACACTTAACCGCTACACCACGGCGGCCGCCAACCATCGGGATTATATTTCTTGGTAAAAACCCACTTGCTTCCAATGACGTTTCTATTCACGGGTCGGTCGACTAACGTCCAAGCATCATTTTTCAGCAATGAGTCATATTCCGTCTGCATGGCATTTCTCTATTCTTCGCTTTCACTTCCACTCAATGCTTCGTTCAGGGACTTTGGATTTTCGCACAACATGTTGCGAAGCTCAGGTAAATCGGTAACAAATTTCTTTCGGGGTCTACCTACTTTTCCATCGCGACAAATTCGCGGCCTTCCCCTCTTACGCTTACCAAGGACTATTTCGCCATCATCGCTACTATCTTTCAAACTTTCACTCTTCTGGCTAAGTGCCCTGGTGGGTATATCCAGCGTTTGGTTAGTATTACCAAAAATACTAGATTGTGGTTCTTCTTCATGTACAATGCTATCGTGTCCTTGTGCTAGCATCATACATTCTGTAACCTTTCGTTTGACTCGCATAGCCAACAAATCGCACTTCGGTGCCTTTATTATCGAACTTGGATCTACCAGGTTGCTTTCGCAATACCACGGCTTTACAGCCGAAAACCTTCAAATGCTTAATGTTTGGTTTTATACCATACCAACGCTCATAGGGCGTTTGGACATCGATTGCGAATATATGCGGCTGTATTAACCGCTTCAGTCCACAGACTATGAGGAAGCTTCGAAGCCGATAGCATGCATCGTGCCATTTCAACAATGGTCCTGTTCACCCTTTCTGCAATCCCATTTTGCTCAGGCGTGTAAGCCACTGTGGTCTCATGCACTATGCCGTTTTTGCTACAAAATTCTTTCAAACTCGAATTTAAATATTCTCTACCAATATCGGTGCGTAAACATTTCAACTTTTGACCCGTCTGCTTTTCAGCTCGTAGTACAAATTCTTTAAAATATTTGAAAGCATCTGACTTTTGTCGTAAAAATCGTATTTCTACATGCCTTGAAAAATCATCCACGAATGTAATAAAGTATTTAGAGCCACCCTGAGACTGCGTACGTATTGGCCCACAAATGTCGCTGTGAACGACTTCCAAAACATTTGTTGTTCGCACATTACCATACCTTTGAAAAGACTTCTTTGTTATTTTACATAAAGCGCACGTATCGCAATCAAAATCAATGCATTTATTTATATCAAGCCCTCGAACCATACTTTTCTTTTGTAACAAATTTATGTCCGCTTTATTTAAATGGCCAAGTCGTTGATGCCATTACAACAAATCATTTTTAGCAAATGCTGTGTTTACGCTTTCATACTTTTTATTTGCATTAAATTCAACAACAAACAGCCCATTGCTAACTTCTGCTTTAAAAATAGTATTACCTTTGCTATCATTTATAATTGCATTGTTTTTGCAAAAATACACAGTGTTTTTGTTGCTTATTATTTTGCTTACCGACAAAAAGTTTGATTTTAAGTTCGGCACATACAAAACCTCGCGGAGTTCGATTGTCGTGTATTTTGAGCGCAATAGAACAACACCAAACCTGTTGCCTGCACTTTGTCACCTGAAGCTATTATAATATTTTGTGAATAGCATTTAATTGAGTGAAAGAGATTTTTATCTTTGCACATGTGAGACGAAGCGCCACTATCCAATATCCATGCATTGCTTTTGTTTTCGCTGCTCGCATGGAATGCACTCATGACTGCTGATTGATGGCTGTCTACCTTGCACTTAGCTTTTACATGCCCTCTCTTACCGCACCTAAAACATTTAATGTTACTCACGTTGCGCCTGTAATTGCCTTTTCTGCGGTCACTGCTATTGGAATCATCAGCATCGCTGTTTTTGCTCGTTGTCGCCCGCTGTTCGTCTTTCCAATATTTCTTCACACCAAATACCTTCTCCAATGATAATGCCTTCATGCTTTCTACCTTGACGTTGTTCTTCTTCCAATATCTTGACCTTTAAATTTTGCAATGTCGGCAGCTCGTCTCTGCTCTCTATTGCTACGACAAAACTTTCCAATTCTTCTGGTAAACTGCATAGCAATAAAATACTTAGCAAATCGTCGGGTACCGTTACAGCGATTTCGCTTAACTGGTCTACTATTGATGAATACTCATTAAGTTGCTTAGCAAATTTTTCCGACATGTTGAACTTGAATTTAACTAACCTTTTGAACAGATTTACCTTGCGTGATGGCCCATCGGCGTTGTACAGATTTTTCAATAAATCCCATGCAGCCTTTGCGGTGGTGCATTTCTTCAACTGTAGGAGCTCGGATGGTGTAACACTTAAGGTGATCAAAGCCAACGCTTTCTGGTCAGTAGTTACCCATTTTGTCTTCACATCTGCCGCAGCACCAGTATCACAGGGGGTTTGTATAACGTGCCAGTAGTCTTGTGTAATTAATAGACTTTTCATTTGCACCGCCCACGTTGTATAATTTTCACCGTCAAGTTTTTCTATTTGACTGTAAAATGTGCTCATTTTTACAGCATACACTTTTTATTGGCAATTTTTTTAAAATTATTATTGAAGATTTACAGAAGGTATACTTTAACACGTTTATTAAACGATTATTATAATTTCACACGCGCGGCTTGCTGAGCCCATAACCCTTGTGAGACTTACGCGCAGTTCCGTGTGAAATAAAAGACGACCGTACAATTCAATGGTGTTTAATGAAGTGAGAATAAGAGATTATTACAAAGTATAATGACATGTGTATCCATGTAGGTACATATGATGAGAGTTACAGGAATAGGTATAAAAAGGAGTGCAGTAATAGCATGAGGGTTGCATTTAAAAGTATCCAACAACTTCTAAAATTGAAAAATTTACATCAAAATGTTTCTCGATTTTAATCCTATTTACACCATATATGAAAAAAATTCTACTTTCTTAAAACTTAGAAAATTTCATGAAATTTTTTATACACATACTTAAATGTATTTCTAAAATTCAAAAATTAAATAACGTAATTAAATAATGTTACTTTTGATGTATCCAAATTGAGATACCATATATGAAAAAAATTCTACTTTCTTACAACTTACAACTTATAAAATTTTATGAAATTTTTTTACACATACATATGTACACAATTGCATTTCTAAAACTTTAAAATTTACTGCAAATTGTCAAAACATAATCTTTCTACTATTTCAACGCATATTAAATATTTAAAAAATCCAATCTGAGGCTCTTATGATAAAATGTTTTCGTACAATTTTGGACTAGCGGGTTTACTCAAACCCATTGTACATTCGATGGGTGGCTTTTCTCCCTCCTTAGCTAAGCGTACCAATTTATTTTCCGTCCTCTTGTGGTGCACTTTCATTTTGGGTTCTTGAACACACGTTTTCTGTCGTATAAATTCACGGAAAAGTTGTGGAAACACAATTTCATTTGGTGTATTACATATCTATTTACAAATTACCTCCTCTTCAAGCACTAATTCATGATGCGACTTGTAACTTGTACTATAAGATGGTGACTGCTGTAGGACCAACAACACCACGTCATGTCTTTTCAACCGTGACAGCAACTTAACGTATAGGATCTTTAGCTGGCTGTGTATTGTAAAACATTATGGGTTATTTCATTGAGCAACTAAATTACTTGTTTGTATGTACTCACATCATGTGGTGTCACCTCCACTTCTACTATACATGCGTAGGCAGGGCTCCTCATATCTTTGGAATTTCTTACGTATTAATAGGTGGCCAAAAATGTATATAAAATTTCTCGAAATTAATCATAAATCATGTTTACATCAAATGAAAGGTAATTAAATAACCTTTCTTGTGATGTAAAATAATAGCAATACAAATCGAGATACAATGGGATAAATTAATAAAAAAACTCAATTGCTTTTTCTCAAATTTTCATAAATTTGACATCTATTTGTATGAAGAAACTTTCAAAATTTGAGAAAAGCAACTACTTTTTTTATTAATTTATCCCAATATGTGAAAAAAATTCTTTTTTCTTATAGGGTCTCTACACAGTGCGTCTGACTCGCGAGTCATCTGCCGAGTTGACTCGCCGTCATTCTACAAAATACACTGGTCGACGGCCAAAATTTACCAGAGACGCCGTTATGAAATTCGTATGTAAAACCACCCCCTGATTTCGAAAATCGAGTTCATTTTTGATTCTATGGTACCGTTTTTGAGATATTTGCATTTTACCGTTATTCGAAAAAACCAAAAAGATGGCTCCCTTTAATTACATATATCTCACGAACGGGTCAAGCGATTGCAAAAAGGTTGACAGAATCAAAAAGACGATAAAATTTGCTATAAATGCATCATACATTGTTTTTTGCTCAACCAGATAGTTTTCGAGATATTAGCTTATCATTTCATATTTTTGTTTTCTTTTATGAAAAAATATGAAAAAAATTACTCTTTGCGTGGACAGCATTCCAAAACCACACCTTTTTTTCTAGATATTTTTTCTTTACGTAGAGCTCTGTTTTATTAGAAAAAAGATAAGCTATCATCGAAGAAAATCGATGTAAAACTACGTAAGTTATAAGCGATCAAATAAAAATACCCAGGTTGCGCAATTTCAACGTATAGCTCAAAACGTATGTATGGTATAAGAAAGAGAGAAATATCAAGCTATGCTCTGTTTCTATTGAGTTCAAAGTTTAATTCATGAATGAAATTACCCATATTTTTTACTTTTTTTTAAATTTATTTATGTTTATACTATATTCTAACAATCTTTATCTTAATTTGATTTTACTATGTAGTCGAAATAATTATGTTACTTTGACGCTTATTCAGTTTAGGATCGGTTTGTCTTATGAGAAACCAGCAGTAATCACCCATCATTGCGACGTCCCAGAATCCTTGATATCGATTCTCAATTAATTTCATTTGCTGATGAAACCTTTCGCCATGTTCGTCACTTTCGTCGCCAAGATTTGCCGGAAAAAAGTGAATTTTTAAAGACATATTTACGCCTGGAAAGAAAATATTAGTTAGGTAAATAAAATTTTGGGAAATTAATTTTAATAAGCCTTTTATATTTACCCATTTTCGCATAATTATTGATTAAGTCGTTCACTATCTGTTCGTAGTTAGGGCTTTTGTGTCTACCGAGAAAAGAAGCAACGACCTTTTCAAAGGATTCCCACGCTGCTGCCTCAACTGATGAGAGTAGTCCTTTGAATTGAGTATTGTTGATCAACTTTTTTATTTGTGGTCCAACAAAAATACCTTCCTTCATCTTGGCTTGAGAAATATCTGGAAAAATTGTTTTCAAATAGTCGAATGCTTCGCCTTCTTTGTCCAAAGCCTTAACAAAGTTTTTAATGAGACCGAGCTTGATGTGTAAGGGTGGAAGTATGATTTTCTCTTTCTTGACAAGAGGGGTATATTTTATGTTATCCACACAAACGGTAAACTCGACTCTTTCCGACCAATCCTTTCTGACGTAGTGGTCCTTACGAGCTCGGCTATCCCACTTGCAGAGGAAGCAGCAGTGCTTGGTGTAGCCACTTTGTAGACCGCATAGCATTGCAACGACTTTGAGATCAGAACATATTTTCCAATCATGCTCTTCATATTTGATAAATTTGAGAATTTTTTGCATTTCCTCGTAGGTTTCCTTTGTATTTACTGCATGTGCGATCGGGATAGAAGGCTTTTTGTTACCAATATGCAATAATACAGCTTTCAAACTCAGTTTATTGCTGTCTATGAACAATCGCCACTCTTTTGAATCATATGTTTGACCAAACTCTTTGAATAAACCAGGAATGTCGTTGCAGTAGCATATACTGTCTTTCTTGGTATAGTGTTTGGAAAATGGTTCGTGACGAGTTCTACAATATATCGTCCCCTTTTTGCGTTTTTATCGTAACCACCATTTTTTCGAAATTTACTTTTTGATGCAAATTTGTTCATCATCCCTTAGCGCATCATCTGGAAAAAAATTATAGCTGAAATCCTTACAGTTATGTCAAAAAATGGCTATCTTTTTTATCGTATCCACCAATTCATAAATGAAAAAATAAAAAAAAAATTTAAAAAATGCTCTCCTGTAAAATTTGGGTTTTGGCGTTTACGATAAAAACGCAAAAAGGGGACGATATCACCTTAACATCGGATGACACAAATTTAAATTGTTGCATACGGGAAGTGTGGATCTCTGCTTTTCCTTGGATAGTTCCAAATCTCTTATCCAATCATTAAGTTGTGCTTGTGAGAGAACGTTTCTCTCGTTTCCCACGCGAAATTCAGTACAACTTGATTCCCCGCAATCAGATATTACTGTTGACAATGGAACTGGATCCGCAACTGTCGTTGAATGTAGTACTGGTAATGTCACTGATGGTACGCTGGCATAAGTTACTCTTCTTGATCTTCCAACGCCAAGCACTTTCGTTTGACAAATATAACACTCCATTGAATGGCAAGTAGGTTCTCTCCATATCATTGGTGTAGCAAATTTTATTTGTTGTCCTGATTTCGACTGAATCAATTCCACTCGACACGATGTACACAAAGTGTTCGGTGTCCATGGTTTTTCAGCATTTTTAGGCTCAATGCCAAAATACTTGGAGTATAAAGTTTTGATACGATCTGAGAACACTCGTCGTAGCTTAATGATAGTATATTGGCCACACATGAAACAGAACATATCTGGATCGTTATCACACTCAAATTCTCGCGTCCTTTTACTCATTTTATTTTTTTTTAATAAATCACGGTTTTGAAATTCGACTTATGAACTGAACTATCTCCGGCGAGCCTTGCAGATGTTTTGAAGTTTCAAGGCGCCTAACTCATATTTATACTCGGAACAAAAATAAAATTGAAAAAATCAAATCTTACCTAGACAGAGAGGTTCCTTTTTATACGAAGCCGGGAAAAGAAAATATTACCTGCTTTAGATGTCGGCTTTAAAAATTGTCTTATAATTTTGAAAATCTACCTGCATACTTACGCATAAGTGACGGAAATACATGTTTATAACTACATGCCTACAGCACTTTCGAACCCAACCACTCTTCCTTTCGAAGCAACCACTCTACCTACTATAAAACAATTCGAGTATTAAAAGTACTATTTGATTTATTTAAAGAAAAAGTATTATCATTGTTATGGTGTTATTCGTTTATCCGGATAATATCCCATTTGCACTTTATACCTTTAAAATATGTATGTATACATCACACATTGAAGTTGCGCAACCTGGGTATTTTTACTTGATCGTTTATAACTTACGTAGTTTTGCATCGATTTTCTTCGATGATAGCTTATCTTTTTTCTAATAAAACAGAGCTCTACGTAAAGAAAAAATATCTAGAAAAAAAGTTGTGGTTTTGGAATGCTGCCCACGCAAAGAGTAATTTTTTTCATATTTTTTCATAAAAAAAACAAAAATATGAAATGACAAGCTAATATCTCGAAAACTATCTGGTTGAGCAAAAAACAATGTATGATGCATTTATAGCAAATTTTATCGTTTTTCCGATTCTGTAAACTTTTTTGCATTGCTTCACCCGTTCGTGAGATATGCGCAATTAAAGGGTGCCATCTTTTTGGTTTTTTCGAATAACGGTAAATTGCAAATATCTCAAAAACGGCACCATAGAATCAAAAATGAACTCAATTTTCGAAATCAGGGGGTGATTTTACATACGAATTTCATAACGGCATTTCTGGTAAAGCGAAAAAGTTGAAATTCGTGGTCCAGTGATATCAAACTCATTTTGATTTTCTTGAGTCATGTCGGTGTAACTAAATACTACATACACATTTTCACTGATCCACCTAAGCTGACTATCGACTCAACCTATTACAAAAAAAAAAAATTTCATGTAATTTTTGACACAATTTATATGCATTTCTAAAATTGAAAAATTTACATCAAATTGTTTCTCGATTTTAACCATAGCTTTGAAAATTTCATGAAATTTTTTAACACAATTTATATTTTCTTCTTTATACATATATAAAAATTTAGACTTTTTCGCGTTGTAATGAACTTTACGGAGAATGGCTGAAACGATTTCAACCAAACTTTGCTACATTGAAGAAGGTTTATAACTAAAAAAGGGGGTTATCAGAAAAGGGGACGTAGCACTTCCCATACAAACTAAACTTTTCAAGCAGAATATTGGTGAAAGGGTTCAAGGTAGGGACCTGAAAATTGGTATATGTAGACCTATATGATATCAAAAGCATTCTCACACAAAAAAGGGGGGTTGTCAGAAAAGGAGGCGTGGCACCTCCAATACAAACTAAATTTTTCGAGCAGAATATCTGTGAAAGGGTTCAAGGTAGGGACCTGAAAATTGGTACAGACTTATGACTTGAATTTTAATGAAAGTATGGCTCACAACGATTGAACAAAAATACGTTTGGGCTAGTTTTTCGAAATTGGAATTATTTTCAAAGTTATAGCTGAATTGAATTTTTTGAACTGAGCCACCCACAATTTTTTCGACGGCCTTGTATTTTAATGAAAGTTGGTAGTATGGCTCACAACGATTAAACGAAAATACAAAATACAAATATAAAATGGAATGCCCAACAACATCATACAAAAGCGCCATCTGACGACGATTGGGGAAGTTAAAAATTGCGAAAAATGTTTGAAAAAACAATTTTTTTGCAAAAATTGGAATCGTTGTTTGCTAGAAGATACCATCTTTTATGTATCAAAAAGGAGGGAATTTCGAAGTATTGATAGCTTTAATTTTGAAAATAATTCGAATTTCGAAAAACTGACACAAACATATTTTTTTTGTTATCGTGAACTATACAAAAAAAGTTTCAGAAAGATAGTTCAACTTCGAACAAAAGGGGCGCACTTCACAAAATTCAACTTATATGATATCAAAAGCATTCTCACATATAATAGAAAAATTTACATCAAATCGTTTCTCGGTTTTAATCATAGTTACATCAAGGGAAAAGTAATTAGATAACCTTTCCTTTGATGCAAAATAGCAATACAAAAATAGCCTACAACAACATCCTACAGTGAAATAACGGTCTTACTTCCAGCTCCATAGGGACCTCCATTGGCCCAAAATTCCGTCTTCTCCGGAATTGAAAAAAATTACTGTTTCTCTACTCATCTATCTTTTCCTTTTCAACCATCTCTATTCTAAAACTTTTCATCTTTCATACCATATTTCCCAAATATTCTATTCCTACTTCTGCCCCTATTCCCATCCATATCTGTTATCCTATCTCTATACCTAATTATATTTCCTCTAGATAGCGCGTAAATAAAGATATGGGGCCTTCAATGCACAAGTGGTATCTAATCTAATCTTGGCTTGCGTCATAATGACGCTTAACCGCCTAGGCGATTTTGGCCGTTTCGAATCAAAGCACGCCAGTCATTCCTTTTTAGCGATAACTGACGCCAATTGGAAACCCCAAAGGAGTACAAGTCATCCTCCACCTGTTGTTTCCATCTCAGTCGAGGCCTCCCCCTTCCTCTGCTGCCGAATTCGGGTGTCGATAGTAAAACTTACTGTGCTGGAGCTTCTTTTTCCATTCGCATAACATGACCCAGCCAGCGGAGCCTTTGGGCTTTAATCCGCTGAAGTATGGTCAGGTCTGCGTAAAGCTCGTACAGCTCATCGTTGAATTTCCTTCGATACTCGCCGTTGGCATCACGGGAAGGACCATAAATCTTCCGGAGAACTTTTCTCTCAAATACTCCAAGGGCCATCTCATCTTCTCTGGATACTGTCCATGATTCCGAGCCGTACATCAGGACTGGTATGATGAGAGACTTATAGAGCGTGATCTTTGTTCTTCGAGAGAGGACTTTACTTCTCAATTGCCTACTCAGTCCAAAGTAGCACTTGTTGGCAAGAGTGATTCTCCGTTGGATTTCTAGACTGATATTATTTTCGGTGTTAATGCTGGTTCCCAAATAGACGAAATCTCTCACCGTTTCAAACTTGTAGCCATCAACGGTGACTTGGCTGCCAAGGAGCAGGTGCGCCGATTCTTTCTTTGATGACAGTAGGTACTTAGTCTTGTCCTCGTTCACCGCAAGACCCACTTTTTTCGCTTCTTTATCCAGCCCAGAGAAGGCAGCACTTACGGCGCGGTTGTTAAGGCCAATGATAACAATATCATCGGCATACGCCAGCAATTGTACACTCTTGTAGAAGATTGTGCCATTGCGGTTTAGCTCTGCTAATTATCTTCTCCAGCATCAGGTTGAAGAAATCGCACGAAAGGGAGTCGCCCTGTCTGAAGCCTCGTTTGGTTTCAAATGGCTCAGAGAGGTCCTTCCCGATTCTGACGAAGCTCTTGGTGTTGCTCAGCGTCATTTGGCAAAGCCGTATAAGCTTTGCAGGGAAGTCAAACTCAGACATGGCGGTATACAGGCAACTCCTTTTTGCGCTGTCAAAAGCGGCTTTAAAATCGACAAAGAGGTGGTGTGTATCGATCCTTTTATCATGGGTCTTCTCCAGGATTTGGCGTATCGTGAAAATCTGGTCGATGGTAGACTTACCAGGTCTAAAGCCACACTGATAAGGTCCAATCAGTTTGTCTACGATGGGCTTCAGTCTTTCACACAATACGCTAGAAAGAACCATATATTCGATATTAAGAAGACTGATTCCGCGGTAGTTGGTGGGGTTAGCGGGATCGCCTTTCTTGTGGATTGGGCAGAGCACACTTAAATTCCAATCTGGAGGCATGCACTCGTCTGACCATATTCTGCATAAGAGCTGATGCATGCTTTTTACCAGCTCTTCGCCTCCGTGTTTGAACAGCTCGGCGGGTAGTCCGTCTTTTCCAGGCGCTTTGTTGTTTTTGAGCCGGGATATAGCTATCCTCACTTCTTCATAGTCAGGTGGTGGGACGACCGTTCCATCGTCAGGGATTGGGGTATCGGGTTCAACGTCTCCCTCGCAGTTTAGCAGTGAGGAGAAGTGCTCCCTCCATAATTTAAGTACACTCTGTACGTCGGTTACCAGGTCGCCATTATTGTCCTTACAGGAACTTGCCCCGGTCTTAAAACCTTCCGTCATCCGCCGGATCTTTTCATAGAATTTTCGGGCATCGTTCCTGTCAGCCAGCGTCTCAAGCTCCTCACACTCACGCCTTTCGGCCTCACGTTTCTTTTTTCTGAAAAGGCGTCTCTCTTCCTTCTTCGCCTCACGATAGCGTTGCCATACACTGCGGGTTGCGCCCGTTCGCAACGTCTCCCTGTATGCAGCGTCCATTTTTCCGAGGCTGTGGTGCATTCCTCATCGTACCAGTTGTTCTTGCGGGCTCGCCGAAACCCTATAGTGGCTTCAGCGGCGGTACGTAATGAGTGAGAGATATGCTTCCATTGCTCGGTTACATCGTTAGGTCGAGGATTGCTCTCCGATAGCAGGTGTGAGAGTCGAGTGGAGAAATTATCAGCTGTCTGTGCCACGCGCAGCTTCTCGACGTCAAACTTTCCTTCCGTTACTGTGCGTACTTTCTTCGCTGCACAGAGGCGTGTGCGTATCTTGGCTGCAACAAGATAATGGTCCGGGTCGATATTGGGACCGCGTAGGGTACGCACGTCTAGCACGGTGGAGCTGTGTCTGCCGTCGATCATGACATGATCAATCTGGTTTCTTGTTCTTTGATCAGGGGACAGCCAGGTAGCTTGGTGTATTCGCTTATGCTGGAACCTGGTACTACTGATGACCATATTGCGGGAAGCGGCGAAGTCAATCAACCTAGTGCCGTTGGGGGATGTTACATCGTGGAGACTGAATTTTCCAACTGTAGGACCAAAGACTCCTTCCTTGCCCACCTTGGCATTAAAGTCGCCGAGCACGATTTTGATATCATGCAGGGGGCAGCGATCACAGGCTTGCTCAAGTTTATCGTAGAAGGAGTCCTTCTCTGCGTCGTCCGTCTCCTCAGTCGGCGCATAGGCGCAGATAAATGTTATGTTGAAAAACCTCGCCTTGATGCGGATCGCAGCGAGACGCTCGTCCACAGGAGTGAACGCTAGTACTTGGCGGCGAAGTCTCTTTCCTACCACAAATCCTACACCACGCGCTTTGCCCCGTGTCTGGCCGCTGTAGTATACGTCACAAGGACCGATGACCGTCTTTGCTTGCCCCGTCCATCGTATTTCCTGCAGGGCGGTGATGTCAGCCTTTGCGCTCGCGAGGACATCAACCAGTCGGGCAGCGGTACGCTCCCTAGAAAGGGTCCGGACATTCCACGTACATGCCCTAATATCCTTCTCATTGTCCTTACTTCGTTTTGCCGGGTCGTCAACATTAAAGGGGGTTCTCATCCGAGGCTTTTTCGATTTTTTCATTGGACTAGATTTTTTACGTGACGGGTCCCAAACCCAGCGCACAACCCGTTTCGGGGTTTTGAAAATATTTTTACACATTTATATAGCGAGCCGCTTGCTTCAAGACAGACGCCCGCTTGCAGCCGCACCTCATGGTGAACAGACGCTGCGCAAAAGACCTCGGTGAGCCCTTAAACCAAGTATGTCAGAGTGGCCCCACCGAGGCTCCCTCTCTTTCTGCCGCGAGCCTAGAATAGCTCACGTTGCCCAGAGTGTACGAACGAGGACGCAAGAGTCGGGATTGGGCAAGGTCACACAGCAACCACACCCCAATACACTCCGCACAAGTGGTATATGTCCACCTTTTCTCGACGTGAGATATTCAAGATTTTGTTTTGCCAACAAATAGGGGGTACTCTTGATTTCACAAGTTAGTTCTGCTATTTATTCGGTTTCTATGGGTGCTAGGAGTTACCATGTTAGCGTGTTCTATAGAAAACATTTTCCTCTACGTAGCGTCATACCTAACTAAAAAAAAACGAGTTTGGAAATTAAATTTGGACTAATGGTTTTAAAATAATACCAAAATAATACTAAATCGCTCTCTCTCTCTCAATTTTGGCAATTAAATCTCTCAATTAAACGGAAAATGGTACTAATTTAATACTTTTCGGTGTTGTTATATACAAAAACCAAATTGGTATTAAATTTAGACTTTCCTTTTTACTGTGTATCTAAACCCTAAAAGTGCATACCTCAATCGGTACAACCTTGGCCATCTTAAAACGTTGCACAGCCTCGTTCATGCGAACGGCTTTTTCTTCAGCTTCTGTGGTGGTTAGTGGGAAGCAATTCCAAAAATGTTTTAACAATTCTGACAAAGACAAATACAAATTTCGCAAAGTCGGGTGGCACGAGTTCTAGAAAAAGTAAACAGGAAATACTACAAACATTAAAACTGGAACTTAGGTCACGACAAAAAATGTATACTTACGTCACACCGACTGTTCATGGAAGCCACGCATGAAAGCACCACCAGGACTCAACTCGACAAGTACATTTACCGCTGCTGTTGGACTAACCAAAACCTTTTGCGGTGTACGTTGTGTCCAAGTTTCGGTGACACGCATTAAATTAAACTGAACCTCTTCCATGTAAATAACTTTCCTCTTTTGTTAGTGATAACTTCTTCGCTCTTTTTGCACTCTCATTTTCATGTGGCTTTTCTATTAACGGACCACCAAGATCCTCGTAGTGTATTTTTTCAATGATTCTTTGCCGCTTGGTAGGCGTTTCTCCACTTCCATTAGAGTTAGCTGTGCTGCTGCTTTCATTTGAATTGCCTTCATTAGCTTTAGCATCTTTGGAATACTTTGATTTTTCTGTGCCACCATGTGCCCCTTTTCCGCAGCGTCCTTGCCATCTTTCATATTTGCTGCTGGTCCATTGGCAGTTGACGTTGAGCTGCCTGCAACATCGGCACAAGTCTTTAGCACTATTATTGAATGTTGGTTAAAACGTTTGATCATATTTTGTGTACAATATTGCCACTATTTGCTACATTACGATCGCCCGTTACACTACAGCAGCTTTTAATGCTTGTTCGTCAATTTTGCCACACTCTGTAAAGATATCTTTTGAGCCTGCTGTTATGCGATGACGATGAAAATAATGTGACTGGAAGAACTTTGTACAGAACTCAGATTCTGATATTTTTGCAGGCACCACGTGTTCTTGATGTTTTCGTTTCACAGCCGGGTAGGTTTTAAAAATGCATAGTATGATGTCAGGAGTTAAATTGTATTTTAAGCCATTACAGCCATTCATTTGCGGTTTTATATCAGCAAGAAAACCGCCAGAAACACCTATGTTAAATATGGGAATATGAAACTAACTTGAAAGAAACCAACTTAAAACACCTAGTCACCAATATCTTTTTTTTTAATCACTTTCTCCATAGCATGTTCTTTGGGGTGCGTTGCCCAGAACTCCTCACTAGTGAGCACTTGCGTTATAACCAAATCCTTGTAGAGCTGTAAGAGGTTTGGATTTTCCGACAGTATACGATTTTTAAAGTAAAGCCTTAAGACCATCATACAGTTTCGTGTGAACGTGAGCGTGAATGAGTGGAGACTTTCTACTGCGTACGCAAAGGAAAAGAATTCCAAATCAATTCTTTTGTGCGTTCACGCACATCTGTCAAATGACTCCAACTCTCCAAAAAATTTAAAAAAAATTACAGTTTGGCGTGGTAATTGCCAAATTTCAACACTCACTTGCGAAGGGTTTGTGTCACTTTGCGTTCGCACACAATTCACTGTGAGATAGTAAAATAAGCATTTCAAAGCATATTTAACACTATCACTTAAGTTTAAATGCAGTAATATCAAAGATATTTTAGTTGTTTATCCACTTACGGATGATTTTTTTTTGAAAAGTGGAGTAATATCAATATATTACACAAAAGAAAATTGTTCACGCTCACCCACGTTCACGCTCAAAAATAAGTGTATATAGGGCTTTATATACACACGTGAACAATTTTCTTTTGTGTAATATGTTGATATTACTCAACTTTTCCAAAAAAAATCATACGAAAGTGAAAAAACAACTAAAATATCTTTGATATTACTGCATTTAAACTTAAGTGAGAGTGTTAAATATGCTTTGAAATGCTTATTTTACTATCTCACAGTGAATTATGTGCGAACGCAAAGTGACACAAACCCTTCGCAAGTTAGTGTTGAAATTTGGCAATTACCACGCCAAACTGTGATTTTTTTACATTTTTTGGAGAGTTGAAGTCATTTGACAGATGTGCGTGAACGCACAAAAGAATTGATTTGGAATTCTTTTCCTTTGCGTACCCAATAGAAAGTCTCCACTCATTCACGCTCACGTTCACACGGAACTGTATGAGGGTCTTAAAGTTATGCAAGCATTTACTTTTTATATCTGCGTAACGATGTGAGACAGCTACGGAATCTCGATTTTCCGCCCTCCATGCAACACGTTCATTCATCACGTAAAGTAATAAACATTACACAATTTTAGTCACTGCTTTTCTGACGCTTACCACTAAATGCATTAATTACAAAAAACTCAAAAGACCACAACCACTATATACAATACACTTGCATTCATATTTATACAATCTTTTAAACCCAAAAAACTCTTTGGAAATTCTATTGATCAACAAATAAATAAATTAGCCGGCAGGCAAAGAAAAACGGAAATGGCACCGAGAATTGAATTTTGCGCTCATTATTACATCATCAAATGACGTCTGGTCGCACAACTCTGAAAAGTTTCCCAAAAAAATGCGTTGGTGTTAGTGTTCTAATCGATAAAATAGAGATGGTGTTGGAGTTCGATAAAAAAACTCGATTGCTGGGTAGCCGTGATTGGCAAGGTAATTTTGTTCAGGCCGTGTGAAAATTTTAATCATATCTACACTTTGCCTCTCCCTTGCACTTATTGAATTTTCGATTTGCTATAAAGTATACCTGTACTCTTCAAAACTGCCTGTTATAAAAAATTTCCCTTTCATAAACTGGCAATCGTTTTGGTTAAAATGTAAACAGTATTTGTTGAAGTCATCAATGTTTTGGAAAGCATGTTAACAGTATTTGTTGAAAGGGTAGCCGAAACTGCAACAACTAGTTAACATTATGTTATGAAGCAGTCAATGTTTTGGTTAACATGCTGTTAACATTCTGCATTGAATGAGTCAGCGAACCAGCTAACTTTTGGTTAACATTTATAGTTGAATAGGTTACTGAACCAGCTAACATTTGGTTAACATTTATAAATTAAATAGGTTACCGAACCAGTTACCAATACGGTTAGCGGTAAAAGAAGAATGCTTACATAATTTTTCCAAATAAATTCCACAAAAATTAATATATATAGATTAAAGGTGTTCTTATTTGCTCGAAAAAAATTAGATCTGTTTTTCTGATGAGTGTCGGCCGGATTATTGTTCCTTTTGGTTTGGAAAACTTACATGCCAAGTTTGGTTGCGATCCGAAAACATTGAATGGACCCGAAATAAATTTTTATATTCAATTGAATGCAGTATGTAACTTTTAATTTGCTTTTTATGATATTTTATTTCGTTTTTATACTTATATAACACATTAATTTAAAAATTGTAAGTTGTTTTAACGTAGAATTCAGTCAACTGCACTAAACAGCTCTTATCTTAATTTTACATTTACAAAAACTACACCTAGTTTCATACATATTAACCTATTGGCACAATACTGATTTTTTAAAAGAAGAATATTGTTTTACTATACTCGTCGACCAACTGCAGCACTAGTTGCAGCTCTTCCTCATCGTTTGTAAGTAACCGATTATAATCTTGAACAAATTTAATCCCTCTTTCAGCGGCATCGTTAACGATGAAAAGATCGCGGCAGAAGCTCCAGCCTTGTTCAAAATCGAAAGCCAATTCCCAAACTGAGAGGTCAAGATGAATGAAATTCGTAGATAAACTGAAATTTGCAAAAAACTCTTTCGTTCGTTCTAAGACAAAGTCACTCAAAGTATAATTCGTAAAAGCGGATAAGTTTGAATAGCTACGCTCATTTTTTAACTTTACTATTGGGTTCTCTGAACCAAGTTTTTCGACCATATGGCGTTTTTCTTCAAGTGACACATTCGGGTCGAAGAATGATAGTGCCACCGTTTGTTCGTTAATATACCATAAATGATTACTTATTTTTTTGATAATAGCGGCAGATACATTTGTATCTATTTCAGAATATCTTAACGCATCTTTTATGAAATTCAAATCGTGAATCGGTGCTGATATAGCATTTGTACTTAGAAACCATGCTTTTATATAAATATTTACAAGAAAAATACAAATATCTCGTACTCCGTCGAGCTCCTTTTTTGTAAGGTTAAATTGTGACCGAAATATAAATATCTTTAAGCAATATATTGCTTTGGACATCCACCGAGCGTGACTGGTGGCGCCGGGTGTTTTGAAACTGATATTTCTAGCACCAAGAAATATCAATGCTAATTGAAGCATTTCTTTATAATCTTTTCGACTATGCAATTTAGTAAGTTGGTTACTACAAAAGTCCTTTAAGTCTTTACATCAAGTCCACTTGAAAATGTTTCTTTATTGAAATTTGGCCAACAATTGGCAAATCTTTCAAATATGAGTACACCAGACGCAGAGGTAGCGCCGAGTTTGTTTTTAAAGACGGCGCGAAGTATAATTTCATATATATGGTGTCTACAAGGTAAATTAACTAAATTGTGGCCTATCATTCTTTCTAAATAAACTGCAGCTCCATTGTCAACACCAGTATTCGAAGCTGTAGTGTCATATGATAAACCTTTTACTTTATCTAAAAGATTCCATTGTTGTAGTCGACCATATACCACTTCTGCAGTATTTTTACCAGTTGAATAATTTATTTTGGGTGCTCCGAGAAATTTACTTGTACCATTGTAGCTGACCAATACTGCAATTCGATCAACTTTGCTGCGGCCTGTTAAGTCCTGCATCAGCTTTCCGTCGAAATGCGCGATCAACGCTCCATCTTTACTTAACTATGAATAAAAAAAAAATATTTTTAACGCTGCTTACTAACTAGTCCAACTTTCATTATCAGAGAAGAGATTTTACTGAACTCTCTCAAACGATTTTCCTGACGAAGGCGATGAATTGTGGAACGGTTGATGGCATATTCTTCTGCTCGATGACCCAATGCCTCAACAGTTGCAATTAGTATATGAGCTGCCATGCCATCCGTTACCATCGCATTGTCCAATGCAGCTACCAAACGCGGAGTTATAAAGTGCTTCCTACCTCTTTTTGTGACAGGGGTAGAGTTGTGTTTTATTTCAAAACTACTATTTGGTTGAAATGCCATTGATTCCACTTCTGTTCTACCTTCTTTATTGCTGTTTGGTTCGCCATGTTGTGTATCATTTTAATCATATGAATCATTGCAATCGATCGAATTGGCAACAGCTAAGAAATTATGAAAACTGGGATATTGAGAAAACGGCTAAGAAATTTATAAACAATAATAATGATTTACTCTGTTAGTTAAAATATAAATTACCCGCTTGTTGTAACTGGCGATGAATGCCGTGAAGGTTACGACTAATTGAAAACACGGGTAAAGGTTTAAGACGATTTATTCACGTACAGCTTCATCGCTAGACTAAAGTTGTCGCGGTCTGATCGCGACAAAAGTTTACTAATCTGGCATTACATTTTTCTATGCGCTTCGCGCACTGGCAGAGCAAATTTTCTTTGTATTGTTTCACCCTCCTTTACCTATTTTCCTATGCTCCCCGCGGAGAGTGAACCTTAAAGGCAGCTACCCATTTTCTATTGTGCCGGTAATTGGGCAACATATGAGTGAGTGTGTTTGTGTGCTGTACTGCACTAACGCTGTTACCCACCCCACCACCCGTAAAAGAGAAAGCAAAGAGAAGTTGATCGCGAAAATACACCGATAGCGATGTCATCGCCTTCTGCTTGTGGTGGCGCATCGAAGTGGCCGCTAAGTGATGGCAATATGTGTGTGTGGTTGTGTATCATTGGACGGGGCGACCGAGAGCACCGCGGATGGCGGTTCGGCGCGACCGGGTGGTCAGCCACACACACGCCTATGATTATGTTGGCAGGAATATGTGTTGGCGCGTAGCCGGCAGCCTGGCTTACAGGTGCGCGTCAGAATTATTCTATCTGTGAAAGCGATAACGTCGTTCTCGGTGATATCGTGCGTGTTAGAAAAAAAAAAATAAAGCAGTAGATTTCGAAGCGAGTCCGGTAGTGAGATTTATAAAAATAGAAAATTTGCGTCGTGTCGTTTTTTTTGTAGTGCGGGAGTGCCAAGATTCAATTAGTGGATTTTCCAGCGGGAAAATAGGTTTTGTTGTTGGTGGTGGTGTCGTGGTGGACACCGCAGAAGCTCCGAGCCGGAACACACTCCGGCTAGTTAAGTGTATTAGTGGTGACTGTACCTCGTGTAGCTGCCCTTTTGTTTCTTCCCCCGTGTTATCCCATCCTTTTAGCGTCCCGCACCCAGAGCCCAGTCACTTGGCGGGTTAAAGTTGTCCCTGGCATATCGGGGACTGTGCGAGCGGGTTCGTAACCTTTTGGTTGGACCTCACCTCGGGTGCACCACAAAACGAATGTTTGTTGTTGTTGTAGGTTCGCGGAATTGTGTTGTGAACAGTTTGTAACCCCCCCGTCTTCACTGGGTTAGCCGGTTCCTTTGGTGTATTAGTCTGATCCCGTTAGTGTTGTCACTGTGTTTTAGCTGCGGGGTTAGGGTCTCGGGAGCAGAGATCCCTAATCAATTAATTAAGTTGGTGACAATTTGGCGCCCAACGTGGTTCTTGTTTAAAAACTAAAATTCTTATTGATTTGTGACTTTGGTTGTGCCGTATAGTGGTCGGTAAAGTAGTGTGTCTCGAGCGTCCTTTTGTGTTTGTGGGCTGATATTTCATAAGAATAAACCTGCCGATTATTTTCTTTTATTTTATCCAGAGTCCAGTGGTATTTCGGGAGTTATCAAGTCAAATTGGCATTTCGGGATTTTCTTGGTCAAATTCGGGATTTCGTTATTTTTCCACATCACTAAGGTTTGGTAGAGAAGAAAGGAAGGTTTGGCAAATAAGTAAAACCGCAAGTATACAAACAAATTATTGAATATTAGGCCGCGGTAATCTGTTTACATACATACACATACATTCATTATCGTTTCAAAGTAAATTCATATTGGGGTGTGCCATAATTTTAAAAATATCTCCCTGAATATATATAAATAATATTATTAAATAATTTTGTTTCGATTTTAATCCAAAATACAAATAAATAAATTATTTTCTTTCGAGTTTTGAGAAAAAAAAAAAAAATAATCAAAAATTTTCAAATTAAAACATAAATATAAAGTTGAAAGTAAATTTTTAGAAGTAGTCAAGAGGAACCTAGATTTTTTTTTTTGTTGTATTATTCTACTAAAACTTTCGTTTCCGGCCACCCTATATTTTTTTATCAATTTACAATTTTGGGTACATACTTATTTTTATACACATAAATACATATATTCCTATTGGGGAACCGTTACACTGGTCGTCAACAAATTTCAATAACTTCGATTTTGCTCAAAGCGAAGAGCGGGCGTGAAAGGTAACATACATAAATACATACATATTTACATATTGTTGCAAAAGGTACGTACCTATTGTGTTGTCCCAGTAAGTGTTGTTGTAATTCTTAGTTTTGCAATTACTGTGCTAGGCTCTATTGTTTTTTGTTTAGCAACCAAATTTGCTGCGCCAGTTACTAGACTTTTACTTTGGGGTTGGAAATTTTTTGTTCAGTTTCGGTTTGCCGGTTTGAGTGGTGCTGATTGGTCCAAATTTTTGAGTCCCCCTTTGTTGGAAATTTTTGAGGTGTAATCTTGGTTTTATTTATTTCTGGGAAAATTCTTGAATCTATCGTAAAACAATGGAAATCAATAGGTTGTCTCAAGAGGAGTTGGCGTATGAGATGGAGGCAAGAGGGTTGCCTGTAACATCGGTAGAAGCCATGAGAAAATCGTTGCGGGCATCGCGAGGAGTAGAAAGGATAAGGCTGCAGTAGAGGCAAAAATGGACGAAATTGCCAAACTGTTGCCCAACGTTGGAAAGGGAAAATCGCCGGAGGGGGCCAAGGCGACCACGAAACTGGAGTGGTGTTTAAATAGAATAGGGCGTGCGACACCGGAAAATGATGAGGACATGGCTAAGCAAACGGAAATTCGGAGCAAGTTAGTTTTACTACTGGGAGATTTGCAGGAGATAACCGGCGAAAATGAGGGTGAAAAACAGGTGCAACCCAGCAGTGGAACGGTGGGACAAGTGGGACCAGAACTGGTCCAAAAGAGAGTAGATGTGGGAGCAGTCCCACTTGGGGCCCAAACGGAGGTGATAGGCGGAGTAGTACCGGGAGTGGCACAGAAGCCTCCGAATTTGGCTAAATGGGAACTGAAGTTCGATGGGGAAAAGTCTGGCTTGTCCCTGTATGCATTTTTGGAAAGGGTTGATGAGTTGAGCGAAGCACGTGGTGTTGCCAAGGCTCAGCTGTTGCGGGGCTCGGTGGATTTATTTTCAGGAAAGGCGCTTCTATGGTTCCGTTCGGTTAGGCGGTCGATAACTAGTTGGGAAGAATTGGTCCGTGAGCTAAAGTTGGAGTTCCTACCCCCGAACTATGATGATTTGTTGATGACAGAAATTCGAAGAAGGAAAAAGGGGCTAACGAGTCTATAGGGGTATACGTAGCGGCGTTAAGAATAATGTTTAGTAGGTTACAGGAGCCCATCTCGGAGAATAGGATGCTAGGGATTATAAGGGCGAATCTTTTACCCTTCTACCAGACCCAGTTGGGACTAGTTACTCCAGGGTCGATTTCGGAGTTAGTCGCTTTAGGTAGAAAATTGGAGGCAGTTAGGTCCTCGGTAGATGCTTTTGTTCCACCTCCAAATCCTAGGTCCAAGGGTCTGCTGGAGCCGGACTTGGCCTATGTTTCAGTAGGTGGCGAGGTAGCTGCTTCGGTGGGCCAGTCGAGGACCATTCAGGGAAGTAAGGTGAGTCCCTACACTCGCTGTTTCAATTGTAAGCGTTTTGGCCATGTGTCTAAAGATTGTCACAAGGCATTGAAGTGTTTTGGCTGTGGTAGGTCTGGAGTCATGAAGCGGGACTGCCCGGTGTGTGCAGCCAAGCCTAGTGGTGGTCTGGAAAATAATCGAACAGCGGTTCCAGAGGGAAGGAGGTCTCAAACCCCTTTCAGGTCGAGTCCTGAGACACAATCGAGGTCGAACGATGCTTCTAATAGGTCGGGAAACGGGAATTGTCAATTATATGGGTTATTCGCTAGTGGCAAGCGGCCACGATCAGCGACCCCATTTAAATGTTTCGGTATTTGGATTTTCTTTTAAGGCACTGTTGGATTCTGGGGCTTCTCGTACTGTGGTTGGTCGGCTCGGTTGGAGTATGCTACAGGCTTATGGTATCAAAGTTTCCCTCGCTGATAGTTCGTTACAGATCACTTTGGCGGATGGTGGCCAAGTATCTACGGTAGGTTCTGTGTTGCTATCAATTGTGGTGGAGGGCAAGTCGGTCCTTATTGATTGTCTTGTTGTTCCTGGTGTTCCCCATGCTCTTATTCTTGGTGTAGATTTCTGGACCAAGGCGGGTATAATCCCGGATCTGAGGAGAAGGGAATGGTCGTTTTCTCGGCTGGACCAGGAGCCGTCGGTAGCACTCATGGACCACAGTGAGTTAGATGCTAGGCAGTCTGAAGCTTTAGGAAGATTAGTTAGGAGCACCTTCGAGGCTATGCCCGACGGGTTAGGTCGAACCCACCTTGTTGAGCATAAAATAAGAGTAAAGGCAGGAGTTGAACCTGTAAAACAGCGGTACTATCCGGTATCGCCTAACATACAGTCGCGTATGGACGAAGAGTTAAAGGACATGCTCAACAAGGATGTCATTGAGAAGTCGCATAGTCCGTGGGCCTCCCCTGTGGTCATGATAAGGAAAAAAGATGGTAGTTATAGGTTTTGTGTAGACTACCGGGTGTTAAACAAGTGTACTGAAAAGGATAGTTACCCCCTACCTTTTGTTTCGGCGACCTTGGACAAGTTGAGAGATGCAAAGTTTTTATCAAGTTTGGATATAAAATCCGCCTATTGGCAAATACCAGTTGAGGAAAAGTCTAGGCCCTTTACAGCGTTCACGGTGCCAGGCAGGGGTCTGTTCCAATTTAAGAGGATGCCTTTTGGGTTGCATAATGCGCCGGCCACTTGGCAAAGGTTTATAGATTCGGTTATAGGTCCGGAGTTAGAGCCCCATGTCTTCGTGTACTTAGATGACATACTCATCGTCACAAACAATTTCGAAAAGCATTTAGAAATTCTGGAAGAGGTTTTGGATAGGTTAGCTAGAGCAGGCCTTAGGCTTAATAGAGATAAATGCAATTTCTGTAGGCCAGAGTTAGGGTATTTAGGCTATATTGTAGATCGAAATGGCCTACATGTGGATCCGGAGAAGGTTGAGGCAATGGTTAGGATTGAGAAACCGAGAAATGTGAAGCAAGTGCGATCGTTTATAGGCACAGTGTCCTGGTACCGTAGATTTATCAAAGAGTTTTCAGAGTTAATAAGCCCTCTCACCGAATTGACGAGAAAGAACAAGAAATTTGTCTGGAGCGATGATTGCGATAGGAGTTTCGAAGAGGCTAAGAAGCGACTAGTTACGGCACCTGTCTTAAGCTGTCCCGATTTCAATAGGCCCTTTATTATCCAAACAGATGCGTCGGACTTTGGCATAGGGGCAGTACTTACCCAAGAGTTTGAAGATGGTGAGAAGGTCATTGCTTACCTTAGTAGGTCTCAATAAGGGCGAAAGGAATTATTCAACCACGGAGAAGGAGTGCTTGGCGGTCCTGTGGGCGGTCGAGAAATTACGACCATATGTCGAGGGCGCGAAATTTAAGGTGATTACCGATCACCACTCCCTAGTTTGGTTAAATAATCTGAAAGATGCTTGTGGTAGATTGGCTCGTTGGGCATTGAAGCTTCAACAATATGATTTTGATATTATTCATCGCAAAGGGAAGGAGCACGTTGTCCCCGATTTGTTGTCTCGTAGCGTGCCCGCTGTTTTTGAAATATCTACGTCTGACCCTTGGTAGCAGAAGATGATTGATTCGGTCGCGAAGAAACCCCTATCGTATCCTAACTGGAGGGTAGAAGATGGAGTACTTTTCAAGTTTGTCAAGTCGGCGTACCCATCCATCTACGGGGAGGGGCCCGAGTGGAAAAAAAGTAGTTAGTAGCTCTGAAAGAACGGTTGTGTTGGAACAGTGTCACGATAGCCCATTGGCGGGGCATATGGGAGTAAGAAAGACTTTTGCTAGGGTTGCTCAAAAATTCAATTGGCCTCGTATGAAATCGGATATTGCGAAATACGTGCGCACATGTAAGGTTTGTCAGCAGGTAAAACCCGAAAATAAACAGCCAGCTGGGGGAATGATAGAGAGGTCTAAAAAAGTCGAGCCGTGGGAAATGATTTGCGTTGATTTGGTTGGTCCCTTGGTTAAGTCGTCCTAGGGTTATCAATATATTCTCACAGTCGTTGATTATTTTTCGAAATTTCCTTTGTTGTTTTCCTTGCGTACAGCGACGGCAAAGAATGTTTGCAAAACCCTTGAGGATAATGTGTTTCTTTTATTCGGTGTACCCCGGTCTGTTGTTTGCGATAATGGACCCCAGTTCAGGAGTCGTGAGCTTCAGGGTATCTGCGGTGTCTACGGCGTCCAAATACGGTATACCGCGAATTATCACCCCCAAGCAAATCCGGCGGAGCGGATAAACCAGATTATTAAGACTACACTTAGGGCTTATGTCTCGGAGAATCAAAGATCGTGGGATCAACAATTGGCAAAGGTTGCGTGCTGTATTAGGTCGTCACAGCACGAGGTGTTGGGAGTTACGCCTTATTTCGCGAATTTCGGTCGGGACATGGTACTTGAGGGTAGTCATAGTTATATTGAGTCCCTAGGAGAGCAAGATCAGCTAAACTGCAAGGAGAGGGCAAAGCGATTGTCGGAAATGAGGGCGGACATACGGTCGAAGTTAGAGCAGGCAGGGGCGAAGTTAGCGCAGCAATATAATCTCAGGAGAAGAGATGTCCAGTACATGCCAGGAGAGCTCGTCTGGAGAAAGAACTTCGCGCTGTCGGATGCGGCGAACTATTTTGCGGCAAAGTTAGCACCGAAGTATGTAGGTCCGTTCGTGGTAAAGAAAAGAGTATCCCCCTGGACTTATAGTTTAGTTGATGAAACAGGTCGGGACAAAGGGGTCTGGAATGTTCGAGATTTGAGGCCGTATCGGGACAGGTAACGTTAGAGTCAAAGAAGGAGTTTCCTTCTTTTTACGAGGAAAGGGTGGAGTTGTCGCGGTCTGATCGCGACAAAAGTTTACTAATCTGGCATTACATTTTTCTATGCGCTTCGCGCACTGGCAGAGCAAATTTTCTTTGTATTGTTTCACCCTCCTTTACCTATTTTCCTATGCTCCCCGCGGAGAGTGAAACTTAAAGGCAGCTACCCATTTTCTATTGTGCCGGTAATTGGGCAACATATGAGTGAGTGTGTTTGTGTGCTGTACTGCACTAACGCTGTTCCCCACCCCACCACCCGTAAAAGAGAAAGCAAAGAGAAGTTGATCGCGAAAATACACCGATAGCGATGTCATCGCCTTCTGCTTGTGGTGGCGCATCGAAGTGGCCGCTAAGTGATGGCAATATGTGTGTGTGGTTGTGTATCATTGGACGGGGTGACCGAGAGCACCGCGGATGGCGGTTCGGCGCGACCGGGTGGTCACCCACACACACGCCTATGATTATGTTGGCAGGAATATGTGTTGGCGCGTAGCCGGCAGCCTGGCTTACAGGTGCGCGTCAGAATTATTCTATCTGTGAAAGCGATAACGTCGTTCTCGGTGATATCGTGCGTGTTAGAAAAAAAATAAATAAAGCAGTAGATTTCGAAGCGAGTCCGGTAGTGAGATTTATAAAAATAGAAAATTTGCGTCGTGTCGTTTTTTTTGTAGTGCGGGAGTGCCAAGATTCAATTAGTGGATTTTCCAGCGGGAAAATAGGTTTTGTTGTTGGTGGTGGTGTCGTGGTGGACACCGCAGAAGCTCCGAGCCGGAACACACTCCGGCTAGTTAAGTGTATTAGTGGTGACTGTACCTCGTGTAGCTGCCCTTTTGTTTCTTCCCCCGTGTTATACCATCCTTTTAGCGTCCCGCACCCAGAGCCCAGTCACTTGGCGGGTTAAAGTTGTCCCTGGCATATCGGGGACTGTGCGAGCGGGTTCGTAACCTTTTGGTTGGACCTCACCTCGGGTGCACCATAAAACGATTGTTTGTTGTTGTTGTAGGTTCGCGGAATTGTGTTGTGAACAGTTTGTAACCCCCCCGTCTTCACTGGGTTAGCCGGTTCCTTTGGTGTATTAGTCTGATCCCGTTAGTGTTGTCACTGTGTTTTAGCTGCGGGGTTAGGGTCTCGGGAGCAGAGATCCCTAATCAATTAATTAAGTTGGTGACAAAGTTAACAATGCTTTTAATATGAATTGATAGCAATTTTGGTACCAAAGTACTTACATACTAAAAGGTTGCATGCGTTAACTATGCTACGAATAAACCAAATAACTTTCTAGTTCAACGCATAACTCGAGTTGTGCGCTGACGCCGATTGCGTTTGTTCGAATACACATACAGGCAATTTATTGTTGGTTGTAGTTTTTTGCTAGCGGTGAACTCGACTCGTTCGTAACATAAACAAAAATAAAACAGCCCCTTCAACTTGAAGTACATTCGAATACAAGAAGTATTTGCACACATTTTTATGTGCACTTATTGTTCGGATATTTCTTTAAACTGGATTTAGTTAACTAATATGTATCTTAGGCAATCAAATTATTGTTGTTTTCGGCTAATGCTAGTCTGTTTTGTTCTAACCATAGATACTATTTGAATATTTTTTACGTTATTAATTAATTTATTTTTAAGTAAGAAACATAAATAAATAAATTACGTTTATATACTCTTTTTGAAAAAAATGCGTTTTAATTTTGGATAAAGAAGAAAAAAATTAAGGCCGTTAAATATAAGCCTTGCGTTTAAATTTTCACTTGGCGTACTTCAAAACAAATTAAAACTCAGGGCTCAAAACTTATGTAAACAATCAACCTTACATTGTTTAGGCGTTAGTAGTTTATAATTTTCTGTATTGTTTATCGTGTGTGTGCAATTTTCCATTCTTAACAAGTCTCAAAGAGTTTTGCGAATTCATTCTTTGGCCTGAATAGTTTGTAAGTAAGTACCTGCATTGTATTTTGTGTGGCCCGTGCCTAACCATCCTTGAAAAATTAGCCGTGCTTTGTTCTGAATAGTTAAAATTGCCTGAATTTTTTTTTCTTTCGCGAGCCTTTAAAAATAAGTATAGGTATCGAAGTTGCCTGCATTATTTTTTATGTGGGATTTCCCTAGATGATCGAAACTGACCGCCAACAATGCTAAAGACGCCGATATCCTCAAATTATGGAAACACGGAAATAAGATTTTCCAACTTTGATACTAAATAAGTTTTGAAAGAGTAACTTTACAAAAAAAATTTGTTCAACCTTATTTGTAGCCAATTCAATTTCCGTCAAGAATCTGTATCTATCATATTTGTACATGGATATTTGCATTTTTAACAATTTTTGAAAGAAAAAAAAAGGGGAGGCCGGTCTTGTCAGTTTTTGTAGGGAATTAAATTTCCTACAAGAATATGTTCAGGTAAATGGTATTTTACAACAATGGATTGTCGTTTTTATACCAAATATGAGGTAATGTCTGTAAAATCGAAACTAGCGGTGATAGATCTCTAGAATTTAATATTAAGATCTGTAAATTTTACAGTGTTTCTTCACATTTCTCAAAAATAAAATCAATATATCTAATTTTTGAAAAAAAACAACAATTTTTTATTTGGCCCAGTCTAATACTCATACTAGAGTAGGAGCTAAAAGTAACCGTTTGGGCGAAAAGTGGATTAAGCGTTCACCAGAATCAATCCGTCAGTACGTTGAAACAACTGAGAGCAAAGTAGACTGGGGGTGTTTGTATGCATAACGCCAGATACGACGGATACGTCAAAATATAATTTGCTCTAAAATTGACGTACGTCACGCAACTGACGTATTGGCGGACTGATTCTGTTTCCCGCTTTAGTCCTTTTGTACCCGTTCGGGTATAAATATGCATGTATAATTATGACAGCCTCAAACGAATGTGAACATACATCGTGATCTGAGCTGACATTAGCCGCAGCCTTCCTTGCAACTGATCCCTAATGGCTGGTTTTCATTAGGTCAAAATATGGCATCAAATGGTGGCATACTAATGAAAACGGGCTGGCATATGGTGTCAATTGCGTTTGCAGTCAGTTTTGACGACTCATTGTCATATAAAATGAAAAGCATGTGAAAACGGTCAAATTTCAGTATGACAGCGCAGTGGGCAACGATTGACACTCAAAATAGATTTGCCAGCATGTTGGCAAATTGGTGTCATTCGTCGAACGAACAGCTGATAAGCATCACAAATTAAAAGTTTTGTAAAATTTGTAAAAACGTAATTTATTAATTATTCCAATGCTTTTTAATGTTTTTTGATAATAAAAATGGAGGAAACGATGGAAGAGTAGCGTAGAACCCACACTTCTCTCCGTAGACTCGGCCTAACCCACCATTGTCTCTGCTTTCTTAGCTGGCCCCTCTTCTGCGTCCATGCCCTCAACGTTGTCACCAAGCACAACGTCGCAGAAGCTATTGCAATTTGTTTCTTTGGTAATTGTCTACTTTAGTTGTCAACTGCTAATAAATTAGCTAAAATTATGGAAGGGGGCTCAAAAGACTGGGTTTGGCCTCAAGATCACGAATCCGGAACCGATTTTTTAATTTTTTGTTTCAGTGAAAAGTTATGGTCAAAAAACCGAAATTTGTCCCGGGTCCGATACCAAAATTGGGGCGGAATCCAGGGTAATTATGTGCAGAACACCTTTCTGAGTTGGCGGTCTTCGGCCGCGCTTATAAAAAATGGAAATATCTCTTCAGAGAAGCAAAATATTGAAAAAAAAAAACAACGCTTCCGGATTCCTGATCCTGAGGCCAGGCCCCTCCCATAATTTTAGCTAGTTTATTAGCAGTTGATAGCTAAAGTAAACAATTACCCATATATTTTGAACAGTGTTTACTCACAGCAAACGAGTTTGTTGCGTACTTGTGCGAGTATTTTTAGTTAAGCGCACCAGTTAGAACAACAACTAACAATATTTGCTTCATATTTTATCCGAACATGCGAGTACATATTTTTGTTGTTTGTGTGAGTTGAAGTTCAAATTTTTTATCAGTTATCAAAAGTTAACTTTTTAAGTCCTTTATTACATACAGTTCTATATTACATACATATGCACTCTCATATAATATGCTAACATATCTCACTATGTATCCAATAACTAGTTATCGCAGAACATAGTAGAAAATATGATTATATGTCAAGTATTCAGAATGTAGGCAGCACAACAACCTTCGTGATAGGGCGAGTTAGTTCGCCGGATGCTGTTTTTAACTTTGCTGCCCGTACAGGGCCATCCTTTCCTGGGTATGTTTCCATAACCTTAACGAGCAACCATCTAGCAGGAGGGACATTATTTTCCTTGCGGCCACTACGCTCCCCATAGAAATATTTGGAGCGACCCTTGTCCATTTTGGCCTTTGCTGCAATGATGTTAAATACTCCATGTGCCATCGTTGTCAAAAGCCCTGCATCATGTTTTGAACGTGCTGCCACTAGTCAAGTTTATTCGGTTCAACTTCAGATAACCGCCCTTCTGGTACCATAGTGTATGGACGACCTATTAAAAAATGAGAAGGAGATAGATAATTAGTATCGGTGTCCGGCGCGGCTCTATTTTGGCCTTTGCTGCAATGATGTTAAATACTCCATGTGCCATCGTTGCCAAAAGCCCTGCATCATGTTTTGAACGTGCTGCCACTAGTCAAGTTTATTCGGTTCAACTTCAGATAACCGCCCTTGTGGTACCATATTGTATGGACGACCTATTAAAAAATTAAAAGGAGATAGATAATTAGTATCGGTGCGGCTCCAAGTGGCCGTGAACTTAAGCACTGCTTCTATCTGCGCCAACAGAGTATGCATTTGCTCGAAGGTTAGAACATGGTTGCCAATGACTCGTCGCAAATGGAGTTTAACCGATCGTATTGCCGACTCCCAGATTCCACCCCAATGTGGTGCGTGTGGTGGTATGTAATTCCATCGGATTCCGTCCTCTGCCAAGGATGCGGGAAATCATTTCCGTTGCTGCGACATTAGTGCTTTTTGCATTTCATCCAACTGACGAGATGCACTAAGAAAATTTCTACAGTTGTCGCTAAATATTTGAGAACACTTTCCACGGCGGGACATGAATCGGCGTAACGCTGCAAAGAAGCAATCGGTGCTCAAATCTGTCGCCAATTCCAAGTGGATGGCGGATGTGGTTAAGCACACAAATAAACAAATATAACCTTTTGATAACTTAGGCTTTCTGCCAGGAGCCACCTTTAGTGTGAGTGGTCCCGCGTAATCACATCCACTGTTTTCGAACGGATAGGCCTGTCGCACTCGAATCGCAGGTAGATCTGCCATCATTTGTTGCGTAGATATTTGTCGTTGGCGAAAGCATTTCATGCACTTAAAGGTGGGGCTGCGAATAATGTTTCTAGCGCCCAAGATCCAATACTTTTGCCGTATAATTACAAAAAGTGCTGACACACCAGTATGCAAATTTTTGATGTGCTCCTCCTGTACAGTGAGATGAGTAATTCGGTGCAACTTCGGTAGAATGATCGGATGGGCTGCATTCCTATCTATCTCGGCGTAACGAATTCGACCTCCGACCCGCATCAGGCCGTGATTGTCAAGAAATGGATTCAGTTTCAGGAGCTTGGACCTCGAATGAATTCCCTTTCGTTGCGCTAAATTATCTCGTCCTTCTTTAAAGGAGTCTTGTGCATATCTCAAAAGAACTCGCCTTGCATCTTCGAATTCGTGAAATGTCAAATATCCCACGGTGGTTTCCCTGTTATGTGGACGTATACGTTTGATGAACCGCAGAACATAGGCAACGATTTTCACTAGTTTGCTCCACGAAGATAATTTTTCGACTAGTTTATCAAGTGGGTGATGACATTCAGTTAAAACCAAGCCCACTGTGTTAACCTTGAATTCCATGTTCACATCAGAGTCTGTAATTGATTTAGTAGGGGCCATCTTCTTTACAGCCATTTGAAAGCGATTTTCCGTCACGTAACCATGGTGGGCTGTTCCACCAAAGGCTGAAATTGAGCAGATCGGTAGCAAGCATTCCACGGCTGGCGCAATCAGCAGGATTTTCCTTGGATGGAACGTGGTTCCACACGCGACGAGGCAAACTATCACTAATTTCCGAAGTGCGATTCGCAACAAAGGTTTTGAGCCTTGCTGGTGACTCGGAGAGCCAAGCGAGAACGATCGTCGAATCACACCAAGCATTAACTGAAATAGTTTTTTGTGGCAACATTTCCTTTATAACGCTAATGAGACGTGATAATAGCAATGCACCACATAGCTCAAGTCGCGGCAGCGATATTTGCTTTAACGGAGCTACCCGCGTCTTAGCCGCAACGAGATGCACCTGATAGTCACCATGTTGATCCTTGGTTCGGCAATAGACCACGGCTGCATAGGCTCGAGTAGATGCGTCGCAAAACCCCTGTAGGTCTAAAGCACTTTCCGTTGACGTTGACACAAAGCGAGGAATAGCTATATTTTTTATATTCTTCATATCGTTGCGATATTTTAGCCATAGGTGTGTGGATGAACTAGGCAGCGGGCTATCCCAATCCAAATTATGTAACCATAATTCCTGAAGCAGAATTTTGTACTGGACAATGACAGGGGCCAGTAATTCCAATGGGTCAAATATGTGAGACAATTCCGAAAACAGCCTTCTTTTTTTAACGATAGCCGACTCTTCAACAGATACCTTGTAACCTAAAAAATCTTCTACGGGCTTCCAACGTAAGCCCAGAACCTTTGCTGTGTCGTCTTCAGCACACTTCAATATGTTTTGATCTTGTTGGGTTGAATTCATTTTAGGGCAATTGGAAACCCACTTGTTGTAAGCCGGCACGTGACATTAATTGGCACAGCTCATCCCTTACCTCAAGCAGTTTTTCCTCGGTTTCAGCACCGGTCAATACTCATCCACGTAAAAACCGTCTTCTAGTATTTTCGATGCTACCGGGTATAATTCAGCGTAGTCTTGCCAAAGCTGCTTCAAGACTCTTACGGCTAAGAAGGGTGCGGCTGAGGTACCATAAGTGACAGTACGAAGCTGAAAATGTGCAATCGGGTCAGTGGTAGACTCCCGCCACAAAATGCGCTGATAATTCCGATAATCTTTAGTAACCCAGATTTGCCGAACCATTTTAACTATATCGGCTGAAAAGACAAATCTATGCAATCTAAACCGAAAGCAAACGGAAAATAAATTTCGCTGGATAATTGGACCGGTGCATAGGGCATTATTGAGTGCAACCCCATTCGCATCTCTAAATGAGCCATCAAAAGCACTCGCAGTTTTTGCCCCAGAACTGGATGGTGAGGCATGTAAAAACATTTCCCGTCATTAACTTCAATTTCATCAGAACTCAACTGTCTCATGTGCCCTTGCCTAGCGTATTCTCGCATAAATTCCACGTTTTGGTGAAGAAGTGAGTCATTTCTCATTAAACGACGCTCAACTGTTAGAAAGCGTGCTAAAGCGCGGCTCAAAGTGTCCGAAAATTTGAAGTTTGGCTGATGAAATGGCAATTCGACTACATATTTACCATCGTGTGCTTTGAAATGCGTTGTGGCAAAATGGTTTTCCGCATAATCAACCTCGTCTATATCTACTGGCGATCGAGCCTCTTCAATCTCCCAAAATTGTTTTAAAGACCTATCAATATCAGCCAGAGTGACTAGGGATACAGAACGCTGTGTAGGATTTGTTGGCATGCTTGTAACTATCCAACCAAAAATTGACAATACAGCTAAGTATAACATTGCCATGAGCGTCGTACATTTTTTCCGCTGTGAAAATGTCCCACACATACCTGGCGCCAAGTAGAATATCGATATGTGATGGCTTATCAAACGATGGGTCCGCGAGGGGGAGCCCGCTTAGCTGACTAATGGTAGTTATCCCACGAAATCAAACAAGCAGTGTTGGTGTAACTAGAATGACACGCTGCGGTTAGAAATTCCTAATTTCTCCTCGGTTCAATGACCACTATAAAGGGAAAAATGAAAAAATTTCTAACAACAAATACAAAGCCGGACATCTAGTTCCTTAGCAAGAACGAAATTGCAATCACGGTAGCTGGTATTGTTTGTTTGTGAGTTGTTGCTCAGTTTGTTCGTTAATAACAAAAATAGAATAATTTAAAAATAAATTATTCGATCGGTCAAATAGTCCATGAAAAATTTTCTACAGTAGTTGGTGTTATTGGCTCTCGTGAGAGTTGCGATGTAATTCTGCTAAGAACATGAACGTTGACATCCAATATGTGATTACCTACTCAAGAATTGATATGTAGAGCGCACTGTCCACGCGTAGTTTCGGCATTTACCGATGATATACCTGACACAACAACACGAGAATGAGAACGTGAGAGCGCTAGGCTTTGAGCGCACCGCTCCGTAATATACGAAAGTTCAGAGGCGCAGTCCAACAAAATACGACATGGTTTATAGCGATTCGCTGCAGTCTGAACATAAACAGTAGCTGTGTGAAGAATAAAATTATTGCTGCTACCTTGTGAGTAGTCAATTGTGCTTGTGTACTCGGAACTACCCGTTGGGTCTGAGCGAGCAACATGTGTTATGGCGGACCATGGGTTCGACGAGGAAGCAGAAGAGTTGGGAGATGCGCTCACTGCATGCGCTGACGACGACGTCTCTGTCACAGGGTGAACCAAAGTGTGGTGTCGCCGATGACATTCCTTGCAGCGTAATTTGCTTGAACATGAATTCGAGGAGTGACCACATCTCAGGCAATTAAAACAGAGTGATCTACCTATAAGAAAATTACGACGATTTTCGATGCTAAGTGAAGCAAACGCTGGACATTTTGTTCCTTAGAACTACATTTAGCACATTTTGCTGTTGTGTTTGAGTCAGTGGTTACTAACGCACGCGACTGCTGCTTGCTCAGCTTAGTACCGGCCTCAGATGTCTTCGACGAGATACTAGGTTTGCGATCACCTAACTCCAACTCTTCGCAACGATTGTCTAAGAATCGTAAAAATTCCTCAATGAAGGGTTACAGATTTATTTTTGCAGTCATTTATCCAACGACGCCTAGACTCGGGATCAATTTTGGCTAACAACAGATAAATGAGCCAGCAATCGCGACCATTTTGGTTTGAAGCTTCTAAGCCGCGAATGACTTCATTAGCTCCATCAGAGATTTTGCGTAGCAAAGCAGGATTTTCAACCGACGTTGTTGGAAGGTTCATAAACATATCGATGAAAGAGTTATCTGAACCTTAGTTAAAGTGGATTTCGAATCCACGGAACTGACAAACAAATCGCGAAATGTAGGCCAATTCTTATAATTTCCCGAAAAGGGCGGAATATTTATTTTAGGTAAATCATTGTAGACATGTTTTGATGATTTCGAAACGTGCGCAAACTGTTCAAGCAATGATGCCTGGTGTTCAGCTAACCTTGAAATGACACTGTTGACCTTATCTGCATGAGCGCTGGGTTCGTCGTTGTTCTCGGGCGAAGGCAGGCCCGATTTGAGGGTTAGAAAAAGCCCACGTGCTTGCATATATTTTACCTCATACACTGCGTAGTCTACCTCGGGATCAACGTATTCCGGGGTACCTACATGTTTATACATTTGATCGGTAGTATGCACAAACTCGTTCCATACCTCCTGCAGGCGTTCGAGCCTGGTGTTGGCATGGTCTCTCGTACGATCCTCGTGTGGACCTTCCGCGAATGCGAGCAAACGAGGGATGGAACCCTTGAGACGGCCGCGAAATTGAACAAGAAGATTGTATTACTGTACTAAATTACTTTTGATTCAATAATTGAAAAACGAAAAAGAGCCAATCCGGTTCGAAGGACCAGTTCTTATGGCGATGAATGCCGCGAAGGCTACGACTAATTGAAAACACGGGTAAAGGTTTAAGACGATTTATTCACGTACAGCTTCATCGCTAGACTAAAGTTAACCATGCTTTTAATATGAATTGATAGCAATTTTGGTACCAAAGTACATACATACATATGTACTCTCATACCATATTATCAGGACGGCTAGCTATTAAAGTTCACTTACCGTGTTTATTGAGCGACCGATGATTACTGACTGCTGGTATTTTTCTTTTCTTTTTGCGTTGATGGTTAGTTCTTCTCTTCTTCCGCGACATTGTCGTGTGCGTGTGGCAGGGTTGCCATGTCCCGTGACAGTTCGCCCTTTCCTGCTACTAAATCGACCTCGATTTGGTCAAGATCGTCTTCATCGTCGGATTCGATGGATGCTTCTAATTCCGGTCTTCAACTAAATATCGGTCGTTTCCCAGTTTTCGTGCAATTACGTACGGACCTCGAAATTTAGGTTCGAGTTTTCTTGACTCACCGGTTGCTGGTGGTTCATTTTCGACTACCACTAGATTGCCTTCGTCGTACTCGGTTGGTTTTCGGTGTTTATTGTCGAAACGCCGTTTCCATCTTTCACGTTCCTGATTTATGTTTTCTACGGCTTGTTGTCGTTTTTCTGTAATACATTGCGTCTCACCACTCTCTGTTATATCGTGAACAGCGGCGATTAGATGATTTTGTAAGACGTCACGGAGACGAAAACCGAAGATTAGTTCGTTTGGTGCGTAGCCCGACGTATCATTTCGTTGCGAATTCATTGACCACTGAACTGAACGCAATAAAAGATCCCAATCATTTGGTTTTTCGGTTGTGGTCCGAAGGAAGTTTAGAATTGTTTGATTCGCTCGCTCCACTTGGCCGTTAGCTCGCGGTGTGCGGACAGCGTTTTTTATGTGTTGAATACGATTCTTCTCACAGAACTGTTGAAATTGCTTCGAGGTAAAAGCTGTACCTCGATCGGTTATTATCTTAGCCAAAATAACTAGTCATTTCGTTTAGGGCATTTATCACTGGTACAGTTTTTGTGTTACGTACCGGTTTTACGACTAAATATTTCGAAAACGCATCACAAATTGCTAAAACGTAGCAATTTCCTCGATTACACTGGTTTACAGCCAAAATGCACCAGAGACGCCATAGTGAAATTCCTATGTAAAATCACCTCCTAATTCCGAAAATCAAGGTTATTTTTACTTGAATGGTACCGTTTTTGAGATATTTACGATTTACCGTTATTTCAAAAAACAAAAAAGATGGCTCCACTTAATCGTGTATATCTCAAGAACAAACTGAGCTCTTCCAAAACGGTTTGAAAAATTTGAAAGCTAATAAAATTTACTATAATCAGTACATACAACACTTTTTGCTAGGTCCTGCAGATTCAAACATATTGAACAATCATTACGGATTTTTTTAATTTTTTTTGTAAAAATATAAAAAAATGTGTACTTTGCGAGGAAGCATCTCGAAAACTTTTTGTTTTTTAGCAGATATTTCCCCCCCCCCCCCCTCTAAGCTCTGTTTTATTACAAAAAAAAAAGCTATCAGTGAACAAAATCGATGAACTAATACAAAAGTTATAAGCATTCAAGTAAATATATCCATTTAATGCTTAAGTACCCTACTGGTACATATGTGTTAGTATTCGTATATCAGTTAGTTAGCAGGTAGATTTTCGAAAAGTTATTAGATACAAAAAGCTGTTAGTGTCGTTTTCTCAAACCTAGGTACATTTTAAACAAGAGCATATTTTTGAGGCAGGTAGTGTTTTCTTTGTAGAACTAGGGAACCTTTTTGTTTAGGTAGACTTGAATTTTTACTGGATCTAAGTATAAATAAGAGTACATGCGCCTTGTTCCTTCATAATATCTGCAAGGCTCGCCGGATACTGTTCAGTTTATAATTGCAGTTTATAACCCGTCATTTACTTAAAAATAAAAAATGAATAAAAGGGCGCGAGAGTTTGAGTGTACAAATGATCCAGATATGTTCTGTTTCATCTGCGGTCAATTTATTGTTAAAAGTATGAGACGCGTGTTTTCAAATCCTTTGAAAGTTACATACTATAAGTGTTTTGGAATTGAGCCTAAAACTAATGAAAAACCATGGACACCGAACACTGTGTGCACCACATGCCGAGTCGAATTGATTTCTTCGGAAACAGGAACAAAAAGGTACGTTGTAAAAATTAGGAATTTGTTCCCTTTTAATGCATAGCTGACTAATTTCTGAAACTATCTATTTAGGCGACGTGTGAAATTTATTACACCAATGATGTGGAGGGAACCAACTTGCCATTCAACGGACTGCTATATTTGTACTACAAAAGTACTTGGGGTTGGAAAGTCCAGAAAAGTAACCTATGCGGGCGTATCTACAGTGTCATTACCAGAACTAATTTCAACAGAAGCGACATTGCCAGAATCAAATTTAACTTTAGTTCCGGCTCCAGTTTCATTGTCAACAGTAGTATCTGATTACGCGGCATCATGTTGTACTGAATTTCAAACGAAAGAAATTCTTTGTCACAAGCACAACTCAATGATTGGATAAGGGATTTGGAATTGTCAAAGGAAAAGGCCGAACTACACGCCTCTCGAATGCAACAATTTAAATTTGTTTCATCCGATGTTAAGGTAACATATTATAGAACTCGTCACGAAGAATTTTTCAAGTACTATACGAATGAGGATAGTGTTTGTTACTGCAAAGACATTGCTGGTCTATTCAAACAATTTGGTGAACCATATGATTCAAAAGAGTGGCGATTGTTCATAGACGGCAATAAATTAAGTTTAAAGGTCGTATTATTGCATATTGGCAACCAAAAGCCATATATCCCGATCGCGCATGCAGTAAATACGAAGGAAACATATGAGATAATGCAAAAATTGCTCAAGTTAATCAAATACGAAGAACATGATTGGAAAATATGTGCCGATCTTAAAGTCGTTGGAATGCTATGTGGTCTACAAAGTGGATACACAAAATACTGTTGCTTTCTATGCAAATGGGATAGCCGAGCTCGTCAAGACCACTACATCATAAAGGATTGGCCAGAACGAATCGAGTTTCAAGTTGGGGTAGATAACATAAAATACTCTCCACTTATAAAGAAGGAAAAAATAATTCTACCTCCGCTCCACATCAAGCTCGGCCTTATCAAAAACTTTGTGAAGGCTTTGGACAAAGAAGGCGAAGCTTTTCATCATTTGAAGACAATCTTCCCAGAGATTTCAGAAGCAAAAATAAAGGAAGGGATTTTTGTGGGACCGCAAATAAGGAAAATGATGACCAATAACCATTTCAAAGAACTATTGTCACCAGTGGAGGCAGCAGCGTGGGATTCTTTTGAAAAGGTCGTTACTTCTTTTTAGGCAAACACAAAAGTCCTTACTACGAGATGATAGTGAACGACTTAATCAAAAACTATGCGGAAATGGGTAAATAAAAAAACATATTATAATATATTATATATTACATAAATTTACATGAGAATATATAGCCATAAATCTGAATTCATCGTCCATTCCGAACAAACAAGAACGGGAAAAATATAAACAAAAAATTTGTTCTGAATTGAAAGATAAATCCAGCCTAAGAAAATTATATACTAATGTGTCACTTATGTATTTATCTAATTTACTTTTTTATTTTCTTTCAGGAGTAAATATGTCTTTAAAAATTCATTTCTTACACTCCTACTTAAATTTTTTCCCGCAAAATCTTGGCGACGAAAGTGACGAGCATGGCGAAAGGTTTCACCAGCAAATGAAAGTGATTGCAAGTCGGTATCAAGGATTCTGGGATGTCGCTATGATGGGCGACTACTGTTGGTATCTCATAAGAGAAACCGATCCTAATCTAAATAAGCGTCAAAACAAGACACATAACTTTTTCAATTATAAAATAAGATCATAGAGTTAAGACAGAACCATATGTACATATGCTATTATTTGTAGGGTACTTAAGTATTAAATGGATATATTTACTTGAATGCTTATAACTTTTGTATTAGTTCATCGATTTTGTTCACTGATAGCTTGTTTTTTTTTGTAATAAAACAGAGCTTAGATGGGGGGGGAAATATCTGCTAAAAAACAAAAAGTTTTCGAGATGCTTCCTCGCAAAGTACAAATTTTTTTATATTTTTACAAAAAAAATTTTAAAAATCCGTAATGATTGTTCACTATGTTTGAATCTGCAGGACCTAGCAAAAAGTGTTGTATGTACTGATTATAGTAAATTTTATAAGCTTTCAAATTTTTCAAACCGTTTTCGAATAGCTCAATTTGTTCTTGAAATATACACGATTAAGTGGAGCCATCTTTTTTGTTTTTTGAAATAACGGTAAATCGTAAATATCTCAAAAACGGTACCATTCAAGAAAAAATAACGTTGATTTTCGGAATTAGGAGGTGATTTTACATAGGAATTTCACTATGGCGTCTCTGGTGCAGAAAAAAAGTTGGAATTTGTGATCCAGTGTTATTAGTAAATGGTCCCAGGTGATCAATGTGCAGGACTCGGAATGGCATGGGTGCTACTTCGGTAAAGTGTAGCTGTCCCTCCGCCATCCCTTGGCGAGCCTTATTATAACAACAGTTTGGGCACGCCGATATATACTCTTTAACGACTTACGAATTTTGGGGAACCAAAAATGTGTTTGAATTCGTTGGATAGTTTTTTCCAGGGCAAAATGACCCATTTCGTCGTGACATGAATGAACTACCCTCCACCGTATGGATTTTGGTACCACAAACCGGAACCCATTCTCGGTGCGACGATACAGTCTATGCTCTTTTAGCTCGTAATCTTCTCGAATTTGTTGCTCTTGATCGGAAACTATCTCTTTTTTCAATATACCTACCAATGACGATAACATTGGATCCTGTAACTGCATGGTTAACAACCAATCGTCGGGTGAGATGCTAACTTTCATCACAAACCCTGCCGCTTCGACTTCGTTTGGCGGTTGATCTGGTGCACGTCTCAAAGCGTCGACGTGGGACATACGCGTACCTTCGCGATGGACCATTTCAAAATCGTACTCCAACAATCTCATCCACCATCGGGCAATTCTAGACTTCAATTCTTTATTCGCTGTAACTTTTGCTATAGCGGAACAATCTGTTACGAGTTTAAACTTTTTTCCTAAAACGTATATTCGGAACCGCTCGAGGGACTCTACAACGTCGAGCACCTCTAGTTCGTAAGCATGATATTTGATTTCCGCCGGATTACAGTGTCTACTAAAATAGAATACGGGCTTCCATGTCTTTTTATCGTTGGACTGAAGTAACACACCCGCTAACCCAATGCTGCATGCATCGGTGTGTACTTCATGCTCGGCCATCCTATCGTATAACGGGAGTACCGGAGCGTTACTTAGCAGTTCGGTTAAATTCTCAAAAGCCGACTGTTGGTTAGGATCCCATATGAAAGATTCGTTGTTTTTCGCAAGTAATGTTGTTAACGGTTTCGATATTAGCGCGTATTCCGGCACGAATTTTCGGAAATATCCGGTTAAACCCAAAAATCGCCTAGTTTCGGTAACACTAGTGGGCACCTTAAAGTTTTTAATCGCGGTTATTTTCTTATCTCCCGGTTTGATACCGCTTTCATTTACTACGTGGCCAAGATAATTTATTTCTTCCGATAGAAAATTACATTTTGAAAAACGTAGGGTTAATCCGCTTTCCCTCAAAAGTGTTAAAAGCTTCGTTAATCGCGTTAAACCTTCACTTATGGTTTTGCTTGGAATTATTACGTCGTCAAGATATACTAGAACTTCTCCCGGATTCATTTTTGCAACTATTGTATTCATTACTTCTTGAAAAATCGATGGCGCGTTTACAAGCCCAAACGGCATACGATTATACTCGTAATGACCATCCGTTGTCACAAACGCTGTATTTTTTTCGACGCTTCATCTACTTCTATTTGATGATAGCTCATTCTCAAGTCTAGGATTGTAAAATATTTATTTCCCGCTAGCTGCGCAAATTGTTCGTCAACTACTGGCATTGGATACGGGTTTTTCACAGTAATGTTATTTAAACACCTATAATCTACACAAAGTCTCGATTCGCCGTTTGATTTTTCGACTAGCACCACAGGCGACGCGTATGCTGAGTCAGAATATCGGATAATTTCATTTTCTAGCAATTCGGATACGATATCGGACACTAACTTTCATTTAGGAAATCGTACCCTATAAGGTTTCATACATTTAGGCTTATCGTTCGTGAGATTTATACACATTTTTGCTATTGTGCACTTACCCAATTCAGCCACCGTTTCAGCAAAAATATCGCGGTTTGCTTGTATAATTGCTTGTAATTTCGATCGTTCATCTACGGAAATATTTGACACATTTTCTAGGTTTTCAACCGTACACTTATCGTTTTCTATTATTAGTCGTTTACCACGTTTGCAAAATACATCTCTGCCAAGCAACACATCTTCATCGATATGGTCATCGTCAACTATCAATAACTCAGCTGAGTGTCGATTGTTGTCCATTTGGATTGAGGCAAGGATTTTAGCATTACATTGATACGTGCCGCCGGCAAACCCCTTCAACACGCGCGTACACTCAACTATATTTCCAATTTGCGTTGCTAATTTCCGACGTATTAGCGAACAAACACATTTGTTTCATATTCATTCACTTAAATTTCTTTTGTTAGGTTTTCGTTAGCCATTTCATTTTTTTCTATTTTGTTTACTTTCGCGTTTGCACTAGTTTTGGTTGCCGTTTGTTTACAATCAATGGTTTTATGCTCGGTACGATTACATGTTGCGGATCTTTCCACTCGCTGTGGTTCTGGACAATTCACTGAAATATGCCCTTGTTTTGAGCAGTTATAGCATTTAACAGACTTGGGTATATCACCCATTGCGACATTTGCTGACATCGAACGTTCATTAACATTCTTTTCTTTATTTTTACCCTCCAAAGTATTGTCACCACTTTTTTGTTTATAGCTAAACGGGTCGAACTTCACTTCATTATACACGGTATAGTTTTGAATATCGCGTAATAACGCGTTGCAGTTTTCGTATTCATTTGAAATCTTTTTTCTCATTTCTGGATCATTAATCCCGTTTATTATGTAGCGCGCGATCGCGGATTCTGGAATTTCTCCTCTTTTCCCGATTGCAGCCATTTTAAAATAATATTCTTGCAGTGTTTCGTTGCGTTTCCTACGCGTTTGGCTCATTTTAATATGTTTTCAGCCGTTGGTACGAATGGTGTATGTGTGGTTGTAAACATACTAGGCGTGTGTATGTTCGTAGCTACTCGCGACTCATTTGTGTATGCATTTGCTACACAACCATTTGTACTCGTTGCTACCTGATTCAGCTGCGGCGAAGACACAACCGATGGGCGAAAAAATAACTCTCTCTGAGAAACGGATTCTCTTTGCGGATATGTGCTTTGATTTTGCACCTCATGCTCGTTGCGCGTTTGTCTTTGAAGCTCGGCTATTGTCTTTTCTAAAGTGTTAAGTATCTCTAGCATCGTTTCGTTCGCACTCACAAAGTTGTCGTTATGCGTTTTTGTATTTTCTTCTAGTCTTTCGACCAACGTATTTTTGTTGCCTTGTGTTGACAATCCCAACTCGCGACACTTATTGCGCAGTTCGTTTACTTTCATGCTGCGAAAATTCATGTTAGAGCACGGCGACACAAATTTTAAAATTTAACCGATAACTTTCGTATGTATATGTATATACTTCGTATACGCCAACGTATGTACGTATGTATTTGTGATGATAATTAAACCGTATACGCCAACGAATGCGCGTATTTATGTAGATTGATCACTATACCGTATACGCCAACGAATGTACGTATTTATGTGTGATGATAATTATACCGTATACGCGAACGAATGCACGTATTTATGTAAATTAATCACTATACCGTATACGCCAAAGAATGTACGTATGTATATTTATGCTTATACGCCAACGAATGTACGTATGTATATTGATGCTTATACCGTTCGTATCTATATGTATTACACGTGGTGACTGCTTCACAATTTTAAATCACCGTTTGTTTCGAGGCAAGTCTCAACTTGTGGACGTTCCTAAACAAATTCAGCACACGTACAAATATATTTATGTAGAATTTAAACACGATATCGTTGTGTTCTACGTTATGCACTATCTTTTAATTATATTTTAGATTTATTGAATTCATCCGAGTTATTTTTACACAAGAAAAATCACTTTTTTTGATTTTCGCGGCGTGGATTTTCTTTTCGGCACACTTCTGAAGCTATCAGGACAGCTAGCTATTAAAGTTCACTTACCGTGTTTATTGAGCGACCGATGATTACTGACTGCTGGTATTTTTCTTTTCTTTTTGTGTTGATGGTTAGTTCTTCCCTTCTTCCGCGACATTGTCGTGTGCGTGTGGCAGGGTTGCCATGGCCCGTGACAATATGCTAACATATCTCACTATGTGTCCAATAACTAGTTATCGCAGAACATTGAGTACTGTTGTTTACATAATCCCTATGTATTAATGAATGCAGTGAGAAAACTGTTACACTTATAAAAAATAACTTAGTTAAGTACAGTGACTATTAAATGTATTCGTACAAAATAAACAGAATATAGTAGAAAATATGATTATATGTCAAGTATTCAGAAACAGTAACATTTCTTCTTGATGTTTTATTTTGCGTTCTTTTTCTTTGCAATGCATCCAGGACGTCCTTTTTGTCTTTGCCTTTCCAGGAACTTTTTGTCTTCGTTAATTTTCATGGTGTTCAATGCATCAGCTGTGGCGATATCAAACAGATGTTCTAAATTGTCCACATATTGCTCGATTACTTTCATTTGAGCACTACCTCTTTTATTAGGTGCAGTTTTTTGAATCGATTTCCACTTTCCGTATAATTTAATCAATTTGTCAACACATTTATGGTCTTCACGAATAGGAATTCTCGCCTGATTCCAAAATATTTTGACTTATTGATAGTCAACTTGGCACTATCTTTTGCATCAAGATCCCCAAATCTCATGTTGTAGAAAAACATTTGTAGTACCTGTTTGTTTGATGGAAGTTTGGCACCAGTAATTTGATGTGATTTCCGCCACACCAAATCAATATTGATTAAATTTTCGAGCGATATGCGTGTTGCAATACTTGAAGTAGCAAGAACTTGCTCTGCAGTTGAGAGCGACATGATGTACAAAATACCGATTTGATTAGTAAATTTACGTTAGTTTGACGCGCACTGATACTTTTTGTAACTCAAATCCAAAACTTAATGAATCTTTTTTTATTCCTCAATTATTTTTCACAATTTATATTTCATTGCCAACTATAACTATTTTCAACATATTCTAACAAGTAGATTTTACCACAGTATTTTTTCCAACAAGTAGATTTTCTAACAATTAGATTTTACGACAGTGCGCATCACTCTAACCAAGCATCATATTAATGCTCTAAATTTGTAATAGGCGATATATAAATATTGTTTAAAACCCTAAAAAACACACCCTTAAGCATGGTTCTGCTCGGTACGCATGCAAACAGTGCCATGGCGTATACGTATTAAAAGTTACCCATATGCAAGCAAAACCAATATAAGGATATTAAAAACTTTAAACAGTTTTCGGGTCCATCAAACGTGCTTGGATCGCAGCCAAACTTCGCGTGTTCGTTTTTTAGACCGAAAGGCACAATCAGGCCGTCACTCTTTAAAAAGTATATTTCTAAAAATAAGGACACCTCTAATATAGATATTTTATCATTTATTAATTTATATTATACACTTATTTATTACTATTAGACATTTATACATACTAATAACTAAATATATACTAACTTAATTTTAACCGCCTCCACAACAATAAGGGAAACGTCTCCACAAGCACTACGACGAGAACACATCATCATTCAAATAAAGTGCAAGCCCACCTTAGCATGAAATCGATTCTAAAGAAATGCCGTTATTTAAGCGTAGTGCAGTTCTCCTCTTCAATTAACAGCCTCATTCTCTTTGTCGAACGATGACCAAAACGAATGATAGTTGGTCTTGACGTTTCGTCTAGCAGTTACATTCTAATTAGATTTCGAAAGTATTTGTCAAATTTAAGTGCTGCCGTATGTAATTTATTCAAGAGCTTATAAGAATCAGTCAAGTTTTTAAAAATTTTTCTTGTATATCATAATTCTGGGAACATTCTTTTTGGCTGGTTGACATAAAAATTTCGGATTCTAACTAGAATGTGACTGCTAGACGAAACGTCAAGACCAACTATCGTTCGTGGGGATGCGGTGTCTGTTCAGAGTTCGGAGTACCTATGAGAAAATGGTTTGGGGTTAGTGGCTCGTCAGTGGGACTATCAAGCGGGACGTGTGTAAGGGGCCTCGAATTGACAATGTTTTCGGCTTCGCACATGAGACTATAAAGCGCTCCCAACATCCACCTGCATGGGGGTTGAGCGGGCAATTGAACACCCACTCGATATTTTTAGTTGATAGTGCTTCGCTGATTTTATTATTCTCGAACTGTATCAATTGCCTCTTCAACTCGTTGTTTGCGCCGACGAAGGTTGATGCGTTATCCGATCGAATTCGGATTGGTGTTCCGCGTCTATTCATAAAATTCCTTATGGCCATGAGACAACTATCTGTAGTGAGGTCTTTTACTATCTCCAGGTGGATTGCGCGTATTGTCAGGCACGTGAAGAGTGCGATCCACCTTTTTTCGCTACGTCGCCCAACGACTATCTTAAAGGGTCCCATATAGTCTAGCCCGGTGTATGAAACAGGCCGAACAAACGGTGTTAGGCGATCAGATGGAAGCTGGCCCATCAGTGGCGGAAATGGAATAGCTCTCGCGCATCTCTTTGCAGCACGTCGTACTTCTCTCCTTACGTGTGGTATACAGTATCTGGGTCGCAATTCGGCAACAATCAGACTCTCGTTCTGATGCTTCCACAGATTATGGTAAAAGTCGATAACTAGGCGTGTTACGTGATGTTCTTTCGGCAGAATTACAGGGCGTCGCGTGTATAAAGGGACTGCTTTGGCTGCATATATTCGCCCACCGACACGTAGTAAGCCAGCCTTGTCTATGTACGGACTGAAGGTCAACAACGTACTACGTCTATTTACGAAATTCCCAGACTTCAACGCATTATATTCATCAGTGAAGGCTTCCATTTGCACTTTTCGAAGAATGACTTCCTCCGCTTGTCTAAGTTCATCTACGCGTAGATATCCGCGGACACGCTTTGTTGAACCTTCAATACAATTATGTCGGAAGCGAAGAATCCAGCCTATTACTCTCGCATAAAGGATGAAAAATTTATGAAAAAATTCAAGGTATTTGTTATCGATAGATTTGTAAACTTGGGGCGTATTTCCAACTCAGTGTCGTTGCAATTTTCATTCGGAGGCCATCGTGACATGTCTTGCGATAAAAATTCTGGACCACTTAACCAAAACGACACCGGCTTTTCGTTCCTTGGCCGTGTGCCAAAATCAGCCGGATTAAACGAGCTAGCCAACCACCTCCATTCGCTGATGTTACTTCCTTCCAGTATCTCGTTCACACGATGTGCCACGTAAGGCTTATATCGACGAGAGTCCGACTTTATCCAGGCTAGGACCGTTTTAGAATCGCTCCACATAAATATACGGGTAGCTTTGTAGGTATGATAGCTAACTATGTTTTGCCTGAGGCGAGTTGCGAGCACTGCTGACAGCAGCTCGAGGCGTGGTATCGATAGCAACTTGAGAGGTGCACATTTTGTTTTTCCAGCTATGAAACTGACCTGCGCTTTATTTGATTCTGATGGGATTCTCCAATATTCGACTGCTGCGTAAGCTGACTCACTTGCGTCTAGATGTGAAGCTCTCTATCGATGAGCTGCAGAAGAGGGTACCGTAGCAGCGGGGAACGCATATTTTTCCCAAATCCTTCAAATTTTTTAACCAGTTTTTCCATTTCTCATAAACAACGCACGATATGTGCTCATCCCATTCCGTATGCTCGCCCCAAATCGCCTGCAGTATTAACTTGGCCTCCAACGTATATTCGGCTGCTATTCCGAACGGATCAAAGAGCGACATGGTGATTTTCAATACTTCCCGTTTTGTTGGCCTTTTGCCTTCCAACAACAATAGGTCTACTTTATTAAATGATAATACAAACTTGAAAGCGTCGTTGTCGGTATCCCAAAACATGCCGAGTACATTTTTATACAGACCCTCATTATCTCGATCAAGGTTTACGATGGATGGCATGGCTTTGTGTTCGTTCAAGTCAGTAATGAGTTCGAAATTGGAAGCAAACCCTTTTAAGATGAAGCCACCCTTCTTATGAATCTCGACAACTTGCCTTGTTACATTCAATGCTTCTTCTTCGCTCGAAAAGTAGTGCACGCAATCGTCTACGTAGTGGTTCTCTATTATGGCAGTCACCGCATCGGGGTATTGATCTCTAAAATCTTCAGCATTTAAATTTTTCACAAATTGTGCCGAGCAAGGAGAGCACGTGGCTCCGAAAATCATCACGTTCATCACGTACACTTCCAACGGCTGATCTCGCTGATATCTCCACAGAAAACGCTGGGCCTCCTTCTTAATCTTCACCTGATGGAACATTTCGGCTATATCTGCGCACACACCAACCGGCTTCTGTCTAAATTTCATTAGTACTGCTGCTAGTGGCTGGTCTCATCAACACTGAATTTAAGGACGTCGTTTTTACTGTAGTTGCTGCATCGAAGACTAACCGCAATTTACCAGGCTTATTAGGATTATATACTCCAAAGTGAGGCAAGTACCAAATGATATTGTTTTCGTCGTCGAACTCATCTTCAGTCAGCTTTCGACAATATCCCTTTTTCTCATATTCAGTCATTATCTTCGTGTAAACTTCCCTGAAGTCCACATCACTTCCGAACCTTTTCTCCAAGGCGTAAAACTTTCTTTCAGCCATTTTTCGACTATCTGGCAACTCCATGTGCTCGCTTCTCCATAGCAATCCAGTTTCAAATCTTAACCCATCAACCCGTTTGGTTGTAGCTTCGAGGATACGCTTTGCCTTACTGGCTTCTAACGGTTCTGTTACACTCTGCAAGTCCTTCACGTACAAATTTTCGTTTACAATATAGTCATTCACTAGTTTCTCTACGTCGTTGTGAGTTTCGGAGATGTTTGCAAAGTATGTATGTTGATAATTATCTGTTGTTGTAAATAACCCATCCCAGTTTGGTTTTACAACTGCATAGCCGCAGCTTCCATCGTACGACGTTCGTTGCGAAATCCCCAAGAGTACATTGTCTATGCCGATCAATATTTCTGGAAATGCATTCTTACATTGACACACTGGCAAGTTTCGATGTTTGTAGTGTAAATCTGTAAAATTCATTGTTTGCTTTGGCAACTCCGAACTCGAACTAACTGCTTCCTCTCTACGTTGTTCATCCTTAGAAACTTATTACATCTACTGAGTGTGTGTCGTTCAGAACACGCCGAGCACCTGCCGTTTTTATTATCGGTGACATCATTTTCATTCGCATAGAAAAATCTCTGGCGCCCTTCAAACCTACTCGAACGTGAATCTAAACTTGAAAATGAACATGCGGAACTTATAACTCTAGAAGAAAGTTCTTGCAGCCAGGTGCTAAAATGACAAATTGTTGGCCTTGGAATAATTGAGTTGCGTGTCGTGCCCATTCAATTCGCCTTTGAACTGTTAATTTCAATAAAAGCTCCTCCATTAGCGTCGGGTTCGCGAGGTGGTGGTCGCACGCAGCTGCTTCGAGGAATGATGCCAAATTCTGGACTTTGGTTGTGAATGTTGTTAGCTGCTCTAGACGATTCTCGGATATCGGCGGAATGCTCCTAATTCTACTAATTTGGCTTTTTACCAGTAAATCAGGCCTACCAAAACATTCCTGTAGTGTGCTCATAATTTGGGGCACATTCCTACTATGTATCAATAGGCATTCTACAGCCTCACGTGCCCTACCTTTAATCGCCTTTTGTAGCCGCGGCCATCAAACTCTGGCAAATCATACAATTTATGCAGTCTCCCCTGGTTGGAACTAAGTAAAGATAGTCCGGCTTGACTTGACGCTGTGGTTATTATACCTCCGCTTTCTGACCCTGCAGTATTCGACGCCTGGTTCCCTTGCGCACCATTCTGTGGTAGTCTCATCCGCTGTACCTCTTCTTGAAGATTTCTTATTTGCCCCATAATCTCATTTCGATAGTCGTTTTGGTTGGTGGTTCCTCATAAATTGTATTATTCATTTCGTCGTTACTATGTTGTTGTTGTTGTTGTTGTTGTTGTTGTTGTTAACAGCAAAACACTCCCCGAAGGTTTTGGGGAGTGATGCCGAAGTTGACAGTCCTTGGCCGGATATGACCCCGGTACGCTGCGGTACTCCCTTGCGGTACTGCCCGACTGTCGTGGTAGCGATTTGGTATGACCAGTGGAACCTTCTAAGTCATGGCATCCCTCCATCCGTGAGGAAGGAGAAGATGGGTAATGAGAGGTGAGAGGCATCATATCCGTAGATCAACCATCGAGTAGCACGTCAATTACCTATGTGCATATTAGTCGCCTCTTACGACCGGTATGCCTACCTCGGGCATATTCTAAACCCCTAACCCGCAGGGGTTCGTCGTTACTATCGCCGCCAGTACTAGCTCCGAACGTGTTGTAGGCATATTGAAGTGCGAAAGAAGAACAATAAAAGACGGGTTCCCACGCTTTCGATGGCTCACTTATTTTTTGAGGTTATGCTACGCGCCAATATCAATCACCGCCCACGTTATAAAAGGCGGAACCAAATTTAAGATTATGTGACAACCCACTACTAACACCAACTCCAAATACAATTACTCATAAGCACTTACCGAATCTTACTTCTATATTTGCTTCTTACTTGAGACTAGCGCACTCGAATGCTTTTCAAAGTTCCAATCATTAACAATAGACAAGTCTGCTCACAATCATTACAGCAATAGACACATCTGCTCATACCGCCGCTTTTCACTTGCCCAAATAAAAGTGAAATAAAATGTTGTTTCCCGACCTGGAGTAGGTACAAATAAAACAACCCTATTGATTGTAAGGTTATGGCGTTTTATTTCCTGTGGAAATTATAAATATATAAATTTATAGACACACTACTTACACTTTTGTGTGGTTCCTCCTTTCTCCAGATCACAAATGGCAAGTTTTTTCTTATAGCGATTACATTAATTTATCGGTACTCGATTTGCGAACTGGAGGTGGGAATAATGTAAGATCGATACATAAAATAACAGTTTGGCTATACGTATTGGAAGGTGATAGTTACAACATATATAAGATTTGTTTACTGACCAAAAAAAAATTCAGAGCAGGTTAGAGCAGAGCAGAGCAGGGCAGCTGTCAAAAAAAGAAATAGAGCAACTTAAAGTAACTCAGAGCAGAAATGCCATGAAACACTTGAATCTCGATAGTTTCTTTTTATTTAGTTTTTTTTGTTTAAATCTTCAAAATTAATGCAAATTCACGTATATAAAACATTGATTTTCTTGCAAGCTAATTTTTTTGAAGTTTTCAAAAATTTATTTTTTCCTGAATGACAATTGTTTCTCTGCTCTAACTTACTCCATAAAAAAAGCTAGAGCAGAAATTTGTGATCTGGATTACTCTAGTTTTGTTTTGAGCGTACTCATGAAACAAAAGATAGAGCAACCTAGAGCAAGAAAAGTGTTCGTTAAACACAATTTTGTGAAATATCTCAATCTGGCGTAAGCTAGAGCAGCCCAATAAACAAACCTATAAATTGATACTAATACCTCAATTCTGTAAGCTGTATCTAGTCACTAATAGAGACATTTCGTGGTCTATTACTTATTTGATACAATTTGGTATTCAGTAAGCTCCCTAACATCTCTACCCTGTAAACCAGATACCGGCTAACAACCAAGTTAAATAGTTGGTTTCATTCATTTTTCATACTGTTACCGAAGTAGCTAATTTTGTTCAGGGCGTGTGAAAATTTTAACCATATGTATACTTTGCCTCTCCCTTGCACTTATTGAATTTTTCATTTGCTATAAAGTATACCTGCACTTTTCAAAATAAAAAATTTCCCTTTCAAACTCTGGCTAATGTTTTGGTTAAAATGTAGTTAACAGCCATTTGTTGAAGTCGTCAATGTTTTGGCTAACATGTCGTTAATAATATTTGTTGACATGGTTATGGAAACTGCTAACAAGTGGCTAACATTAAGTTATTAAACAGTAAATGTTTTGGTTAACATGCTGTTAAAATTATTCTTTGAATAAGTCAACAAACAAGCTAGAATATGGTTAACATATGTAGTTCAATCGGTTACCGAACCAGCTAGCATATGGTTAACATTTATAATTGAATAGGTTTCCAACCCAGTTACCAAAACGGTTAGCGCTAAAAGGACAATACTTACGGAATTTTTCCAAAAAAAATACACGATTGATATTGGTTTTATTATATATTTACATTATATTTAATATATAACACATTTGTACTTAAAATTCAATAATAAAAAATGTTGGGATAAGATGTGTTTCCAAAGATTTTCATAAAAATTTCGCCACCACATGTGATGATTCGTCAAAGCGAAGTTCTGCAACCAAAAAAAAAAACAGCACAACTTTAATCTGGATGCTATAACACAATAAATTAACTGTTACCTATTTTTTTATTGCGTCGGTCTAGGGTATATTCCGAAAAAATTAAAATAACAATTGCTTGCCGGCTCTGTGAGGATGTTGTTGATCCTAGATGTTGGATGACGTGGCTAGTTGAAATATGACGCGTCCCGTTGTCGTGCTTGCGGATACTTTTTTCATTATGCGCTTGGGGCGGTCCAGCTCCAAGCAATTGCTGTCGTATGAAACTTCCAGCAGATCACCCTTTTCCAGTTTATTTTGAAGTTGGACATACTCATACGTTATTATATATGCGGTCTGCATCTTCCTGCTAAAAAAATAAAAATATTCTTAAAACAATTCTAATTTTTTCAAAAATATAGCTCTTACCTTTTTTTTTATTTTCTGAAATAATTTGGCAAATAAAATTAATTTATGAAGACAGCTGTCATTGTCAACATTTAGGACATTTTTACAGTAGCTCAGGCTGTTTCACTCGCACTCATAATTTTGTGAACAGCACAAAATAATCAAAGTTTTCTCTTTTTGGCAAATCGTATGTACGTTAACCCTACAATGAGGATTTGGTATTTATGGGCCCATGTTTTAATTTATTTCGGAACAATTATTTTTTGGTCCCTTAAGGTTAAAAAAACAACTTCAAAATTGGGGAAATTCGTTGAATAAAAAATGTGTGAGTGTTTGTAATTCGGTTAGCAGTGGTTTGCAGGGTAGTCTCATTAAAGAGTCACTAATTTGTCATCTGCTTGTAGGCAGGTAACAAACAATATTAATTAAGGAAAATTGGTTAAAAAATTAAAAAAAAAGTGAATTCACGAATTAGAAGTATTTAAATGTTTAAAAAAAGTTAATTAAATTTGAAAAAAATTAAATAAAAAAGTAAAAATTTACTGTTCGCGGACCGGCACTTGAACCTGCAACCTCCCGCGTCATAATCCGGACGCTTAACGCCTGGGCTACATCGACATCTATAGGGCGGGTGTCAAATGCGTTACTTAAAATTTATGCAATTTTTGTATTCACCACACCTTAAAATGAGCGAGAGAGAGACTGTGGTAGATTTCTTATGACTATCTCTTATAGAATACCGGAATCATCTCAAGTCACAGCAATTGTATCTAATGAAATATATCAAATTTATTGACTTGATATGAGACAGAATTAAAGAATACTGGTATAAGGCTATTCATAGTGTGCGGCAACAGCTGTTTAAACCCAGCCGGCAAGGTACCGTACATTTTACGAACATTGCGATTTACGAGCTATTCTCGAATAAAAAAACAATAACAAAAGAAGCTTTTCTGTCACGTCAAACAAAAAAATTAAAATAAAAAATTTCAAACAAAAAATTTTGAACGAAAATTTTCAAACTGATATTTTAAAAGTAAGTATGCTTGTAAAATATCTAATTAAAAACACAAATAACATAAAATATATCTTTTAAATTATTACTAGCGTGCTGGAAGGTGGATTTGCGGAAAAAGAAAAAGGGACAGAGAAAGTAGCTGCTATTCTGGGATCTCGGGATGCCCTCTGGGTTGTATGACCCACTATTTATAAGTTGTGATGCCTAACATGTAAACCAATATCAGTATGTACTTACACGCTGGCAAAAAGGTACACAATTTTATTATTTAATAAAAAAAACTTTATACCTAAAATTTAGGTTTGTTTATTTGTATTATTTTTCGCATTGAAATCAGTCTAGAAAGTCGGTTTTTCTATCGAAAATTAATTGTTTACGAGTACATTTACGATAAAAAAACGGACGTAAAAAGATTCATATACGAGTGCTTTTTCGATACTTTTACGACAATCGTAGGCAAAAAACATTTCAGAGCGAAACCGGATTCGTAGGCGAATCGTAAACGGATATCATAAACGATATTTTATCAGAGTTTTCTTCGAGAAAACGTCAGTTTACGAGCTCGTTTACGATGATTTTGCTGGCTGGGAAAGTATTTTTGTTTAATCGTTGTGAGCCATCCCAGCCAGCATTTTTTGAAATCACTCTCCAGATGATTAAAAACGTTCAAATTTAAAAACATTTTCTATTAGAATTTCAACGTATCGTCGGGAGCATAGTGTCGGATAAATATGATTATTCATAAATAATCATTTATGATTAATATTTTTGAACATTTTTAAACAGCTTCTGATAACATTTGACTGCTCTCGATTCAATTTTGTAATCATTTTATGATTGAATTTGAGTAGTTAACGGTACCATTTTTGAATACAATTTGTTCAGTTTTTTGATGTACTATTAAATCCTTTTTCAAATCATATATTGATCATATTTTATATGATTTTATGATCATGGTTGGTTTGTTGCCGTGCCGCCCGGTCAGAAGGACCGGGCCCAAGTAGCGCGCTGGGCGCCATTTTGATGCACTAAACTGGGAAACCAATTACAGTTTATTTTCTAAGGACTAGATGGATTATGGTCAAACCATTTGGTGAGACCTATAAATTTGCTTATGTCAACTATGGAGCACTTAGATACATCCTTCAGGTCAGTTAGAACAAACCGACCTAAGGTCTCGTGTCTTATATTGGCCAGGGCAGGACACTCGCAGAGGAAGTGAGTAACAGTTTCTTTGCAGCCATCTAGGCCGCAACTTCTACACACCTCGTTGAATGGTAGCCCAATTCTTTCCGCGTGTTGGCCCAGTAGCCAGTGTCCTGTTATGGTGGCTGTGATTCTGAAAATCTCCTTCCTAGATCTGCATAGCAGGCTCTCGGTTCTACTCTTGTTTTATTCAGGCCAAGTTGGTTTGGCAATCCTACAGCTATCTGAGGATTATGATCATAATTCGATTTCTTTTTTTTTAACTGATGTTGGTTTTTGAAGTCTTGTGCAGAAGTCCACGCTGGTCGGTCAAGTCTCTGAGGTCTATCAGCAAATCCGACGGGCTGTCGTTTAAGTCGGTATAGATCACGAAATTCGGTAGAACCGTCGGAATTGCTGCTATACTCCTCGGACTACCACTTACCAGCTCATGACTTCCGCACTTCTTTGGGTTAGGGTATTTTGAGGCGGGCCAAGGAAAAGGGCACCAACATGCTGGACACTTTCAGTTGTGAGCCAGCGATGTATCATACAACATATACTACATATCTGGCAGAGAAGATTTATAGAATTCCTAAAAAATGTTTCTCATTTATACCAAATGTTTGAATTTTTTCTGAATTTTATGATATGCAAAAATGTGAGTATAGAAATTAAGGGCCTCATTAGGTATGGCGAACGATAGCTCAGACGAACGATTCGCCTGCTCACACAATCGCATTTTCTTTCATATTTGCCTTTTATGTCAAAGAAAAGTGGAAAATATTTAAAAAAGCTATGGAGCGAACGAAAATGATAGATAATGCGATGGCTACGTGATATTGTGAGCAGACGAATCGTTCGTCTGAGCTATCGTTCGCCATACATAATGAGACCCTAAAAGGTAGAAATACGATTTTGAGTCACCAAAAAATAATCAAAAATGATTCAAAAATTTGTTTAAAATTATTTTCAGTTTTTGTTCACTTAAAGTAAACATATTTGATTCTTTTTCCTGTTTGATTTCATAGTTGACTCGGAATTTAATCATCAGAATTATTGAAAAATGATTCATAATGGTGACTGAAAAATGATAATCAGTTTTTGATCATCAAATGGAATCATATTTGATTATTCCTCCAGTTCATTTTGATGACAACTCAGTATTTCGTCACTGAAAGTAATCAAAATGTATTCAACTTAAGATATTTTCAAGCGCTAAGCCTATTTTCGGAATATTTTAAGAAGCCAAAAGGTGGACTCGCAGGCTCAAATGCTTTATTTGTAGGTATGATGATGATGAGTCGTCGTCGTAGTTTTTCTTGGAGACGTTTCCTTCATTGTTCGACTTTATTAGGCGCAGCTATCAGCCCTTGAATGACTTCAAATTGTTGGTATTTTGAGCTGCATCTCCTGAATTCCGTACTGTTGTACATCTGCCTTAGAAAAGAAGCGAATGCTATAAAAATTTATAATAACATTTAAAAATTTGTCTCTTACCTTTTTTCAGTTTTGGAAAAAAATTGACAAATAATAATCAATTTTTTGAAAGCTGTCTTACTGACAAATTTGGGATATTTTTACAGTGGGTCACGCTGTTTCATTCGCACTCATAATTTTGTGTGTTGAAGACATGGATGAAGACCTCATTCATTTTGATTAATTATACACTTTAAAACTTACCTACTAAAATGAATTTTAAAATTGTTGAATTTGTACCCACTTGAATTTATTGAATTGAATTGCTACTTAAAATCGAAATTATACTTACCTTGTTAAATACGATCATATATACTTACCTTTACTTTTAAATACTTACCTTCCTTACCATGTGCATCCATACTTACCCTAAATTAAACTTACCTGTGAATTCGACCCATCCTAATGTAAAATCTTAAATTGGAAAACTACAGCTTCTTTTCTATTTACTTACCTTTTTACTTACCCTTTTTATATATACATATATGTACATATGTATGCTCACGGCACAGCTTAGCGGGCGGTCATCGATGGCCGCTCAGTTCAGTTGTCAACGAGCGCGCGGTTTCTGCCATACCTACTCCCTTTGCAATTAACTCAAATTAAAGTTGCTAAATTAAAGTAAAGTTATAAAATGAGATTTGTGAACTAAAGTGAAATAAAATATAACTAAGTTTAAAAATTGTAAAGTAAAGCAATTAAAAAATCTTCTAAATTAAATATTATATTATTAAAACTTAAAACTAAACACCTTTTATTTAAAAAGACAAAACCAATCAGTGCACCAGTGGTGAGTGCCCCTACACCCCCTTAGAGTGAAATCTATACATGGTCCTTTCGGTGCCAAAGTGAACCTGAGCCTATGAGTTTTGAAAAAAAAAAAGATAAATAAATTGTGCAAAAGTGCAAAAAAGCCACACTAGGGTGCTCCTAAAAAGAAAAAAAAATTTTTCGAAAAAAAAACAACTAAAATCAATTAAAACTGGCAATTGTGCTAAATAAATAAAAATAGTGGTGAACAGTGGAACAGGAACAGTGGAACCTGAAAAGAAAAAAAGGGTTAAAAATATTAAAAAGCGATAAGAAGGAAACTAAAAAGAAAGGTGGAAAAGAAAAAACCTGAAAATAGAAATTTTATATAAAATTAGTAAAGGAAACTAAAAAGCGATATACTGGGTGCTCCAAAAACCTGAAAATAAGAAAATAAAAATAAAAACCTGAAAAAGGAAAAATACAAAAGTTATCAAGAATATTTAGCTTAAAAAAGGTGCTCCGAAAACCTGAAAGTTAAAAGCAAAAAGTTAGTAAAATATAAAGTTAAAAAATCTGGTGCATAAGAACAAAAGGTGATTATTAGGCTGATCCGAAAACCTGAAAATAGTTGGAAAAAGATAAAAAATTATTAAAATTTATAAGACAAAAATATAAAAACAATAAAGTGAGTTGTTGAAAAAACCGCAAAGAAAACCAAAAAAGTATTTAGGAAAATTTTTTTTTCCAACGCAAAATTACTTTGGAAAAGTGGTTTTTGGTTATAGTTACCAAACACGTAAAGAAAAAAACCAAATTACGAAGTGCATCGAGGAAAAGAAGGTACAGCCAACCCAAAACAGCAGAAGCAGGAACGACCACAACAACAACCACAACAGCCGTCATCAGAAACTCCCGTTTTAGAGAAAATCGCCAAAAACCCATCGCAAAAACCAGGTAGTCAGGTACCAGAAACAAAGTAAGTTCCGTTAAAATTTTCTTCTCTCACATACATACCCTATATTCAGATTTATATAACTTAGCGGTTATTTAAAGCAGTAGACGAGAAACTTCTTACGTTCTCGATTTATGCTGAAAAAACCACAAACTTACATACTCGACCCCTCTAATCCGCTAAGACATATAAATCCAATACATATTTATATACACCCATCCCCTTCAAACCTAGGATTTATAAATATACGTATATTGGTTATTTTCGCCTTACCCTTTTACCACATACGTCCCGCTATTAGCTCACAAACCTCGCAGCCACATAAGAACGCCGCTATAACCCGACAACAAAAGCTCCATCGCGCTGCACCCAGTGCCAAATATTGCTTTCTCTCTTCCCACTCATTCTCTTATCCATTTTCTTCAGTGGAGTAACTAACCATTAGCAACAGTTGCATTTTGCATATATCGGTTTACTTGTACTCAGATGCGCTGAGACAGGTACATAACAAGAAGTACAGCTGCTGGCAAAAGCTACAGTGGGCCGCAGCTTATAAAAACGGTCTCAAAAATACAGTGGGAAAAACACACAAAAACCGAAGCAAATTATTTATTTAAATTCAAATAAATAAAAACCCGAATAGTTCACCCAAATATAAATATTTATTAATATTATTATTAAATCTTGTGTACTCCTTATACACGTTCCCCTTAAATATTTTGTGTACCTCTTATACACGTTTCAAAAATATTTCTGTGTACTCCTCTATACACATTTACAAAATATTCCTGTGTACTCCTAAGACACATATATTTTTTTCTCTCTCTCCTGTAAAAGACCACAAAACAAATGGCTGAAGATAAAGTTGATAAAAATACAAATCTCCAACCACCCCAACAAGGACCTAGAACCCGGTCGAAATCTCAAGCGGAAGAGGAAGAATTGGCGCAGATTTCGAAGAAATCCCTGTTCGAGTTAACAAAACTCGAAAAATTCTGCGAAAAATGGTGGAACATCGATGAGACAACCCACACAAGACCCAGTCTGCAGACATATTTGGAGGAACTCAACAGGCATATAGCAGCAGTAGAACGGTCATACGAAGCAGCTCACCTGAATCTCACGGATGAACGGTCCCTCACAACCCTGACCGAAAGATATGACAAGGCAATGGAGGACAACATGCTCACAAGGGCCCGAATGAACGAACAGCTCGCGATACTGGAACCAAGTCCGATGATACAAATTCAACAAACGGCAGTAGCAGCACCGGCAGTCTCCGAACCCTACCTCAAAGTCCCCGCATGTGACACGGAAGTATTCCACGGAGGATACGATACTTGGCCATCCTTCAGAGATATGTTCACGGCAGTGTACATAAATCACCCCAAACTTTCTCAAGTGCAAAAATTATATCACTTGAGGCAAAAAACCCGGGGGAAAGCACACCTCATTATTCAAAAATACCCTCTGAATGACCTAAGTTTCGACTTAGCCTGGGGGGCCCTTAAGTCTAGATACGAGAACCGTAGAATTCTCGTAGACAATCAACTCAAAACCCTTTTTACTCTTCAGCCTATATTCTATGAAAGTGGGGAAAGAATTCAAGAAGTTCAGACTACAATAAATAACTGTCTCTCAACCCTAAATTCCAACAACGTACCCACTAGCAATTGGGACCCTATCCTCATATACTTATGTTCATCTAAGCTTCCCGATGAAACCCTAGCCCTATGGGAACAATCTCTTGAGTCTAGGAAAGAATTACCCTTATGGTCGGAAATGGACAAATTCCTCACGGCCAGATATGAAGTTGTAGAACGGCTCGGTACTTATAGACCGAGCAAACCTCGGACCTCAAACTCGAGCTTCAATAACCGAGCGTCAACACCCCATAACAATAGTTTCAGAAACAAGTCCCTCTCGTACCATAGCGAGCAAGCGCGACAGGTATCCTGCAAGTTATGCAATTCCAACCATTCGATGATGAATTGCGTCAAATTCAAGCAATTATCGGTGGCAGAACGGAATAAATTTGTAACTGACAATAAATATTGTAAGAATTGTTTGGCCTTTTCCCATCTAGAGTCTGAATGTGCTAGCAATTTCAAATGCGTATATTGCCAAAAGCGGCACCACTCCCTGCTACACTACCAAACACCTCGGCCAACTAACCCCAACACTTCTCGACAACCTCCAAAAAGAAATCCCTTCAAGGACCCGCCTCAATATACCAATGTCTATGAAAAACCTTCTACCTCTAAACAGGCAATGCAGTCGCAAGACTCGCGGACTGAAGCCTCTTCCTCGAATCAAACCACAGTTCTTTCGCACTTCTCTGCCAATAAAGAAAGAACATTGTTGCCCACAGCGATAGTTCCGGTTTTCCATAGAGGAGAAATCTTCAAAATCCGGGCGTTGGTAGACCAGGGTTCCCAGAAATCGTTCGTTTCCTCCAAAATCCAAAAATTACTCGGTTTACCCACAAATAAAATAAGTTACCAAATACTAGGTATGGGCGGACGAGTTGTGCAAAATTCCAACAAAATCTGTTCTCTAACAATTTGTTCCTCGGATTCAAAGACCCAAATCCGGACCCAAGCGATAGTTCTTCCGCAATTAACCCACTTCCTGCCCTCTTCTAAAGTAGCAATAGAGGATCTTACAAAATTTTAATCGCTTACATTAGCGGACCCCAACTTCTTTGCTCCAGGTAGAATTGATATGGTGATTGGTAGTGACATACTCCCACAAATTCTCCTTCAAGGTCTCGAAACCAACATCGCTGGTAGCCTCATAGCTCAAAACACTATATTCGGATGGATATTAAGTGGCCCAATAACTGACCAAATTTCGTCCTTTTCTACCAACATACTTGAAAAGCCTGATGACTCTCTTAATGAACTCCTTAAAAATTTCTGGGAGCAAGAAGAAGTTCATTCCACCACGCCCCTGACAGATGAAGACACGTTTTGCGAAGAGCTTTACAAAAAGACCACCAGTAGACAAGCAGATGGTCGCTATATGGTTAAACTCCCGTTCAAGCAAAATTTTCCTGAAAAAATAGCCCTCGGCCACTCACGACCCGCTGCTCAGCAACAATACATAAGTATAGAACGCAGCCTAGAAAAGAAACCAGAACTCAAAGAAAAGTATTACGAAGTTCTGGAGGAATATTTAACCATGAATCACATGGAGCCCACTTCCCCCCTTGAAATTATTAAGGAAGGAAAATATTATTCCTTCTATTTACCCCATCATGCGGTTATAAAACCGGATAGCAAAACCACTAAAGTTCGAGTGGTCTTCAATGCCTCTAAACTCTCGCATTCAGGAAGTTCCCTGAACGACGTGTTACACACTGGCCCCACTCTGCAAAACGACTTGATGCTTATTATTCTACAATGGCGCCTCTACAAGTTCGTTTTTAACGGTGACATCGAAAAGATGTACCGCCAAATACTCGTTCATCCTGATGATCAAGATTTTCAACGAGTAGTTTTTCGTAGATCTTCAACCTCACCTATTGAAGACTTCAAATTGAAAACAGTTACCTTTGGTGTCAACTGTGCTCCATACCTAGCTATTCGCACCCTCCATCAGCTAGCTGAAGACACCAAAGATGAATTTCCCACCGCCAACAATGTACTTCTGCATGAAACTTATGTAGATGACATCCTCTCTGGCGGATACGATCTACAGTCCACAATAAACTCCATGAATGAAGCTATCGAAGTCTTAAAATCAGCCGGTTTCCCTCTAAAGAAAATAACGGCCAATCACCCAGACATATTGAAGTCTATTCCAAAATCTGACCTCCTTGACGCAGATTTTCTAAAGTTCCATGATGTCAGCTCGACAAAAACACTCGGTATAAAATGGAATGCTCTTAATGACTCCTTTTCTTATTCCTATGATCCCCTACCAGCCGCTAATTCAACCACAAAGCGACAAATATTGTCGGCAATCGCGAAATTGTTTGACCCGGCAGGATGGCTATCGCCAATAATGATTTTAGCCAAAGCTCTCCTCCAACAACTGTGGTTGGAAGGAACAGACTGGGATGAGCACGTCAAACCCCTCTCCTTCCATAAATGGAACGTCTTTAGGGAAAATCTTTCCGATATAAGCAATATAAAAATCCCTCGATGGGTCGACTTTTCTCCCGATAAATCTTTCCAAATGCACGGATTTTCCGATGCCTCAGAAAAAGCCTTCTGCGCTTGCGTGTATTTTAGAGCACAATCCACTGAAAACACCTATACAACCCATCTGTTAGTTGCAAAAAGCAAAGTAGCCCCTTTAAAGACAGTCAGCCTTCCTCGTCTAGAGCTGTGTGGAGCAGTACTACTCTCCAAACTGGTAAAGCAAATTTGCTCTCATTTGAATTTGCCCCCACACGAGCTGTTCCTCTGGTCAGACTCCTCGATCGTGCTAGCATGGTTAGAAAAACCACCCCACACATGGAAGACTTACGTAGCGAATCGGACCTCCGAAATTCTGAAAAATGTTAGCAACGCTACGTGGCGTCATGTGTCAAGTAGGGACAACCCCGCAGATCTTGGTACCCGTGGATGTAAACCCCAAGACTTAGCGGAATCTTCGCTGTGGTGGAAAGGCCCCGAGTGGCTATCTCGATCTCCCACATCATGGCCCAAAACAGCACCTCCAATCATCAGTCCACCAGAAGAAAAGCGAATTGAAGCCTTCCATACGGTGGATATCCTGGATCCATTGGAACGTTTCTCCTCCTTCGCCAGAGCCCTTCGTGTAATTGCATATGTGTATCGTTTCATCCACAAAGCGAAGAAACGGCAAATCCCTTCAACCCCTTCTCTCTCCACAGAAGAGATTAACTATGCAAAGGAACGCCTTATCATCGTAACCCAACAAATGTACTATGCGGACACAATATCATTATTAAAGGCCTCTAAACCGATAAGCAAGAAGAGTCCGCTCCTGTCATTAAACCCGATGTTAGACAAGAAGGAAATATTGCGCGTGAATGGGCGTCTAAGTTACGCGGCACTCAGCTATAATGAACGACATCCGATTATCATTCCCGAAGCCTCAAAATTTTGTACTCTCTTCCTCGAGTTTACCCATAATCGATGAAGATGAATTCCCAGATTATGGCCGCACTACCAGCCGAAAGGTCAACGTATACTGTCCCGTTCCACACGACAGGAGTCGATTTTGCTGGCCCATTCCTCGTCAAAACCTCTACTCTACGACGAGCCTCCTACTCCAAAGCCTATATCTGCGTCTTTGTTTGTTTTTCAACGAAAGCCATACATCTCGAAGTCTGTTCGAGCTTGACCACCGAAGCGTTTAGAGCAGCCTTTGCGCGTTTCGTTGGTCGCCGCGGAATGCCACACAAAATCATGTCCGACAATGGAAAGAACTTTGTCGGCGCTCAGAGAGCGATGCAAAAAGAAATCCCACTTTTCCTCCTAGAAGCAGGTAAAGACATCGCCGAAAAATATGCTCCTCAAGGCCTTTCTTGGCAATTCATACCACCCTATACTCCTCACATGGGTGGCCTCTGGGAAGCAGCAGTTAAAAGTTTTAAAACCCATTTAACAAAAGTAGCCGGTAATCAAAAGTTCTCCTTTGAAGAGTTCACGACCCTCATTGTTCGCATTGAAGGAGTCCTCAACTCCAGGCCTATTTCTCCTATGTCTGAGGACCCTACGGACCTACTCGCCTTAACACCATGACATTTTCTACGTGGTGCCCCCCTAATGTCCCTGCCGGAACCAAATGCAGAAAATCTAAACCCGACTCGAAAATGGCAGTTACTCAAAGTTTTACACCATCAATTCAGCAACCGTTGGAAGAATGAATATCTTCAGCAACTTCACAAACGACAAAAATTGAAAACTCCTCAAACAAACCTGAAAGAAGGCGACCTAGTCGTTGTTAAAGATGACCTGCTGCCACCCAATGAGTGGCGTCTCGGACGTATTTCAAAGCTGCATGCTGGACCCGATGGAAATGTTCGCGTCCTCGATATTCGTACTCAAAATGGAGTAATAACGCGGAACATCACCAAAATCTGTTTATTGACCCCCTCCTAATTCTCTTGCATTTCTCTTCCCAGTCAGAATTATTTTATCCTCATATCAACCTCAATTTACCATAATGCTGATTTCTTTGTCTTTTTTCTCTCTCTAACATTCTTTCTCCACAGATAATCATGGAACTGGGAAAATGCCGCCTATGTTGCCGCCAGCACGCTTTGCGCCAATGCCACGCGTTTCTAATAATGACTCCGGCAGAGCGATATGAGTCCGCACGCGCCCATCGCTACTGCGTCAACTGTTTGGCAACGTCACATACCACAGGCGAGTGCAATTCCGCCGGCAGCTGCCGGCACTGCGGCCGAGCGCATCATACGTTGTTGCACCGCCCGTCTGCTCCAACATTGACACGCAACCGACATTTGACGCCTCCGCCACCCGTACGTCAGAGGCGTGACGAACAACGTAGAACGCGACATCGTGTAATTGAACGGCCAGCTCGTTTGCAGAGCCGTAGTGGTCAACGTAATCTACGAAATTTAGTTAACAAAGCTAAGGCTACGCTGCAAAAACTGCAAGAGCTGTTGAATGCATCAACTCCGCAGGCCGGCCGCCATGTTGAAGACATGGATGAAGACCTCATTCATTTTGATTAATTATACACTTTAAAACTTACCTACTAAAATGAATTTTAAAATTGTTGAATTTGTACCCACTTGAATTTATTGAATTGAATTGCTACTTAAAATCGAAATTATACTTACCTTGTTAAATACGATCATATATACTTACCTTTACTTTTAAATACTTACCTTCCTTACCATGTGCATCCATACTTACCCTAAATTAAACTTACCTGTGAATTCGACCCATCCTAATGTAAAATCTTAAATTGGAAAACTACAGCTTCTTTTCTATTTACTTACCTTTTTACTTACCCTTTTTATATATACATATATGTACATATGTATGCTCACGGCACAGCTTAGCGGGCGGTCATCGATGGCCGCTCAGTTCAGTTGTCAACGAGCGCGCGGTTTCTGCCATACCTACTCCCTTTGCAATTAACTCAAATTAAAGTTGCTAAATTAAAGTAAAGTTATAAAATGAGATTTGTGAACTAAAGTGAAATAAAATATAACTAAGTTTAAAAATTGTAAAGTAAAGCAATTAAAAAATCTTCTAAATTAAATATTATATTATTAAAACTTAAAACTAAACACCTTTTATTTAAAAAGACAAAACCAATCAGTGCACCAGTGGTGAGTGCCCCTACACCCCCTTAGAGTGAAATCTATACATTGTGAATAGTACAAAATAAGCAATGTTTTCTTTTTTGGCAGAACGTTTACACATTAACCCTAAAACGAACTGTTGGTATTTATAGGCCCACATTTTAATTTAATTCAGAACAACTTGCTTAAGGTTTTGCAATGCGGTTAGCAGTGCTTTGCAGGGTTGTTATTTAATATCAGTTTCGGCCTAATATACAATGAAAAATACTAGATTTAAACATACATGTTTTTGGTAGCATGCATGAAAAGTGATCAATGGGAACATTGTATTAAATGTAAACAGAAACACAAGAGCCGCACATTACGGGCATAAAAGTTCGCCCAAACGTGCGTACTTACGTTATACGTACACGTACGTACGTCCGTCGGTGAGTAATTCGGCTATTATAGAGTATATGAACCGGCGTTTCATCGTCCAGTTCGCAAAACCCGACAAATTGTTGTATCTGACAGATTCAGCTTACTCAGGTGATAACGCAGACCGCAATGTCCCGTAAAATACCCAGTGAGTGTTCTTAGATCCACCCTCCTTAGATTAATGAGCCTGGCTGATGCTCTTTGTGAGGGTTCTATAAAGAGTTTGACCCGCCTCTGCTCTAGGATGCTAAGCCAATGATGCCTAAACTATTTATTTTCCCATTTGCTTATGGTCTCATTTACGTGGGCCTTCGTGAGTCCACAAAAGGGTTCCGGACCATATAAGTCTGTTAGAGCACCATGTTTTGCCAGGTGATCTGCTTTTTCGTTGCCGTCATGCCCTTCATGCCCTGGGACCCAACCTAACAAAACTTTGTTTTTGGCTCCCAGATCATTAAGGACTGCGACGCACTCATCGACAAGCTTCGAGGTTATAGTGTAAGACTGCAAGGCACGTAGGGCGGCCTGACTTTCCGACATAATGTAGATTCGCCTAGAAGATAGTCTTCTTCGGATGCATTCTCTGCCACATAATTCTATTACATGGATTTACGCTTGAAAGATAGGTACCCATCGGTACCGATTTTTTGTAATTTGGTCCATAGATACCAGCTCCCGTTTTGCCATCTTCCATCTTCGGTCCATCCGTACACCAAATCTCCGAATCGGATTCAGCATAAGCATTCCCTGTGTCTCAGAGCACTTGATCTACTTCAAAGTTTCGCATGATCCTGAGCGTAGGGGTTATTGCATCACTTACTTGCAATATAGGACTATTTATGAAATTCTTGACTACCTTCATATAAAAAAAAAAACACTAATGGCGGCGATATACCAACAGGTTATCATAACCTCTAACGATATTTTTAGCCGAGCTTCTCTTTCAAACTTGTGGTGTATTGCTTTTGAGTTTTTCCTACAAGTTGGCGGGACCTACAGTTTTTTGCCGACTCCGAACGGCACTTGCAAAGCAAATGAATTACTGCCGAGGGGCGAACTACTGCCGAGGGGCGACCCCGTTTAGAAAAATTCTTTTTCTAAATAATTTTTGATGTTACTTTTGCCGGGCATCGAACCGCCACGACGTGGTGTAGAAGGCTGAACAACATATGTCCTGTCATATTTCCGATTTTTATATCGGAAATGTTTTGAAGTCTTAATGCAGCAAGTGTGGCCTCCTTCTCTATCAGAATAGGGAAATGAGGTATTCCCACAAGGGCACTTAAAGCATCAGAAGGGCACGTTCTCATTGCACCTGTTATACCGACACAGACTAGCCGATGAAGCTTACTTAACTTAGTTGCCGATGTTCTTTGAGCAGTCTTAGGCCACCAGACTAGAGAAGCGTATGTGACTATTGGCTTCACAACTGTATTAAATGACCAGTACGTCATTTTGGGAGACCGCCCCCATGTTTTGCCATAAAGTCTAGTGCAGGCGAAAAAGGCCCTCGCTGCTTTATTTATGGTGGCCTCCAAATGAGCATTCCATGTCCTAGGGACGGCTCTAACAAAGAAAGCTTTCTTCGCCTCGTGAAAGGCACCAAGACTGTTTTATTTGGGTTGATAGATAACCCTTTGTTAGCACACCATCTTTGAATGATGGGCAGGGTGTGTTGCATGCGATCGGATATTGTTTCTTCATACATTCCTGTTGCGCAGACTAATAAGTCATCCGCATATCCCTGTACGTCAAAGCCATTACCCTTCAAAAGATGAAGAAGTTCGTCTATGACTAGGGTCCACAGTAGAGGAGAAATTACACCTCCCTGAGGGCATCCTCTTGTAGCCACGATTGAGCCAGCACTCCCTCCTAGCTCATACCTGATTTTTCTTTGCTTTAGCAAGGCCAGGAGCCAGCGAGTGATCATTGGGCTTACGCGCCTGATATATCAATGAATGCACACAGGGCTATGTTTTTAGACTCTATGGTCTTTTCAATTTTTTCAGTAAGGCAATGCATAGCAGTCTCCGTGGATTTTCCGGGTTCGGTAGGCAAATTGGTGTTTACACAGAGGGTGTTTCTTTAAGTTTACTTCCCTTATATGCTGATCTATAAAATTCTCCATTCCCTTTAGGAGAAAGGAGCTGAGATGTGCTGATCTATTCCCTTTAGGATAATAGGAACTGAGACCTATTGGTCGATATGACGATGGCAGATTTATCGGTTTCCCTGGTTTCGGTATAAATACAACCTTATCCTCTGTCCACCTGTTGGGAATATATCCTAACAGCAGGGATGCTCTATATAAATTTGATAGCACTGGAGCTGTATAATTGATTGCTTGCTGCAACAGACAAAAATAGACCCCATCCGGTCCTGGAGATTTGAAAGGACTGAAAGTCGATAAAGCCCATTGGACCTTGTTAACATTGGTTAGCTTGTCGCCAGGCTCTTTTCTCTACCACTAATTGTGGGAGAATTATCTACTACGGGATGTGAGTGTTGATAGCCTCGATATGATAAATCCAGCTGTAACCAAGGTATGAAACCGATTAAAATAAATTTCCGGTTTCGGTTACGGTTTTGTAACGTGTTTCGGTTTCGGTTCCGGTTTAGTTCTTCAACATTTATTTCGGTTTCGGTTACGGTTTCGTTCCGGTTTCGGTTTCCAAATAAAAACACCAACACAAAAAAATTGTGCTACTACAAAACTCAAATATGTACCTAAATAAAAAATAAGTCTGAATTTTTATAACTTTACTCCGGTTTTCATGAGGAATTTTCTCCAATATATAGTAATAAATATTATTTCCGCTATTTATGGAAAACATTTTTCTTCAATATAAGTATGTATGTTATAAGTTAGTGGTCATTAATTTGAAAATCTTTGAAACTTTGGTGGACTTTTGACCGATAAGTTTAAAAAATTAACTATACTTTTTGATGATGCTTTCTGAGACGGCCACTAAAAATTTTTTTTTCGGATGTCGTAAATTTTTTTCGATGGCTTCATTCGCCTATAGTTCAGTTTTTTCGAAATTTTGATATTGAGGTCAAAAAGTGTCTTTCTTAATCATCTTCTTCAAAGTAGCCTCTTTTAAAATAAAATACATATGTGTCCACAAAAAGATTCAAAACCGTTTGGAACCGGTTCCGGCTTTGAAATGGTTTCAGTTTCGTTCTTTTTCAGAAAAACATAACGGTTACGGTTTCGGTTTCGGTTTTGAAAAATGAATCGGTTTTAATCGGTTACGGTTACGGCTTCGGTTTCGGTTTTAGTCCTTGCTTTATATTTATAAAAATTTTTTTTCACGTTATCCGTTCCGAGTCGGACATCTCCGACTCCTCTTCCGGCTCTGCTATGTCCGAGTCTTCCGGAGCAGCCGAAATAGCAGCCCGCTGTGTGTCGCCACGGTATACGTGGAGCACGAAATGACCCATGCCGTAGTGCACTCGCCCATTGCACCGTTTAAGGGGTTCGAGTGCCTCCTTATTCAAGGTGAAGACCACCTGCCTATCAGGCCCTACCGCGTCCTCAGCCAGATTGACACTCCAGTCCTGCGTCGGGAGAGACGGGTTCATGATCTTTTGGGAGGAATTTCGATCCGTAGTTGCCATCGCTGTCGATCTCTCGGCTGATATTGAAATGGAGGTTGTCCTCCGACGTTGCGTTCTCGCTTGCTCCAGCATTGGCCTCCTCTGCTGTGCAGTATACGTAGTTGCCGTGTCTTTAGGTCAAGGGAAGGGCAGCTTAGGGTAAGGCCATAGTTACTCTCCGAGGCGGCTCGGTATCAGAGATGCTCCGTTCGATTTCAGACTCCCGGCTGCAAACGTCCAATGGGCACGTGGTCGGATAACACCCTGGATTGGGAGGGGGAAGATCTTTTTCGTCGCGCCAGAGAGGCTAGGCTTCTCTCGTGATGTAGTACCGGGCGGCGCTGTGATCACAAGGGCAGCGTAGCCCTGTGGCTATCGACTTAAGCCCTCGTGCCGCGGCAAGGTGTCCACCCTTGACGAAGGTGTCACAGAATTGCTTGAGAAAAATTTCTCTGTGTAATTGTGATGGGCAAGTTCAAAAGGGAAGTTCCAGATAACGAGCAACAAAACTTTCTGTGTGTGAACCGGGACTAAAGCCCGGGTTTTTTTAAGTTTATAATTTCGTTTTTTTTTTGTAATTTATTCGAGTTAAAAAGGAAAAATAAGCAGTGAGCACGGTACTGCTTCTATGTGAGAAGTCCGACATATAATCGTATGTAAGACCTTAGCCGCTTCAAAACGTTTCCAAGGTGCGCGACTTCGAGGCAACTTACTTTGCACATCTTTTTATATAGTTTTTTTTTCGTTTTTATTGATTTTTTTTTGTTTTTTTTTTATTTTTTTTGTGTTTTTGTTTTTATCTGATTTTGGTTTATTTTGAAATTTTTTTTTTAGTTTTAATTTTGTTTTTATTTTTTAAATTTTTTTTCATTGACCTTTCACCGATCATTCATCGACCTTATTAGGAAGCCGCTTCAGAAAGTACTTCAGAAGTACTCCTCCGGAACTTCATCTGTTCCAGGGATTTGTCAACCACCTATTTTGGGATGGTATAGCTAAAATTGATGGTATTGGTAAAAAAAAGTGTTATTGTGGCCAAATAAATTGGGAATACGTCATAAAAGCTATTAAGGAGATTTTTGAAGGTAATCAATGTCGGAAACTCCTTAAAGAAGCTGATAAATTATAGGATCCTGGAATTTCTGACCTTGTGGGACTATTTTGTTCACAGCCTTATATAGCTGCATTCAAAGCTATAAACAAAATAGTTGACACTTGCTTTGGTACAAAAAAAGCGAGTCTCACTTATTTTGATAAAACTTTAAGTGAACTCATGGCGGCACTTCCATTTATACTGATGGCTCGAAGTTAGACGGCAGAGTTGGAGGAGGGGTTTATTCAAAGGATCTGAACCTTGAGCTCTCCTTCAGACTACCTGATCACTGCAGTGTCTTCCAGGCTGAAGTTTCAGCAATCATGGACGCCGCGGCTTGGATAGGCCAACACACTATCGGACACGACATTTTTATATTCAGCGACAGCCAGGCGGCCATCAAATCCCTTGGCTCTTATTCGTTCAACTCTGAACTGACGCTCAGCTGTCGTCGATCTCTACAGGAGATGGCCCAACAGAATCGCGTGAACCTCACATGGGTCCCGGGGCATAGGGACATTGAGGGAAATTGTAGGGCAGCCGAACTTGCGAGGCAGGGCACGACCAAGCAGGTTCTTCGGGATAAAGAGCGCTTAGGTATACCGTTTGCCACTTGCAAGCTTATGCTGAAGGAGTACACACTCCGCCAAGCCAACGAAAGATGGCTGCAATCTCCAGGATGCCGGATATCCAAAGAAACCTGGCCGAAATGGGATCATAAAAGATCGAGACAAATTTATGCCCTAAGGAGAAGAGAAATCTCCATATTAATAGGCGTATTGACTGGGCACTGCCTCATTGGTAGGCACGCAGAAAGACTTGGTGTGCCGTACCGACGATGCTGTAGGAGTTGTAAGGATGATGAGGAGGAGGAAACGGTGGAGCACCTCATCTGCAACTGCCCGGCTTTAAGTGGCGCGAGAATGCGCTTTTTGGGAGTTCCCTTCCTGGTTAGCCTACGCCAGGTCACGGAGCTGGACATAAAGGACCTGATGGCCTTCATCAAGTCATCTAAATGGTTCGAGGAGGAGTAACGGTGTCGGTATAGGAACGTCAGTCCCGGGATTCTGCTATGTGGAGAATTCCGTTAATACCGGGATTTTCCATATGGCAGGGTCCCGGAACTGACTTTCCTAGTGTTGGTGGTATCACAACGGGCCTTTTAATACTGGCCTAGGTGTGCCTCTACGGTAGCCACTTGAACCTAACCTAACCTTAAGTGAACTCCGTGAAGCTTTAAAAAGTACTGAAGTTTCTCAAACAGTAAAAATTCACATAATTCTGGAACATTTGAAGGAAGCAATAATTTTTTTTGAACAACGATGGTTTGGGGCTATGGTCAGAGCGTACCGGGGAGTCCGTTCATAGGGAATTCAATAACTTCTGGGATAGATACAAAGTAACTATGATCGATGAGCCAACTTTTGCAAGTCGCTTAAAAATATCCGTGGTGGCATTATCATCAAACATATTTAAGTCCACAAACATTTAATAAAGAATAATCTAAAGCGGCTACCTAAAAAGGTCGATGAATGATCGGTGAAAGGGCAATGAAAACAAAAATTAAAGAAAAAAAAACAAAAAAAAACTAAAATAAATTTTTTTTTTTTAATAAACCAAAAGAAGATAAAAACAAAAAACACAAAAAAATTAAAAAACAAAAAACAAAAAAAATATTTAATAAAAAATCAATAAAAAACGAAAGAGGGGCAAATTAAGTTGCCTCCACGTGTCGCACCTTGGAAACGTTTTGAAGCGGCTTAAGTCTTACATACGATTGTATGTCGTTATACAGTTCAGTTTCATACATGCACCCTCTCCTTATTTTATCTATTATTTCCAACTTGTGCTTATCAAAAATATGAAAATGTCGATATCTTTCGAAAGGAAGCAGCTCATTCACAGTAAGGTGGAGCATATTTTTTTTTTTTTTTTAAATTAATTTTGTCTCACCTCCAGAACGGTACCTTTATAGCCCAGAAATAAGCGTGTAAAATTTTATTGACCCACTCGCATGTTTAGAGGTGCCCCCAGACCCACAAAGTTGAAAAAATAGCACGATCTGGAACAAATATGAAATTTCTAAAATAATAAAATCAAAAAAGTATGGGGATTGATAAACGTGGTTTAGCTGAGTCTTAGGGCCGCTTGCATAAAAGACGATAACGACTAATCGTCCGTTTACCGGAGTTTAATTGGCGTATTTTGTTCGGTTAGCTGTCAAACTAATCATCGATTAGTCGTTATCGGCTTTTATGCAAGCGGCCCTTACTGTGATTTTTTTTTTGGAAGCAACGACAACAAACCGATTTCGAATATTTTTATACCTTTAGACAGGCATTTTGATTCCTTTAATTTGATATACAATTCATATATGAAAAGTAAGGGGGTAAAAAGGGTGACCCCCTTTACCCCGTTTTTCTTTGTATATAAAATGTATATCAAATTAAAGGGAATCAAAATACCTGTTATAAAAACATCTGAAATCATGCTTCGTTTTTTGATTTTATAATTTTCGAAATTTCATATTTGTATCAGATCGTGCTTATTGCTTTTAACTTTTGGTGGCGCGGGGCACCTCAAAACGTAATAATATTTTGTGGGGTTCGTTAACTCGTATAAAGGCACTCCACCTTAATTCACAATTTGCGTCGGTAGTTTTTTCTTACCTGTCGTCCCTTCCTGCCTACCTTGTGAGGGTAGAAGGAAAAGCTTTATTTTTATAATGTAGTTCAGTTTTGTGTTTATAATGTTAACCTAGGTACTAACTGGGTAAAACCAAATTGGGGCGGGATCCATCCGAAATGAAGATATTTCCCTTCTTGCGATGGTCGTCTGATATGAGCCTAATTTCATATATTGAATGAGCCTGAATATGATTCAAATATGACTCTTATTTCCCTCAGAAGCAGCTCATTTAGGCTCTTTTTGGACTCAAAAAAGACTCCTTTACGACTTTTTTCGGATGCATTTATGACTTTTGCATAAATCATATGTGTACTCCACTTTTTGGGCTCTTAAATAATGATTTTTGGCATTCAAATGAGAACTCGGAAAAGGTAGAATTAAACCTGAATCTTAGATTAAAAAACTTTTACATACGCGACCTATCTGGAAAGACATCCTTGAAATGTACATCGTTGCACAGACGAATTTGCTTATATAATAACCACCAGGCAAGAACTTTCTATAAGAGAATACCGGTGTGTTCGAGCGACAATTGAAGGGTCATCGCGAATAACGTTCTAAGTTACAAGATCAGAATTTGTCAGGAGAGCAAAAAAACGCTAAATTTATTTCTCTCATCTGTCTCCTTAACTTTTTCTTTTATATCTTTCATATTATCAGTTTTACACCTTCCTTATGATCTTCCAGTGCCGTTACTTATCAATTTCGACCAAGGACTGAACCGAAACCGAAACCGTAGCCGTAACCGATTAAAACCGATTCATTTTTCAAAACCGAAACCGAAACCGTAACCGTTATTTTTTTCTGAAAACGAACGAACCTGAAGCCGTTTCAAAAGCCGGAACCGGTTCCAAACGGGTTTGAATTTTTTTGTGGACACATATTTTATTTTTAAAGAGGCTACCCTGAAGAAGATGATTAAGAAGGACACTTTTTGACCTCAATATCAAAATTTCAAAAGAATTGAACTATAGGCGAATGAAGCCATCGAAAAAAATTTACGACATCCAAAAAAAATGTTAAGTGACCGTCTCAGAAAGCACCATCATATTAACGTTCCATTTTAACATTTTTCTAATATAAAAAGTAGAGTTAATTTTTTAAACTTATCGGTCAAAAGTCCACCAAAGTTTCAAAGATTTTCAAATTAATGACCACTAACTTATAACATACATACTTATATTGAAGAAAATTTTTTTCCATAAATAGCGGAAGTAATATTTAATACTATATATTGGAGAAAATTCCTCATGAAAACCGGAGTAAAGTTATAAAAACTAAGACTTATTTTGCATTTAGGTACATATTTGAGTTTTGTAGTAGCACAATTTTTTGGTGTTGGTGTTTTTATTTGGAAACCGCAACCGGAACGAAACCGTAACCGAAACCGAAATAAATGTTGAAGAACTAAACCGGAACCGAAACCGAAATAAATGTTGAAGAACTAAACCGGAACCGAAACCGGAACCGAAACACGTTACAAAACCGTAAAATAAACCGGAACTTTATTTTAATCGGTTTCATACCTTGTTTTCGTCGCTTCTATGCAAAATAATGTATGTCACTTTTAATTACCCTACTACTTTTAAATACATTTTTACAGTTTTGGTGTGTCAAATTTTAGAAAATTTGTTATCTGGAACGTTATTCGCGATGATGCTTTAATTATTGCGGCAGTGTTACTTTTTCTGACAGAGCATCATGTTTTTCGGCAACATATATTGCCAACATTTGCAGCGTCGCGCGTTCGCTGAATAAAATTTTAACCATCTGTTGCGTATCGCAAGGTCATCATGAGCAACTTGAAAATAAAGTAGTCATCTAATAGGGCTGATCATCAGTGCAAATTCCGAATTAAATCCGTTTTTGGGAATTGACTTGAGCATAATCTTCATTATAAATTCCCGAAAATAAAGAAGATTTGAGCAGTTTTAAAAATGCACTGGCAACACTCTGTAGATAAATAAACAACGACAAGAAACACAAGGAAATTAAGGGTAGCTGGCTGATAGATATGGTGCAATAACAACCAAAGTAGTAATCCTCAATGCTGTTAATCTTCAATTTTGTGTGTGTCAGGGTAAAATTTGGATCTGATTAAGGGCAGGGTTTTCAGTGCATGTTTAAACTTCGTTGCGAGTTTATACTTAGTTTAAGCGGCCAAATGTATGGGATAAACTATAGTCAACTTTGTCTGTGGTTTAAACGAGTACTGAAAAACCGGGCCTAAAGAAGATTTATTGGAGATAATCCCCGTGTGTGTATCCATAGCATAAGTATCAGCATCAGAGCATCAATAAAGCAACAAGTATGCAATATTGCAGTAATATTGAACGGCTCGAACACATCCTACCTGTAAGACAATCCATCAGGAAACGAAGGTCCCAGAACAATCAGCAGCAGTCGAAATAATTGAAACGATTATGATGTCGTAATTAATTGAATTTTTTCCAATTATAATTTTATAAACAAAATTTTTGAAAACAAAATATGAACATTTGCTCCAAAGGTGCTTTGTTAAATACGGCATACGGCTCATAACTTTCATCAAATCGGAGTCATAAAAGACTCCTATATGATCTTATTTCGGAGGCTCATATTTTTCTAATATTTAGGACTAATATTGGACTCATCAACCAAAGAGACGAGATTGGGCCAAAAGCGATACCGTTAGAATGAATTAGCCAGTTTTGACAGTGTTAAACCCAGTTGTTGTTCCTGGATTCTTAAAGTTGGGGATGAGATTAGTAATGTGACCACTCACGTGGTAATGATCAATTCTTCCAATAAAAGAGAACAAGCGAGAGAATTTGTATTAAATCCAATAACAAAACTTTAATTCACTTTTATTCTTATTCTATAACAATGATGAAATATGTAGATGAATAGGTAAGTAAGTATTTATATTAAATACACTTCGGCAGAGTGTTGAGCGAAAAGTATTTATATTTAAAAAAGAGAATTTGGGGAAATTTATCAATCTGAGAGATCTATCGTTGGTAGGGAGAGAACGGGAATATAAATTTAGCAATTAATTGATACTTATCAAATGCTGTTATTGTTGATTGATGATAGAATATTAAATATGACTGCTGCTATTGTGATGTTATCTCGTTGATGGTCGAAAAGTAAGAGAGTGTTAGCGAAGGTGTTCAGCGATCGTAAAGGCCCCACTGGAAGCTCCGCTCCAGTGCGCCGTCGATTTTTATAATATGGTAACATTTGATATTCGAACATTAACAGCGCAGGGTTGTATTCTCGTTCTCTCTCTACTGGAGGAATTTAGGCGTCCACAACTCGCCTAAACATCCCGGCCCCTTTGCACCGGTGCAAAGCTGTCCCGCAATATTTCCAGCTCGCGTATTATGTTATCCATGCGTTCACGCTGTTGACGCGTTGGCGGGGGAGCTTCACCTGCTGGTGTTCGGTGGAGTAGGGTGTGATGGACCAGATGGCAGATCCGGCACGTTTGGAACGATGTGCACTCGCGAACGTCGTCATGATTGCGCGCTAGACAGTTTGGGCAGTAATGATACTGGCGTACGCAATCGATTCTTTGACTGGTATTCATTTCCAAAAATAACGGGCACCAGCGTAGTGCGTGATACCGTCGACAAAGTTGACACATGTGTAGCCGCGGATTGCGAGGCGTGCGTATCGGCGATGGTAGTTGCGGCGAGCGTCTGTGAAAAAAAGGAAAACTTTAGTACAATACTAAAATAAATGTTGGATAAATGTGAGTCAATAAGTGGGATATTTGGGATTGGTGTGATGTGTAGAGTTTAGTGATTGGTAGGAGTGGGAGTGGGCGAATCGGGATAAATTGGTAGGGGACACAATTTAACGATGGGTCTTGTGAAAAGACCATGCTGTGTTTTAACATCTGCTACTCGGACTCGATTGTCCGATCCAACGTATACTTTTTCGATTCGTCCTAAGCGCCAATCCTGTGGGGGTAGTGAGTCGTTCTTGATGACAACGAAGTCCCCCACTGACAGATCCTCCTGCGGAAGCTTCCATTTGTACCGCTGCTGCAACTCTTTCAGGTATTCATCTTTCCATCGTTGGGCGAACTGCTGATGAAGAATTTTGAGCTTTTCCCAACGATTTTGGATTGAGAGACTATCTATATTGGGTTCCGGTGAGGCTAACAAAGGCGCACCTCGTAAAAAATGACCTGGGGTTAGAGCCAGAAGCTCATCAGGGTTGTCTGACATGGGAGAGAGGGGCCTAGAGTTCAGAACTGCTTCAATGCGAACTAATAGTGTAGCGAATTCTTCAAAGGTGAAGTGATGATTTCCTACCGTGCGCTTGAAGTGTAGTTTGAAACTTTTAACGGCTGCCTCCCATAGGCCTCCCATGTGAGGAGCATTGGGTGGTAAGAACTGCCATTCGAAACCGTGTAGGGAATACTTTGAGACCAGATCCGCAGATGCTTCTTTGATGAAACGATCAAAGTCCTTCCGTAAAGCTCGCTGTGCGCCGACAAAGTTTTTTCCATTATCGGAGAATACTCGTTTTGGTAGCCCTCGTCTTCCGACAAAACGTGCAAAGGTTGCTTGGAAGGCCTTGCTGGAGAGATCAGAGCAAGGTTCCAAATGAATTGCTTTGGTCGCAAAGCATACAAATACACATACATACCCTTTCATCATGGAGGATTTTCGAAGAGATGATGTTTTAAGGTCGAACGGCCCTGCGAAGTCCAATCCGGTATACGTGAAGGGAAGGGAGAAGTTGGATCGTTCGGGAGGTAGGGCTGCCATAATTTGAGACCTGGTAGTTTTCTTGTAGATAATGCACGTTTTACAATGACGAATACAAAATCTAATTTTCGATCTAAGTCGCGGAATGAAGTATTCCTGTCGGACTGTCCTAACCATAAGCTGGTGTTCCGCATGCATCAATAAATTATGTATGAATTTGAGATAAAGGTGACAGAATAGGGAGTTTTCGGGAATTATGATGGGATATTTCTCATGGTATGGGAGATTAGAGTTGGCTAGGCGGCCATTTACTCGGAGAATTTCGGTTTTGTCTAGAAAGGGATTCAATGGTAGAAGTGTGCTCTTGGTAGAAATCTGTTGTTTATTGGCAAGACTGGCGTATTCACTCGGATAGTGTCTTTCCTGGGCAAGTTTTATCAGTCTTTCTTTCACAAATTGAATTTCTGCATGAGTGATAACGGGGGATTGGTAAGTTGATGGAGGGATCGACGATAATGGTTTAGTTCGATGGATAAAACGAAACATATATGCTATCACATGAAGAGCTTTCGTCCAAGATGAGAAGTTTTCCAATATATCAGGTTCCGTGTCCCGAGTATGTAGAGCTACGACGTTCCTTTCTTCTAGGGGGGTGACCTTTTCAACCGTCGAACTAGGCCAATTGTCGGGGGGTTTAAGGAGCCACTCTGGGCCGTTCCACCATAATGTTTGTTCAGCCAATTCCAGTGGCCTGCATCCGCGAGTCCCGAGATCAGCTGGATTGTGTTTTGTGGGTACGTGGCGCCATTTTATATTACCGACATTTTGAAGAATTTGTGCTGTTCGATTGGCCACGTACACTTTCCATGTGCATGGTGGTTTTTCAAGCCAAGACAGGACTATCGACGAATCCGTCCACAGAAAAGTTTCGATATCTCCTAGGGGAAGTTGATTAATGACGTTTTTGATGCATTTAGATAATAATACCGCACCGCACAGCTCTAGACGCGGTAGGCTTACAGTTTGTAGTGGGGCTACTTTGGTTTTGGCGAACAGTAGATGGGAGGAGACTTTGTTGGGTGACTGGGAGATGATATAAACGGCGGCACAATAAGCCTTTTCGGATGAATCACAGAATCCGTGAACTTGTATTTTATTGTTGGGGGAAAATTCAGTCCATCTAGGTATTCGGATTTGTTCTATACCGGGGAGATCAGAAACAAATGAAAGCCATTTTTGCAATGATAGGGGCTTAACAGTTTCGTCCCATTCCGTGCCTTCTAACCAAATCTGCTGCAACAATATTTTAGCTTGAATAAGTATAGGCGCTAGCCATCCTGCGGGGTCAAAAAGTTTAGAAACCGAGGATAAAATTTGCCTCTTCGTGGCACTATCAGATGATTTTATTGGCTCGATTGTGTAAGAAAAGGAATCGTTAAGCGCGTTCCATTGAATTCCTAAGGTTTTTGTCGAACTTGCACAATCGAACTTGAGAAAATCTGAGGCCAGTAAGTCTTCAGGAGGGATGTGGTTAAGAAGTTCGGGATGATTCGCCGTAATTTTTTTGAGAGGGAAGCCTGCGGAGTTTAAACATTGAATGGTTTGGGATTGTGCTTGAACGCACGACGGTATGTCATGTCCGCCCGCTAAAATATCATCAACGTATGTTTCCTTTAATAAAATTTGCTTAGCTAGAGGGTGAGAGATTTCCGAGTCTTTTGCAAGTTGATGTAATGTCCTTATGGCAAGATATGGCGCGCAGTTAACTCCAAATGTAACCGTCTTGAGCGCAAAGTCGCTAAGTTTTCCTTCATTACTTCTACGAAAAAGAATCCTTTGGAATTGATGGTCGTCCTCGTGTAGAAGTATTTGACGGTACATTTTCTCAATGTCCCCGTTGAATACGTATTTATATAAACGCCAATTGATGATTACAAGCATGAGGTCGGCTTGTAAAGTGGGGCCGATATGGAGAATGTCGTTAAGGGATGTTCCGGAGGACGATGGTTTAGATGCGTTAAAAACAACCCTAACTTTAGTTGAGGTGCTACCTGGCTTAAGCACGGAGTGATGGGGAAGATAATAAGAGTGATATTTGCCATTTTCCTGTATTTCATCGGGATCAGTCAGTTTCATGTGTCCAAGAGAGAGATATTCTTCCAGTACACGATTGTACTCGTTTTTTAGATAAGGGTCTTTTTTAATCATATGTTCCATTCGAATCGCTTGTTTCATTGCTTGCGATCGAGAGGGACCAAGGGAGAGGCGGGAGGGAAACTCGGACTTAAAAGGTAGCCGTACAACATATCTTCCATCATCTCGTCGATAGGTAGTTTTTTGATAAAAATCTTCGCATACGATGTCTTCGTTTGATGGTGGATGCGTTTCTTGCATTTCCTCTAACTCCCAAAAACATTTAAGCTGGGAGCTTAGGTCTTCGTTCGAGATTTGTGTTGTATATGTATGAAACGTGGAGCATTGCGTGGAGGCTAACGGTCCACTCAGGTACCAACCGAATATTGTGTTTTGCGCAAGCAGGCTTCCGTGCACTTTATGCTTTATTCCTTCAAGTAAGATTTGAGGAATTAAGTCTGAGCCAATGACAAGATCAATTTGGCCAGGGGAATAATAGTAGGGATCCGCCAGATCTAAGTCTTTAATCTCGCTGAGATTTGGTTTGGGGATTTGGAACGAGGGGAGTAGACTAGTGAGTTGTTTCAAAATGATTGCACTAGTCTCGATGCGTTTGTTGTATCGTTGGGAAATTAGTGTTATTTTGCAGACCCTGCTAGCGTTTTCTACGACCTTGCCGCCCATTCCAGTCACGGCAAAGTTTTCTTTGTAGGTAGGGAGATGAAGGCGGTTTTGAACCTTTTGGGATACGAACGTTTTCTGTGATCCTTGGTCGATCAGTGCTCGTAACATATATAGGGAACCCATGTGCTCTATGTGCACTTGGGCGGTGGGTAAAAGCGTTTTTTCCTTATTTGCGGAAAAGTTCGCTTGTATTTGGGAGTCGTTAACAGCAGCATTTTTCGAGCATGTTGGAGCTTCTTCTCCTTTGCCTTCGGTTATCTCGAAGATGGGATGTCGTGAGCGATTTCTAGAACCGGTATACAACGAGGTTGTTGTAGTTTTAAAGGGATTTTTATACGATGAGGGGGATCTACCTTGTGGTTGGGAGGTGGTTTGTGGGTGTAGCATAGTGTGGTGCTTCTTCTTGCAATGTAGGCATCTAAAAATGCTGGAGCAATTGGGGAGAGTGTGATTGTAGGAGAGGCAGTTACCGCAGTAATGGTTTCGCTCTACAAACTTCGTCCGTTCATGAACGCTTAGCTTACGAAATTCAGGACATGATTTCAATGCATGATTTTCTTTGCATAAATTACATTTGACTGCGGGACTGATGTCTTGGGAGTGATATGCCTGAACTTTCGGATTTGTTTTGGGTGTAGATGGTGAACGTGGTTTGGTCCCTTTGTACCCATGTAAACGTTCGACTACCTCATAGCGACCGGTCAAGAACTTGTCCATTTGAGACCAGGTGGGGAGCTCTTTACGAGATTCTAGGGATTGTTCCCATAGGGAGAGTGTTTCCTCGGGGAGTTTGGAGGAACATAGAAAAACAAGAATGGGATCCCAACCCGAGACGGATACTCCTTGATTCTTGAGAACAACTAGACTATCATTGACTGTGGTTTGTACTTTTTGAATGCCCTCACTATTTTCTGTGGTGACCGGGGTGATATTGAAGAGCTTCTTTAGCTGCTTATCAATGAGGATCCTTTTGTTTTCGAACCTATTTTTCAACGCTTCCCAGGCTAAAGTAAAACTAGCATCGCAAATGGAATATTGTTGTACGATGTCGCCCGCTTTACCTCGAGTTTTAAGTTTTAGATGGTATAATTTTTGGGCGGGGGTCAATCTGGGGTGGTTAGCATAGACGGCTGTGAACATGTCACGGAAGGAGGGCCATTCTTCGTAAGTACCGTAAAATATTTGGGTGTCGCAGGGGGGTACCTTAATACACGGAACAGGATTCTGGACGATGACGGATGAATTAAGAGACTGGCGGGTTGAAGTGTCTGCTTCGGCTTCGACTCTACGGAGGGTTTTAAGCTGCTCTTGAATATGCGACGCACATAGATAAAAGGATTCGGAGCATAGTTGAAATTTATTATGGGCCTCTTCTTTGAACACCGCATCATTGTTATTCTCCCCATTTTCCTCTGCCAGACAAACCTTTTCATAAGACTCGCATAGCTTCTCCCAGCGACTATTAAGGTCCTTTAATTTTATCTCTAAAAGAGATTCCGTTTGGTCCAAAGGTTCATCCTTTTCAAAATTAGTACAAAGCTTTACGATATTATTTGAGTCGAAGATGAACTTTGCCATGAGTGCGGTTGAGAGAGACATGGTAGGGACGTTAAAGGGAATATTATTAGTAAAAATCGGATTTCTCCTGCGTGGGGATTTTCCTGATTGGAAAACTAGGCGTTGTATGCAACTTGATTGCTAAAATGGCTTGTCCCGATAAATTTACAATTTTACGTCTACGTTTAAGTTATATGGCGACTAGTCTTACGTTAAAATTGCTATGATTAACTGCGCCTTAATATGTGCTCAAAATATTCGTCGACGTCGGCAGAGCTATGATGTATCACCCAACAAGCCAAAATTTCAATGTTTGAAAACGAATTCTCGAAAGATATTTTTATTTAAAGATGTTTTTAGTCGATATTTGAGTTCGATAAAAATTTTAGGGAGTGTGTGGTATGAGCGAGCGGACTGTATGGGAAAATGTTAAGTTTTGAGATGAGGATTGAAATTTTTAAGAGATCTTACAAGGGGATTCAAAGTTAAATTTTTAATGATTTTCAATATAAAATTCAGACAAATTTTTGTGAAAATTTGTAGCGCGTTGTGAATGCTATGCGCCACTAATTTTATGATCCAATATTTGAAGACTTTTGATTTTAAAAATTTAAATGGTTTCCTCTTTTGAATATTTAGTATTTTCTGTATCTCAGAGTTATCAAGTAAGAAAATATAGAAAATGGTTCGCTGGGATATCTTGATATTGGGGTAGGTTATGTGACAAACTGCAACTAGTTGGAAGAAAGAACAACAGCAATGTCGCTGTAAATATGTATGTATGTATGTATGTTGTTGCAAAATGAATGTTTTTGCAGGCGAGGACAGCAAAACCTAACCTCAAAAAAGTATATGCACACTTTTGGTTTGGTAAAAAAATGTCAAAGATGGGCATGTATGCATTCAATTTATAGGGATTTAAGCGTTCAGCAGAATCAATCCGTGACGTACGTCACGTACGTCGAAATAACTGACAGCAAAGTAGACTGCGGGTGTTTGTATGAGAAACGCCAGATAAGACGTATACGTCAAAGTAGAAATTGCTCTAAAATTGACGTACGTGACGCAGCTGACGTATTGGCGGACTGATTCTGCCGAAAGCTTTATGTATGGCTGCGGGAATATTTAAAACCGATTGGGATAATTTATGTGGGACTTATGATTTTAGCAATCGCAAGATTCATATAAAATAATCTCAACGACTATTCTATTCGTTGGCTTAAGCAACAGTAGCGAGCAAAACTGTCGAGTTTGGATCGTTTTAGCGAATATTTTTTTTTTGCTGGATTCCCATATACATATGTATGTACGAATACATACAGAAGCGCCGTTCTTGCTAACGGTATCTGTACCGTTTGAAAAAAAATGTAGGCCACTTTCTAAAGTTTACAATGTAAACTCACCTGGACATATTTTCCAAATTGTCGGGATGGATGCTATCAAAACTTGCTTTTACGTTAACTTCCTCCTCCTGGTGCGAGAATTTTCGGTGGTGGTTGGTTGGGATATGCGTTTTGCCGATGTCGCTAATCCTCACTGTTTCTGCTTTCCTCAACTTTCTTTTATTTTGCGAAGGCACCACTTACTACTTTTGTTTTAAAATTTTCACCTTTTATGTTACAGTACTTTTTATTTAAGCTTTTATTTGCCAATATAGTTTTTTTCTTCACTTTTTAATTTTTAAGTTTTGCCGCTGCCACTTGTCACTTTCTGTTCGCTCAGATAGTGAATCTCAGATGGGGTGCATTCAGTGAATGCTTAGCTAAGGCCAGTGTTGCTTTTAGGGAGTTTTTGGGGGAAATTTGGATGCAAAGGTCGCTAATTCGAATTTGGCTCGCTAAGGACCAATGTTAAACCCAGTTGTTGTTCCTGGATTCTTAAAGTTGGGGATGAGATTAGTAATGTGACCACTCACGTGGTAATGATCAATTCTTCCAATAAAAGAGAACAAGCGAGAGAATTTGTATTAAATCCAATAACAAAACTTTAATTCACTTTTATTCTTATTCTATAACAATGATGAAATATGTAGATGAATAGGTAAGTAAGTATTTATATTAAATACACTTCGGCAGAGTGTTGAGCGAAAAGTATTTATATTTAAAAAAGAGAATTTGGGGAAATTTATCAATCTGAGAGATCTATCGTTGGTAGGGAGAGAACGGGAATATAAATTTAGCAATTAATTGATACTTATCAAATGCTGTTATTGTTGATTGATGATAGAATATTAAATATGACTGCTGCTATTGTGATGTTATCTCGTTGATGGTCGAAAAGTAAGAGAGTGTTAGCGAAGGTGTTCAGCGATCGTAAAGGCCCCACTGGAAGCTCCGCTCCAGTGCGCCGTCGATTTTTATAATATGGTAACATTTGATATTCGAACATTAACAGCGCAGGGTTGTATTCTCGTTCTCTCTCTACTGGAGGAATTTAGGCGTCCACAACTCGCCTAAACAGACAGAATCAGCTTTTTGCTACGTCATGAGTTGACACAGAACTGCCAACATACTCTACATTTACGGATACAAACGGATAGGCATGGGCCTGTATCGGACTCCTATTTGAGCACTCCAAGAATGTTTGAGGGGAACCACATGAAAACTTGCAACTTTGTTTGCAAATATCTCTCCAGAGAAGCAAAATATTAAAAAAAGCGGTTCTGGATTCGTGATCCTGAAACCAAAACCCGTCGTTTGAGTCCTCCCCCATAATTTTAGCTACCCTAGAAGAACAATGACGGTCATTTGATACTACATGTGATACTCATTACTGGCTGTCTAATTGTCAGCACTCCATACAAGCTTTTGATCACACACCCATGGAGGTTTGCGCAATGCTGAGTAAACAAAATATGAACATTTGCTCCAAAGGTGCTTTGTTAAATATATATACAACTATAACAGCTGGCCATGATGGCCCAATGCACGCTTGCTTTGCTGGCTTTGTCTCGCTTTGTTAAACTCGCCTGACATTTGCAACCTCAAAACTTTGCGCTCAACTTCAGAGGTATGCTACAATGAACGCTTTGACGCTTTTCTTTTATACATTTGTTTTCGTTCTTTATTTCTTTGCATTCAGAGTGTTTTGGTAAATTTATTAATTTAATAGAGAAAAAATTAATTATTTATTATTTCCTCATAATTTTAATTCTTAAATTCAAGCAAAGTCATCGACATCTGATTGTCAAAGCAAGCAAAGCAAGCAAAATTTGAAGGGTCAATTACATAAAACTTTATTTTGGCTTTATCTCAAACTTTGACTTTGACAGAAAAGTTCAGTATACGTATTTAAACGAAGCATGGCAAATAGAAGACCTCAAAGTTGAAGCAAGGTTAAAATGCGGCAAACTCTCAAATTTTGCTTGCTTTGACAATCAGATGTTGATGACTTTGCTTTCATTTAAGAATAAAAAGTTGGAGGAAATAATAATTAATTCATTTTTCCTCTATTAAATTAATAAATTAACCAAAACACTCTGAATGCAAATAAATAAATAACGAAAACAAAAGTATAAAAGAGAAGCGTCAAAGCGTTCATTGTAACATACCTCTGAAGTTGAGCGCAAAGTTTTGAGGTTACAAATGTCAGGCGAGGTTAACAAAGCTCTATGTATTTGGCCCTTGAGAGTTTGCCAAATTCCAACCTTCCCTTGTAGACAGCTGACAGTCAGATGCCAGAACATCTGAGTGACAGCGGTGCCGAAATTTTCCGTCAGATCGCAGGAAAAGTTTCTATCCCTTTGTGAAGGGCGAAATGCAATTCTGATGGAAAGCAGCAGCAACGGCAGCTCTGACGTCGACTAAGTGCAATAATTTAAATTGTGTGGTAACATATATATATACTATTTTGTTTTACAAATTTTTACATTAAATCATTACAATAATATTCTCAAAAGTATAATTTTACTTAAAACTTGCATTTTAGATATATTTTGTTGTACAGTTGTAGTATCTGTTGTAGCTGCCGTGATACCCCCATCGCAGGTTGTACTAATCGTTCATCGAAACATTTTCGGGTGCAAGTGGATTGATCTACTCAAAAGCAAAAAGCCTTATAATAAATATTTATATTAAGATTTTTAAGTAGTTTTACTTACCATTTATTTGAGTATTTCCAAACCTCAGAAATAACAAAGCGCTTATAGTCGTGGATTGGTCACTCTCTCAGAAGACCTTCCGTAAGTATAGCCAGACATGTATTGAAGGGAAATCGACGACCTGGTGCACCAACGAAAACCTGGGGCAGAACTGTGGATAAAAAACTAGAAGCCGCAGGATACCCTTGGAACGATTACACGAGAACAGCACCAAATAGAACACAATTCAAATCGGTGGTCGAGGTCCTATGCTCCAATAGGAGTTGAGGAAGATGTTTATGATGAATACGCCTATCTTAAATATCCGTTGTTTTTAGTTCTTTTATTTTCACTTTTCATTTCAAAATTGCACATTTACAAATAACTAGAGTTCGCCCAGCGATTGAAATTCAACCACAAAAGCTTATTTTATTTTCCTACCTTTTAGCTGTTTCTTAAATTTGGCATTCTTTTTATATTTTTTATATTTTTGGTTTCTATACATTCCTGTTCATTTTGCCTTTTCCTCCCTCTTTACACCATTCAGTAATATAGTATCAATGTTGATAATTATTTATTCTTCTTATGTAGTCTTCATACGTATTTCTTTCCTTTCCTTTGCCTCTATTTCCTTTTCTTTCCTCTCTTTTCGTCTTATTTTTTTTCTTTCCTTCCCTACCATTTTCTTTACTTTCCTTTTCTTCCCTCTCTTTTCTTTTCCTTTTCTTTCCTTTTCTCTTCTTTCATTTCATTTTATTTCCCTTCTTTCTTTCTCTCTTTTCTGTTCTTTTCTTTTATTTTCCTTTCTTTTCATTTCTTTTATTCTCTTAACTGACCTTTCTTTCCATTTCCATTACGTTCTTTTCTTCCTTTTATTTTCTTTTTCTTTAATTTCCTTTCGTTTCCTTTGCTTTAGTTTCGTTTCCCTTAGTTTCCTCTCATTTTATTATTATTTTTTTTTCATTTCATTTCTCTTCTGTTATTGTTTTCTTACCTTTATTTTCTTTCACTTTTTTCCTTACGTTTCCTTCCCTCACCTTTCCTTTTCCTACCTTTCCTTCCCTTACCTTTCCTTTTCCTACCTTGCCTTTCCTACCGCTTCCTTACTTTCTTTTTTTCCTTTCCGTAACTCCTTTAGTTTTCTTTCGTTTCCATTTAATTCCTTTACTTATTTTTTTAGCTTTCATTACCTTTCTTTCCTTTATTTTTCTTTCTTTTTATTTTCATTTATTTGCCGCACCTTCCTCCTCGCTTTCCTTTTTTTTCTCTCTTCTTTCCTTTCTTTGTCTTTCTCTATTTGCTTTTCAACTCCTTTACCTACATTACATTTCCTTTCTTCCCTTCCTTTTTTCTTTTCCATTATTTTCCTTTCCCTACCTTTATTTGATTTTTGATTTTTTTCTCATATTTTCCGTTCCTTACCTGTATTTTCCTTTTATCCATTCCTTTCCTTTCCCATTCTTTCCTTTATTTTATACTTTTATTTATTTCATTTGATTTATTTTTGTTTATTTTATATTCTTAAATTTCGTTTTTACTTTCAATCACTTTTCTATTTCTTATTTTACTTTTTTTAGTTTTATCAATTTTCCTTTTTATTTTATTTCACTAAGTCTAGCCACGAAGGTCTTTGTGCTTTTTTTTCAAACATCATGTCTGAGCAAGCATTTGCTTCTCTGAATACCCACGCACATATTTTGTTTTTGTAAACACTGTTTGTACCTACGCTCAATAAAGTTGGCTGATGTTTATTATTGCTGCGAACAAAACAACTCACACTCGGACTCTCCCCAACTGCACTGAATGCAAGCGCAACAATGCAAGTGTACCTACATGCACACATAACAGCGGCTCTATAAAGTGAATGCGTGTTTAGCACTGTAGTGGTGTGACTTTCAAATCATATTATAATACATTTTTTTTAATTTTTGGTTTGTTGTCGCACACCCTGCTCGGCGAGACCTATCGAAACATATCAAATTTTATATACCTTAGAATTGTGGTTATTGTAAAAAAGGGAGAAAACTTGTAAGCATTGCGCATTTATATATAATAGATTTTCGCATGTTCTGTGTTTTATCAATTTACTAGTGCTAAAAGTAATCGGTACATGTCGCAACGTATATTTTTTATTGTATTGACTCTTATTTGAATTTTAAATAAGATTGAAAATGCATCTTTTTATAAGGAAAAGGTGTAATCTGTTAAGTTAAGTTGTTTAATGGTTTGATTTTATAGAAAATAGTACCTATATTCAACGGGTAGTCGGTTCTTTTTCCCGTATATTTTTTCCAACACTAGCAAAATGCAACCATGTCGCTCGCAAGTGTGTTGGTGGAAAAGTGAGTAGGTGTTGGTTCTGTCAGTCTTGTCCATAAGGGTTGTTTCAGCTTTGAGGTTTTCTATTTGCCATGTTTCGTCGAAACTCGTATATTGAACTTATCTGTCAAGGGCAAAGTCCGAGGTAAAGTTGAAATAAAATTTTATGTAATTGACCCTTTACTTTGCTTGCTTGAGTCGCTTCAAAGCGTCGATAGCCCAAATCTCTATTTGACATCGCTTTACACGTTTCACTATTTGTCTTGTTGTTGTCTTGTTTGCCCATCCTGTATTTTTGACAACTTTTGTAGCTTCTATTTGGCCATAGAAGCTTTCAAAGGAAAGCAAGGCAAGCCTATGTAAGCAAGGCAAGCAAATCAAGCGTGCATTGTCACCTTAAGTATTAATTTTTTATTTATTTTTAACTAATGAACAAATGGTAACTTGCATACTGTTTTTTGGATCATGACCAGTGGGAAGATTTCCTGCAATGGGTTCGTTATTGCTTGGCCCTGGTTCAATTCCATCACCGCCACCACCCATACCGCCTGATTCCATGCCATCATTTTTTTTGTTTCGTCCACCAAAGGCACCACTTTGGTTCATGCCACCAGCACCAAAACCACCATCACAGCCACAACATTTAATTATTCATTTCATTTCCACCAAAACCGCCCATGGATTTATGAATTGATTTTTACGACGACTACATTTTAATTTTTTCTTCAAACGATTTGTAGAAAATGCGCGTCAGTTTCAAATTACGTGGATTTTGGAAAATACAACATTTGCGGTAATCAATTTATGCTCATATGACAGTCAGCTGTGAAAATAAATTTTGTAAATAGATTATCAGCGCTGTCAATTTTTGGCGTGAGTGTGTTAGTGAAAAATATCAGCGTTTCTGGTATCACCGCTATACAAGAAATGCGATGGACGGGGCAAGTTTATAAGACCATCCCAACCTGCAATGTCTACTGAAGCGGCCATACTTATGGGCGCAGATTCGGCGTCGATTTTGTGGTAGGAAAGAGACTTGTAAAACATGTAGTGTCCTTCACAGACGTGAATGAGCGTCTCGCCACAATCCGATTTAAACTACGATTTTTCACCATCATTTATCTGCGTGCACGCACCGACCGAGGACAAGGACGACGTGGAAAAAGATGCATTCTACGCGAAATTATAAGAAACTTATGAGCGCTGCCCCTGTCATGATATCAAAGTCATGCTCCACTGTCGGAAAGTTCAGCCTCCATGATGAGACTTCGCCAAATGGATTCAGACTGATTGACTTCGCCGGTGCAGGAAACGTGGTCGTATCTAGCATCAGACGGAGGGCACGCTTCCAGAGTTATGGGCGTACGTACGATGAAGGGCCCGAACATCGACTCCGATCACTACTTGGTAGCAGCCAAGATTCGTACCCGCCTAAGTACAACAAAAGATGCACCACAAAAACGCAAGGAAAGCTGGACGTCGAAAAACTGCAGTTACAGCAGGCAGCCAATGATTTCGCAGAACGACTCGCACACCTGCTCTCTGAGAGCACAATTCACCACAACGGAGTGGTTGAGCAGTGGGAACATATCTCCTGAGCACTTCGTACCGCAGCCGAAGAAGTAATTGGATTCCGGCAAGTGAAAAAAAACAGCTGGTACGATGATAGAGAGTGCAAAGACGCAGTCAAAAGAAAGGACGATGCCTATAAGGCGACGTTAAAAGCGAATGCAACGAGGAGCGTGTATGAACACTACCGTGAGATGAAGAGGAAAGCGAGACGGCTTTTCCGGGCGAAGAAAAGGGAAGCGGAAAAGCGTGAAATCGAAGAGCTTGAAATGCTATTGTAGCATTACATAAACACACCGCCCTTTTACTTTAATTGTCATGTGCACATAAATAATGTATAAACAAATATGAATGTACACAAACAACATTCTACCAAATTAGTTACATTGAACTCAGCGGGAGTTTATGCAAAGACAGTACAAACCACACATAGCGAAGATCTTGTTACACTTGTGCGAACGGTCAAAGACACCGCCAAAGTCAGTCGCAATGCCCTTAGTAATATGCACCTATGTAGGTATACGTTTTAGTTCGTAAATAATTTGTAAGTATTAGTGTAAGAATTTTGTATAAAAGAAAGTGTAACCAATAAAGAAAAGCATTCAATAACCAAACTTCAACTATTTTATTCAAACGGCTATACTAGCCAGCAGAAGCAACGTCCGAAAATTTTATCAAAAAATCCGACGAATGACGGAAGGTTTTAAACCTGGGCCAAACTCCTGTAAAAATGACAACGGCGACCTGGTGGCAGATGTTCAGAGAGTACTAAGGTTATTGAGGGAGCACTTATCTGCCCTTCTAAACGGAGGAACAGAGCAACAATCCAGAGAAGAAGACGAACCCCACCCCGCAATCGAAGACGATGGAATCGAAGTTCCACAACCCGACTATAACGAGGTGCGAATAGCTATATCACGGCTAAAAAACAATAAGGCGGCGGGTGCTGAGGGCCTGCCCGCTGAGCTATTCAAATGCGGCGGCGAGGAGCTGGTAAGGCACATGCACCAGCTCTTGTGCAGAATATGGTCGGATTAATGCATGCCTGAAGATTGGAATCTAAGTGTTCTCTGCCCAATCCATAAGAAGGGTGATCTCGCAAACTGCGCCAACTATCGTGATTTTAAAGCCGCCTTTGACAACACGAAAAGGAGTTGCCTATATGCCGCTATGTCTGATTTTGGTTTCCCAGCAAAACTTATACGGCTGTGCAAAATGACGCTGAGCAACACCACCAGCTCGGTCAGAATTGGGAAGGACCTCTCCGAGCCGTTCGAAACTAAGCGAGGTTTCAGGCAGGGCGACCCCTATCGTGCGATTTCTTTAATTTGATGTTGGAGAAAATAATTCAAGCTGCAGAACTTAATCGCGCTAGAACAATATATTACAAGAGCGAACAACTGTTGGCGTATGCCGACGACGTCGACATCATTGGCCTCAACAACCGCGCCGTAACTTCTGCGTGCTCCAAATTAGAAAAAGAAGCGCAAAAAATGGGTTTGGTGGTGAACGAAGGTAAAACGAAGTACCTGCTGGCATTATGCAAAGAGTCAGCGCTTTCGCGTCTTGGCAACCACGCCACTGTTGGCAGCAATAATTTCGAGATAGTAAGGGACTTTGTATACCTGGGAAGCAGCATTAATACCAACAACAATGTAAGCCTGGAAATCCATCGAAGGATAACTCTTGCAAACAAATGCTACTTTGGGCTAAGTAGGCAATTGAGAAGTAAAGTCCTCTCTCGACGAACAAAAACAACACTCTATAAGTCACTCTTCGTACCCGTCCTGCTATATGATGCAGAAGCATGGACACTAAGAAAATTCTTCGAAAGATTTATGGACCCCGAAGAAGAAGATATAATAATGAGCTGTATGAGCTTTACGCAGACGTCGACATAGTTCAGCGAATTAAAACCCAGCGGCTTCGCTGGCTAGGTCACGTGGTGCGAATGAACGAAGACGCTCCGGCCCAGAAGGTATTCTTATCGGCACCCACCTCTCCGGTGGCAGGACAAAGTAGAGGCAGATCTGAGAACACGCGGTGTTTCCAATTGGCGCCAGTTGGCTGTGTTTCACAAGATACATACGACAATGAAGCAAAAAATTGTTTGAATGTCCATTGAATTTATTTATTTCGCAGCAAATTGCTTTTTACAAGAATTCGCTTTTATTCGGTTAGCTGTCAAACTAATCACCGATTAGTCGTCACCGGCTTGGTTTGCGTTTTAAATTAGTAACTGATTGTAACGCTTTCACTAAGACGTTGCAAAAAAAAGATTGGAGTACTGTAAGCAAAATTGCATTTCTGATGTTTGTAACATAGGCAACCCAAACACGATAACATTTTTAGTACATAACTTCAACACTGTTTCACTACGAAACCTTATACTACTTGAATAAATGAATTACTTGGGAGCGGTTGTGTTTCGATTTCCGTGGAATATCTAACAAAGGTTATGGGCCCAGTTTCACGTGGGGAGGTAATTCGAGTATAATTAGTCGTTCTGTATAAATCTTTGGTAGATTTGGTGGTTTTATTGAAAAAAAAAAAACAGTTCAAATTAAATAAAACGCGAAACTGAGTTCGCGGTTAATAAACATGGAAGAGTTGAACGGTGAAAATTACTCGACGTGGGCGCTGCTAATGCGTAGTTTGCTGGTAACGCAAGATTTGTAGTACGTTATTGCTGATGCTTCTAAAGCGGAGGCAACGGAGTTGGCGAAAAATCAAGGGAGGATAGGTGATCAAAAAGCATTGGCAATGATTAATTTATGTATAAAACCTACGGAGCTGATTCACATAAAAAAGTGCGCGACTGCAAAAGAGGCTTGGACGCTGCTGAGTACGCTTTACAATGCAGACGGTCCAGCAACACGGTTAAAAATTTGAACCTAAATTTTAAACTTTTTTGGACTACATATATGACCAAACAAAATTTGGATTCAAATTCAAACTAGACCAGTTTCCATGAAAATTGGCTAAATGAATCGGGTTTCAATTATAAACAAGAAATGTTTTAACAATTTTTTAAAGATAAAATAAATTTTTTTGTCCGTTGGCGGGAATTCGAACCAAGACTACCCGTATCATGCCCGTCTGCACTGAGCTACATTACACACATAAATTTTGTTGGCAAAATTCAATCTTGAATAAGCTTTCAAAAATAAATTTGAACTTTCAAACACAAAAATTTCAATTTTAGACCGAAAAGTTTTAATTTTCAAACCGAAAAATCCTTAGTTTAAAACGAAAAGTTATAAGAATAAAATAAAACTAAAAAAATGTGGCAGCTGGCAGGACTCGAACGAAAACGCTCAGAAGTCACAGCCGACTGCTCTGCCGCACATGAAGTTTTTGGGGGCAAAATTCAATTATATTCAAACAAACCAAAAATAAAAAATTTAGACTGCTTTTTCATTTTGATTTTAAATCGAAACCAAAAGAAATTGAAAATCTCTGTAGGTATTTGGACGGTTTGAAATGTTGTACAAAAAAGTTTGAAAAATTGATTATACTTTATACGGGTTTAAAATTTAGGTTCATTTTTTTAGCCGTGAAGAAAGGTAAACTTGTTTAAAAAATTGATTCAGTTCAAGGTCAACGCTGCACAGAAATTGCCCTTCAAATAAATGAGTTCTGCTCTATTGTGGACAATCTTGGCGAAATCGGTGTTACTGTACCCGAATACCTTCTCTGCATATTACTGTCATGTAGTCTCCCAGCTGAAATAGAAAATTTTGTAATAGCAATTGAAAGCAGAGACCAATTGCCGAAATTAGAGGTACTCAAAGTGAAGATATTAGAAGAAGATATGAGACGAGGGCAACGCATTATAACTGAGAACGTGTTTGCGGCGAATTCTACTGGAAAATTTGAGAAAAAAGATAAACCACACAGCATATTTAATGAACGAGATAATCTAAGCAATGCCAAAGTAAAAAGTACTAGGCGACACTTTAACAATGTAAAATGTTATGGTGTGGTAAAAGAGGCCACATAAAAGCGCAATGCAAGAGCTCACAAACTCCAACAGTGCTAAGTTTGTTTGACTCAAAAGCTCTATTACAAAAGGTGAGAATGCATGGATACTTGACAGTGGTACATCTTCACACATGTGCAGAGATCTGTCATTATTCTCTGGCGAATCCGTAGAAACAGAGGGAGAAGGAAAAATTATGCTCAAATCCGAAGTTGGGGAAATTGTGTTAGTTGGTGTATTGTACGTACCAAAGTTAAACAACAACTTCTTAGCTGTAAGCAAAATTCTCAACAACGGACACGAAGTATATTTCAAATATGGTAAAGCAATGGTAAAGATAAAAGAAAACAAATTAGTGTTCACTGCTTATATGCACAACGGAGTATTTCGCGCAAATTTAACTAGTGCTAAAAACAAAGAATGTATAAATGCAATAACAGAAAGTGAAAATGACAATGCCCAAAAATGGCATCAGCGGTTCGGCCATCTAAATTATAAAGATTTAATTATGCTTGCGGTCCTATGCGCACAACAACACAAGGTGGCTCAAACTATTTTATCACATTTATTAATGATTTTTCTCGCTTCATCGAAATACATTTTTTAAAGAAAAAGTCTGATGCATTTGATGCGTTCAAGCAATTTGTAACCCGTATAGAAAATCAAAGCGGCAATAGTGTTAAATGCTTGCGCAGTGCTAATGGGCGAGAATATTTAGGAACAGATTTCCAAAATTATTTGAAAAATAAAGGCATTGTGGACCAAAAGACAGTGGCGTATACGCCAGAACAAAACGGTGTGGCGGAACGTGCCAACCGCACATTGGTGGAGATGGCACGGTGCATGCTGGCATCATCGAATCTGCCAAAATCGTTGTGGTACGAAGCAGTTAACACCGCCACGTACATACGGAATAGGTGTCCCACGAAAATTTTGAAAAATAAAACGTCATATGAATGCTATAAAGGGTACATGCCAAGTGAACCATTTTAAAATATTTGGATGTGAAGCAGTTGCTTTGAGCAAGCAACCAGGTAAATCCAAATTTGATTGCAAAGGAACGAAAGTGCTGTTTGTTGGCTATTCTGATCATACAGAAGGCTATAGGCTTTATGATCCTGTAAAGAAAAGCATTGTCCTGGCACGTGACGTGATATTTTTTGAACACGCTTTACCAAAACTTGATAGCGAGAGTCATAACTCTGATGACTGTGTGAATATTGAACTGATCGCCGAAAACGGAAACGAATTGATTGAAGGTAAACAAAGAATAAGCGAAGAAATACAAGTTGATAAATGTGCGAGCAGTGATAAACAAGAAAATGATAAAGATGAAAATTAACAAACCGAGGAAAGTGACGAAGAAAGTGTTTCAAACGATGAAGGCGAAATTGTGTATGGCAAAAAAGAGGAAGACCGCGCATATGCAGAACGGGAAAAGTAGAAAGACTGAGAAAAAAAGTATATAATGGATGTTCTAAATTTGGCAAACGAAAATCCTAATTCAGTCCAAGACGCTTTGCAATCCGACGAAAGCTCACATTGGAGAAGTGCGATGCAGGCGGAATATAATTCTCTGATGAAAAGTGGTGCTTGGACTCTTGCTGACTGTCCACCCGACAAGAACGTGATTGGTTGTCGATGGGTGTTTGTAAAAAAGTTCGGTGCAGATGGCGAATTGGAAAAGTTTAAGGCGCGTTTGGTTGCGCAAGGGTGTTCGTAAAAGCCGGGCGCAGATTTTACATCCACGTATGCACCAGTAGTCGGGCATTCAACCATACGTATGATACTTGCAATGGCGGAACAATATAAGCTGCTGGTCAATCATGTATATATCGTAGCTGCGTATCTAAAAAGTGATTTGAAAGAAGAGCTGAAGGTTTTGTTTATGAGCACCAACCTAAAAAAGTATGCAGACTAAGAAAATCGCTGTACGCGAGGTGCTGTGCGAAATTGGTTTCAAGAGGTGTAGATCTGACAACTGTGTGTACACTATGTGCACGAATGGTGAAATTAACATTTTGAGCATATACGTTGATGACATCTTATTGGCCTGTTCGTCAGAAAACACAATGCAGAAAATTATTAGAATGCTCAACGAAAAAGTAGAAGCTGTCGATCGTGGTCCTATTCGATACTATCTCGGCATGGAGATCGAAAGGGACGGTCTTCGTGGAAGTATCTCAATCCATCAAGGGCGTTATGTCGACGAGTTGTTGAAGCGTTGGAACATGGCAGATTGTAAAAGTACTGCAACGCCTTACATTAAAGGCACCGTTCTTGAGAAATGCTGTAAGAATGAATGTTCGGGCTATCTGACCAAACAGTACCAGTTCCTTATTGGTGGTTTGATATATTTGGCCATCATATCTCGGCCGGATATAGCATACACCGTGTCTAAGCTGGCGCAGTTCAACAGTCATCCTCACAAACAGCATTTTGTGGCAGCCAAGCGTGTGTTGCGCTATTTAAAGGGGAAGCCGAAGGGTATGTTAACTTATAATGCTAACCATCAAAGCTTAATTTGTTTTTCAGATGCTGACTGGGCTTCAGACTCCATAGACCGCAAGTCTTTTAGCGGTTATGCAGTTTATATAGGCGATGGGCTTATTGCATGGGAATCTAAGAAGCAACATGTGTGAGTATGGAAGCTGAGTATGTCGCAATGTGCAATGCAACTAAAGAAGTCGTTTTTCTACGAAGTTTATTGGCGCAAAAAATATTTTTTAAGTAAACTTTTGAAAATAATTTTAACATAGTTTGAACTATATAATAACAAGTTGTAATTGTACATTTTGAGTTAGTTTGAACTATATAATAACAATTTGCAATTGTAAACTTTTCAATATAAATCGGGTTTGGGTTGAGGCGGAATTTGTAAGCTAAATTACATCTCTGATGTTTGTAACATAGACAACCCAAACACGATAACATTTTTAGTACATAACTTCTACCATTGTGTATCAATACCAAGTGTGAACTCTTCTTTTGACAACACACATTAAAATGTCGGTTTGTTTACATCCTGCACATATTAAAATGTCGCCAGCACCGAATAACAGAAAAGCAAATGGCGTTGTTTAACATCCTGCACACATCAACATGGCGGTCTCCTATCTTTTACCTAATGGTAGAAAGAGATGGGAAGATGGAAAGAAGTGAGACAAAAAAGGAAATTAAAAACAGGTGACTAAACTCACTTTGCAGTTTTCACGACTATGTCTATGATATCACACTTGTTATTAACCACAATCTCAAACAGGTGTTAAACTCATTTTGGAATTTTGACGTCTATGCAGAAGAGTTTACACTTGGTATTGATACACAATGACTTCTACATTGTTTCACTACCATAGTGTACCAATACAAGTGTAAACTCTTCTGCATAGACGTCAAAATTCCAAAATGAGTTTAACACCTGTTCATCAGAGTTGGTTTTTTGGAAAAAGGGCATCATTTTGCGCCGAGTTGCATTCGATTTGGTATAAAAAATTAGTAGTAGGTTGCATAAAAAACTTAGAATTTTGATTTTTTTTAACATAAATAGCAGCGAATTATATAAAATTATTAGTTAGAATAACTCTTTCGAGTCTGCTCACTATTTTCTATTAAACAAATAACAAACAACTGCTAATAATTAGCTTCAAACCCCAAAATTTGGTATTTGTTTCCTTTAGGGGTCAACTCCTGAAAAATTAGCTAGAATTATGGAAGATAGCTCAAAATACGGGTTTTGGCCTGAGGATCACGAATCCGGAAGCGCTTTTTAATTTTTTTGTGTCTGTGGAAAGTTATGGTCAAAAACCGAAAATTGACCCGGGTCCGATACCAAAATTGGGGCGGAATCTCTTCAGAGAAGCAAAATATTAAAAAAGCACTTCCGGATTCGTGATCCTGACGTCAAACCCCGTCTTTTGAGCTATCCCTTAATTCTAGCTAATTTATTAGCAGTTGACCCCTAAAGGAAACAAATACCAAATTTTGGGGTTTGAAGCGTTCTTTGTGCAGGTGTACTGTTATATAGTTATAGCCTCGTTGCATTCATTTAAGTCAAACTGTTAAGATATGTATTTGATAGTAAATCTATCAAAAAACATCGTACATACATGTTTCCAAATACAAGAAGGTAACCAGATTTTTCCAGCGTGATTTTCACAATTTCCGTATAAGTTTAAAGGTCCAACTTAAAACTGTTGGCATCTCCCATTAACTCTAGCCGCCAGTTTAATGTACAGAAAGCGTTTGTTATCTATCATAAAAAGTGTTGGTTAGTGCTAACGTGATAGTGAAAAAAACGTTTGTTTTCATTTTCTGTCTAATTTCTCATTTCGAAGATACTTACCTCAAATTTTTTCTGTAAAATAAATAAAATTTACTAGTTTTAAGTTTTTTATTTTATGTTTTTTTTTCTTTAATATAAAGTATAATAAAAGTATAAACTGAAAGATTCGCTTAAAAGTTGCCCTACAAACTGGAGTAAAAAAGTTGTGCAACACAGCAACACTTTTGTGCAAACAAGAACCCTGTTTCATTGATATTCGGTCCCGCACAAAACCCTGTTTTGCCGAGTGCAACGAAAACAACAATAGCAACCCAGATTTTCCCGTTAGAATTTGCCAATTTTTGACAGCGATTTGTAAGCCAACAACAATTTTTTGACGTCGATTTGTGCTGTCAAAAGAAGAGTTTACACTTGTACTGATACACTATGTTCACTACGAAATGTAATACTACTTGAATAAATGAATTACTCGAGATCGGTCGTGTTTCGATTTTCGTGGAATATCTAACAAGTACTAGGGTAGCTCATTGGATATTATTCCTTGAGAAATATGATTACCAAGTAGAACATCGAAGTGGTCTGCAAATGAGGCATGTAGACGCATTTAGTCGTTATCCAATCATGTTAGTAACAGATGCGAATTTTATAATTTCTATGCGTCGAGCTCAAGAGCAAGATGAGGATCTAAGAGCTATTTCTGAAATTATAAAAGAAAAACATACATACAGCGATTACTTTGAAAAAAGAGGTATTCTTCATAAGCTGGTTGACGGTATTGAGTTCGTTGTGGTACCGAAATGCATGCAGCGAGACGTAATCAGACGACCACATGAAAAGGGTCATTTCGCCGTGAAGAAGACAAAAGTGTTCATTTGCCGTGAATTTTACATTCCGAAAATAGAAAAAAAAGATACGGGCACATATTGCCAATTTTGTTTCATGCATGGTTTCGAATCGGAAATTGGGTAAACAAGAAGGGAAGTTACACCCCATACCAAAAGAAGCAGTACCGCTTCACACTTATCACATCGATTTTTTTGTTCATTTGTTCCTAAATCTTACAAACACATATTTTGTGTAATCGATTCTTTTACGAAATTTGTGTGGTTATATCCAACCAAGACAACATCAGCACAAGAAATAATTAGCCGTTTGAGGTTGCAAAGTGTAACGTTTGGTAGTCCTGTTCAGATTATTTCGGATTGTTGGTCCGCATTTACATCTGACGATTTCCGGCGCTACTGTGAAGAAGAAAATATTCAGCATTCGACAATAACCACTGGTCTACCTCGTGTCAATGACCAGGTGGACCGATTAATTGGTGTCATCACTGGCGTTTTAACGAAGCTAAGCCAAAGCGATCGTACAATGTGGTATAAGTTTGTAGACAGGTTACAGCAAGTAATTAACTCTACATTTAACCGAAGTATCGACATGACACCTTTTGACTTAAATATAAAAAACTGTATAGAAGAAGAAATACGACTAAAATATCAAGAGCAAAGAGATGAGTTGAGACAACACGCAAAAAAGCAAATTTTGAAAATACAAGATGAAAACAGAAAAACGTACAACAAACGTTGACGAATTAGTAGTTGTAAAGCGAACGCAGTTTGGTGGAGGGCTCAAGCTAAGACCAAAATATTTTGGTCCTTATCGTATTGTAAAGATAAAGCCGAACGATTCTCACGACGTTGTTAAAGCTGGAGAGTGCGAAGGTCCTAATCAAACACCTACTTGTGCCGAATTTATGAAACCGTGGGTAAATTATAGTCAAGATGATGACGAGACATCCGAGGACGAATACACTCCAGGATGGCCGAATTGTGGGGTTGAGGAAATCTCTAAGTAGAAAGAAACGTTAAAATCCACTCAACAGATTTATGCGTTAATATTTTAGCTATGAAATAGAGGCTTCATTGAAAACTATGAAAATAGAGAGTTGTTATATAGACGTATAATCTAGTAGACGTGATTTTAAAATGAGAAACTTTCTTTAAAATATCAATTGTCATTTTTATTACTTTTTAAAATGTGTTTAAAACTATTTTCGTTCAAAAAATAAAACGTTAAATACGAATTTATTTGTTTTAAATAAAGAAAAACGCATTAGTGGAAATAAAAATCCCACATAAATACAAAAAATATAAGAAAATACTAGTCAAAATACGTAGTGTCACATCAATAAACAGCCCTGCAAAAATCGAGAGTACTCTATATCCTAGCCAAAGAGTACTCCAATTGGAGCATCAGAGTACTCCAAATGTAATCCTTTTTCATATAAAAATTGTGCTCCAATTAACATTGCGATGTCCTAGAACTGGACCACCTACCCAACCTTCGCTTTGTTTCTGCTACTTCATGGAGTACCTACAGTCAGAGTACTTTGCAATGTACTCCAATGTTGCTACTCCTTGGAGTATATTGTGGCGAATATTCTCAAGAATCGCTCATCTCCCGCTACTAGCGTATTTCCCCAACTAGCGTCACTACCACAACTACAGCTGTTTAGATACATGACGCGAGAGGGAGAGGCAGCTCGCATATTTGCGAATGTGGCACAAAGAGGAGATGACGATAGATAAACGCTTCAAGAACAGGGTTGCGCGAATAACCCAGAAATGTGTAGACATTTCTAGGTGGTGACGCTGTATTTCCGCTAGGGTATATAAAGGCGCAAAACCGACGATCATGTTTTTCAACTTGTAGATGAGGTAGCGAAAGTGGAAGAGAAAAAGGATACCCCGAATTCAGTGCAAAATGTGGACACACACTCGTTATTGGCTGCATTGGCTCAGATGAAAACGAACATAACATCAAGCCTGGCATCCCAGTTGGAACAACAAGAGACACGCATGACATCTCAGATCTCAGCTCAACTTGAGGAGCAGGAGGCCCGGCTATATTCGAAAATAGCATTACAGTTGGAGGACCAGGAAGAACATGTGTCATCACAGCTAAAAATACAGGACAAGAAAATAATGCAACTTGAAGAGAAAGTCGAGGCCGAGGTAGATGCGTTAAGAATTCGTATCCAGGAGTTGCAGCTGAATCGTCCAAGTGTTTCCACAAGCACGGTAAAAACTCTATCTTTTGACGGTTCTGTTCCTTTCCAGGTGTTTAAGCTACAATTTGAGAAGGCCGCATCGGTGAATAAATGGAGCGGTGAGGACAAAGTCGCTGCACTCTTCGTAGCATTGCAAGGACCGGCAGCCGAAATCTTACAGACTATTCCTGATGGAGAACGAAACAACTATGAAGCATTGATGGGTGCTGTGGAGAGACGTTATGGTAGCGAGCATCGGAAGCACATTTACAAAATAGATCTACAAAATCGATGTCAGAAACCCAATGAGACCTTACAAGAATTTGCATCGGACATCGAGAGGTTAGCGCACCTAGCAATTGCGGATGCACCTGTAAAGTACACGGAGAGGGTAAAGATACAAAGTTTCATAAATGCGATACGTGATGTGGAGACGAAACGGGCCACCTATGCAAATCCCAAGATCTCATTTGCGGAGACGGTATCACATGCTCTTACTTAAGAAACAGCATCTCTTTTGTGCAAACCAGCGTACAAAGCTCATCGTGTGGAAGTAGAACGACCAGACTGGGTGGACGCAATCCTAGAAGCATTGAACGAAAAGCAACAGAAAAATTAAGCATTAAATGCTTCAAGTGCGGGAAATGTAGTCATATTGCACGTTATTGCGGATCTGGCTCCAACAATTCCAGTAATGCAGGCGGACGTAAGCGCAAGGCTGAAGGAGATGAGTAAGTCTCCCAATCCAACCAACCGTTAAACTAAAGAGAGTCAGCCGCAAGGAGAGTAAGCTGGCTCCCGCAATTGGATGCCCCCTAATCACTGTCTCACAGATCGGAAGGAAGTCGAGTAATGTTACTGTTGGAGGACTCGTGGACGGAAAGTAGCGTTTACTGACTGTTGATACGGGCGCATCTCATTCCATCATTCGATCCGATTTAGTCAACAAAGAAGTGAGGCCATTACATGGAGCAAAGTTGCGTACGGCGACTGGTGAGGGCACCCAAGTCCAAGGAGAAGTAACATGTGAAATCGCAATTGGGAATACGGTGACATTCCCACAATTTTATAGTGCCAGATATTGTTGATGAGATCATAGTTGGTGTGGATTTCTTAAACAACCAAGGCATCAGCATCGACATGCAAAGTAGGACTATGAGCTATAAGAACATGGATGTGCCACTCAATTTTGGTTACGAGAACAAGTACATCAGTAAGCGGGCCCTCGTGGAAGAAAGCCAACAAATTCCACCGAAATCGGAGCGATAGTTTGGGCAAGGATTGATGGAGATTACGGGACAAACAAATTGTAGGAAAAACACTGGCTATGACAAAGCAATAGGACGTTTACGGGTAAGAGTACTAAAAGAGTTCAGATCGCCGATTAAGCTTCCCAAAGGAGCTATATTGGGACAATGTCAGGAGGTGGAGGGGGTTATAAATTGTGAACAGCTCCAGGAAAATGTTTCTACCAGCAACATTAATCTTTCAGATGATATCACGGCGTGGACGCAAGAGCTCGAAGAAGACCGCCAGAATAAGGCAAAACAACTTCTACTAAAGTACTCTAGCATATTTGACAAGGATGGCTCCAGACCTGGTCGAACCAATGTAGTGAAGCATCATACCGGCGAGGCGAGACCAATCCGCCAAGCTCCTCGAAGTGTTCCCTTAGCCAAACGCCAAGTGGTAAGAGAAATTATACAGGAAATGAGTGAGAGTGGCGTGATCGAACCATCAGCTAGTCCATGGAGCTCACCGGTAGTGCTAGTAAAGAAAAAGGATGGAAAAATGCGGTTCTGTGTGGATTACCGGAAGCTGAACGACGTAACGAAAAAGGACAGCTATCCATTACCCAGAATTGACGATACTCTGAACTCACTATCTGGTACGAAATGGTTCTCTAAACTGAACTTGAAAAGCGGCTATTGGCAAGTTGAGGTTAAAGATGAGGATAAGGAAAAGACAGCCTTCAGCGTTGGAGAGGGGCTGTGGCAATTTACGGTAATGCCCTTTGGACTATGTAACGCTCAGCTACTTTTGAGAGACTCATAGATCAAGTATTGAAAGGACTGCATTGGAAAACCTGTTTGGTGAACCTGGGTGACATCATCGTGCTGGGAAAAAGCATTGAGGAACACCTTAAGAACTTGGAGGAAGTTTTCCAAAGGATAGCGGGCGCCGGTCTGAAATTAAGTCCCAAAAAGTGTGCATTATTCAAGAAGGAAGTAAATAACTTGGGACAAAAGGTTATAAACTCAGAGAATTCGCACTGCTAAAGAGAAGATCGAAGCAGTAAAGGATTGGCCAAGACCGAAAAGTTTACATGAGTTACGAAGTTTCCTTGGACTGAGCACGTATTATCACCGATTTGTACCGAATTTCGCCAGCGTAGCCAGTAGCCTTCATGAGTTGACCAGGAAGAATATGTCATTTGATTGGAAGAAGGAACATGAAGTGGCTTTCCAAACCTTGAAGGAACGGCTGTGCGCTGCCCCAATTTTAGCGTATCCAATCCCAGGTTCAACATTTATTTTGGATACAGACGGGAGCGGTTATGCGATTGGAGGAGTTTTGTCACAGATTGTCGATGGGCAGGAGAAGGTAGTGGCGTACTATAGCTATTGTGTAACACGGAGAGAACTACTGGCATTGGTGGAGTGCATCAAACATTTCTACAAATATCTCTCACAAATAGCTCTTGCAGTTCCGTAATCCGGAAGGTCAATTGCCACGGTGGATAGAGCGACTACAAAGTTATGACTTTTCCATAGAGCATCGCAAAGGCAGCAACTACGGCAATTCTGATGCAATGTCCCGGCGACTATGTAACCTGGAATGCAAGCATTGTTCGTAAGCTGAGGCCAAGGAGGATGTTATAGATGTACGGCTGATGACTATAACATTGTCGGACGAATGGCATATAGGTCAACATATAGGTCAACTAAGAAAGTATCAGCTAGAGGATCCAGATCTTGGTCGGGTGATGCGTGGATCGAGAAAAACGAACGACCAACAACAGAGGAGATGTCAGCAGAGAGTCCTGTTTCCAAGTCATATTGGGCACAGTGCTTACATAGAGTATGGGAAAGCGAAGATGGTCAATACGATCGGAAGCTGATAGTTGTCCCAAGGAATAGGATCTCTGATGTTCTGAATGAACTGCATAATGGTCCAAGCGGAGGTCTTCTTGGAGTCACAAAAACATTGGAGAAAGTCAAGCAGAGATTCTATTGGGTTGGTTGCCGACAGTCGATCGCGAAGTGGATCGCCAACTGTGAAGTGTGCATCAAAGCAAAGGGTTCGAAGTCGAGAAGCCATGGACAGATGAAGCAGTACAATACAGGTGCACCGTTTGAGAGGATTGCCATGGATGTAGCTGGTCCATTTCCTACTAGCGCACTCGGAAACAAATACGTACTAGCTGTTATGGACTATTTCAGCAAATGGCCAGAAGTTTACCCGATTCCAAATCAGGAGGCGGAAACCATTACAGAGGTGTTCATTAAAAATTGGGTAGCGATGTTTGGAGTACCGATGGAGTTACATTCTGACCAAGGCAGGAATTTCGAATTTGTTGTATTCCAAGAAATGTGCAAGATATTGGGTATTCAGAAAACTCGAACAACTTCACTGCATCCTCAGTCAGATGGTATGGTGGAACGTTTCAATCGAACCTTGGAAGAGCACATGAGGAAAGTAGTGGATAAGTTCCAGAAAGATTGGGACACGCACATCTCCTTGTTCCTGATGGCATATCTCTCGGCAATACATGAAACAACTGGTCAGACTCCGGCAAAAGTAATTTTTGGGAATGATCTGCGGTTGCCAGCTGACTTGAAGTTTGGGATAAATGCTGATGAAGGAATAAATGCCAGAAAATCCACTAGCATCTTGGAAGAAGAAATGAGAGAAATGCACGACCCTGTAAGACAAGGGACGAAGATCATGAGTGATAAGATGAAAGCCAGTTACGACAAAGCAATCAACTCCATATAAAGTCATAAAGCGGATAAATGATGTTGTCTACCGCATACAAACTGTTGGAAGACCGCGAAACAAAATGAAGGTGGTTCACCTGGAGAGGCTAGCAACGTTTGGATCGGGACGATCAGATTTAGATGGAGGGCAGTGTGGCGAATGTTCTCAAGAATCGCTCATCTCCCGCCACTAGCGTATTTCCATCACTAGCGTCACTACCGCAACTACAGCTGTTTAGATACATGACGCGAGAGCGAGAGAGGGAGAGGCAGTTCGCATATTTGCGAATGTGGCACAAAGAGGAGATGACGATAGATAAACGCTTCCAGAACAGGGTTGCACGAATAACCCAGAAATGTGTAAACATTTCTAGGTGGTGAAGCTGTATTTCCGCTAGGGTATATAAAGGCGCAAACCCGACGATCATGTTTTTCAACTTGTGGATGAGGTAACGAAAGTGGAAGAGAAAAAGGATACCGCGAATTCAGTGCAAACTGTGGACACAAACTCGTTATTGCCTGCATTGGTTCAGATATCAACGAACATAACATCAAGCATGGCAGAGTTGCTTTTTTGGAAAAAGAGTATCATTTTGCGCCGAGTTGCATTCGATTTGATATAAAAAATTAGTAGTAAATGAAAATGCAATTGTTCTTTAAACTAAAAAAAAATGAAAAATATTGATTGAAATATTGACAATTAATAAAGTTTACCTTTAATTTATTTTACATTTTGAACTGTTAGCAGTTCCTCTTTAAAAAATTTTTGCTACTTTTTCTTAAATCTGAAAAGAGAAAATATATTAATAAATCAACTAATAATAAAAAAACATAGAATAATTTAAGAAAATTTATTCCCAAAACGGTCAAAAGTCCACCAAAGTTTCAAAGATTCTCAAATTAATGACCACAAACTCATAACATACATACATATTAATCGCAGGACACAGCGAAAAAAGCCACCCTGTGAAAATAAGCTGCAGCTGTCAGTAAAAATGATCACAGGGTGCACTAAAAATCCTTGACACTGCTAGTATAAATGGCGGCCGATTGATGTCGCTCTAGTTGTCGATAAGGTAGTATAAAAAACAAAAAACAAATAAAATGAATACATACTAAGTGAACATGATGGATATAAGCTGGCAATAATTTCAACGCAGCTTGGTGTAAGAGGTACACACTGCGGGCTTAGAAATTCCTAATCCCCTTGGTTCTTGGTTCGATGACCAACAAAAGGTGATGAAAAATTTCTAAACACAAAGCCATTTGATAAGTGCCCTTGAGCAAGGCCGAAATTACGTAATCATGGTAGCTTGTAATTGTTGTTACTTTTTCATCTTGTTCACTAATAATAAAAAAACATAGAATAATTTAAGAAAAATTATTCCCAAAACGGTCAAAAGTCCACCAAAGTTTCAAAGATTCTCAAATTAATGACCACAAACTCATAACATACATACATATTAATCGCAGGACACAGCGAAAAAAGCCACCCTGTGAAAATAAGCTGCAGCTGTCAGTAAAAATGATCACGGGGTGCACTAAAAATCCTTGACACTGCTAGTATAAATGGCGGCCGATTGATGTCGCTCTAGTTGTCGATAAGGTAGTATAAAAAACAAAAAACAAATAAAATGAATACATACTAAGTGAACATGATGGATATAAGCTGGCAATAATTTCAACGCAGCTTGGTGTAAGAGGTACACACTGCGGGCTTAGAAATTCCTAATCCCCTTGGTTCTTGGTTCGATGACCAACAAAAGGTGATGAAAAATTTCTAAACACAAAGCCATTTGATAAGTGCCCTTGAGCAAGGCCGAAATTACGTAATCATGGTAGCTTGTAATTGTTGTTACTTTTCCATCTTGTTCACTAATAATAAAAAAACATAGAATAATTTAAGAAAAATTATTCCCAAAACGGTCAAAAGTCCACCAAAGTTTCAAAGATTAATAAATCAACTAAAAAATCAATAGATTAAAAAAATTGTGGCACGTCGCTATCTTCCATAATTCTAGCTAATTTATTAGGAGTTGACCCCTAAAGGAAACAAATACCAAATTTTGGGGTTTGAAGCCTTCTTTGTGCAGGTGTACTGTTATATAGTTATAGCCTCGTTGCATTCATTTAAGACAAACTATCCAAAAACATCGTACATACATGTTTCCAAATATAAAAAGGTAACCAGATTTTACAGTGTGACTTTCACAATTTCCGTAAAAGTGTAAAGGCCCAACTTAAAACTGTTGGCATCTCCCATTAACTCTAGGCGCCAGTTCAATGTACGGAAAGCGTTTGTTATCTATCATAAAAAGTGTTGGTTAGTGCTAAAGGGATATTAAAAAAAAACGTTTGTTTTCATTTTCTGTCTAATTTCTCATTTCAAAGATACTTACCTCAAAATTTTTCTCTAAAAAAAATAAAAATTACTAGTTTTAAGTTTTTTTATTTTGTGTTTTTTTCAAGGACTGAAACCGAAACCGTAACCGTAACCGATTAAAACCGATTCATTTTTCAAAACCGAAACCGAAACCGTAACCGTTATTTTGATCTGAAAAAGAACGAAACCGAAACTGTTTCAAAAGCCGGAACCGGTTCCAAACGGTTTTGATTTTTTTTTATGTATCACTTTAAGTGGGCACAAACAGGTATTTACTCTGAAAACTTTCAGGGAGGAGTGTCGAGCAAGATTACAAAAGACCTTAGTATAAAAATTCTGAAAGAGGAAATTTGACTATAGTTGAATGAAGGGATCGAAAAAAATTTACGAGATACGAAACAGAAATGTTCAGGCTTGACTCAGAAAGCACCACTCATATTAAAGTTTTTGGCCATTTATACATTTCATTTAATATTTTTCTAATAAAAAAGTAGAGTTAATTTTAGGAATTTGTTTTGCAGAAATTTCATGCATGCATAGCGTTAATAAAATTTATTACTATATTATAGAAATCCCATCATAGCCGCAGGAAAAAAGTTATGAAAATTCAGATCTATTTCGAAGCTACATAGGTACTTGACTATTTTAGTAGTAAAATTTATTTTTTTTATTTTGTAACCGAAACCGGAACGTAACCGAAACCGAAATAAATGCTGAAGAACGAAACCGGAACCGAAAAGGGTGCAAAACCGAGACCGTAACCGGACAAAGTTGTGCAACACAGCAACACTTTTGTGCAAACAAGAACCCTGTCTCATTGATATTCGGTGCTGCACAAAACCCGAGCGCAACGAAAACAACAATAGCAACCCGAATTTTTGACAAGGATGAGTGTTTTGACAATTGTGATTTGACGTGGAAGTGTGTTTTGACATTTCTGTCAAAGCTAGAGTTCATACCATAGTATACCTTATATAGTAGCGTAACTCACAAAAAACACACTAATACACACGCACAGTATATTTCCCATAAGCACAGAAAAATATATTCTCAAACGTTTGGCAAATAATGAAGGTCATATTTTGGAATAATGTACAACGATTTGGACAAAATTTATATTAGCGAATGGTAGAGGGGGTCGTATGTATAAAAACTAAGAAGGCAGAAACTGTCGGAAATTTATATTATAATTTTTTATTTTATAGTTATCATTTGGCAAAAAAGTTGATCTGCTACTGGTAGTTTATCTTTGAATCGAAAAATTATTGATTGATTAATTGATATTAAGTTTTCAAAAAGTGATAATTGACGTTGAAGGTTTCATTTCAAATGCGTCTTAGATTGATATCAAACAAAATGGCTTATTGGGCTTCACACTTTTCCTTCATTCCATTTCATTTGGAGTCACTCAGCCAGTGCCTTCCACTCAAATTTGTAAGAAGAAGAAAATAAGTTGCCAAACTATAGTAAGGATAAACAATGGTTCATACTTTACGTTGTACACAATGGTCATCACAGCTAAAAATACAGGACAAGAAAATAATGCAGCTTGAAGAGAAAGTCGCGGCCGAGGTAGATGCGTTAAGAAGTCGTATCCAGGAGTTGCAGCTGAATCGTCTAAGAGTTTCCACAAGCACGGTAAAAACTCTATCTTTTGACGGTTCTGTTCCTTTCCAGGTGTTTAAGCTACAATTTGAGAAGGCCGCATCGGTGAATAACTGGAGCGGTGAGGACAAAGTCGCTGCACTCTTCGTAGCATTGAAAGGACCGACAGAAGAAGGAAACAACTATGAAGCATTGATGGGTGCTGTGGAGAGATGTTATGGTAGCGAGCATCGCAAGCAGATTTACCAAATAGAGCTACAAAATCGATGCCAGCGGATACACCTGTAAAGTACACGGAGAGGGTAAAGATACAAAGTTTCATAAATGGAATACGTGATGTGGAGACGAAGCGGGCCACCTATGAAAATCCAAAGATCTCATTTGCGGAGACGGTATCACATGCTTTTACTCAAGAAACAGCATCTCTTTTGTGCAAACCAGCGTACAAAGCTCATCGTGTGGAAGTAGAACGACCAGAATGGGTGGACGCAATCCTAGAAGTATTGAACGGAAAGCAACAGAAAAATTAAGCATTAAATTCTTAAAGTGCGGGAAATCTAGTCACATTGCACGTTATTGCGGATCTGACTTCAACAAGTCCAGTAATGCAGGCGGACGTAAGCGCAAGGCTGAAGGAGATGAGTAAGTCTCCCAATCCAACCAACCGTTAAACTAAAGAGAGTCAGCCGCAAGGGGAGTAAGCTGGCTCCCGCAATTGGATGCCCCCTAATCACTGTCTCACAGATCGGAAGGAAGTCGAGTAATGTTACTGTTGGAGGACTCGTGGACGGAAAGGAGCGTTTACTGACTGTTGATACGGGCGCATCTCATTCGATATGATTTAGTCAACAAAGTAGTGAGGCCATTACATGGAGCAAAGTTGCGAACGGCGACTGGTGAGGACACCCAACTCCAAGGAGAAGTAACATGTGAAACCGCAATTGGGAATGTCACCGTACTGCATAATTTTATAGTGGCAGATATTGTTGATGAGATCATAGTTGGTGTGGATTTCTTAAGCAACCAAGGCATCAAGATCGACATGCAAAACAGGACTATGAGCTATAAGAACATGGATGTGCCACTAAATTTTGGTTACGAGAACAAGTACATCAGTAAGCGGGTCCTCGTGGAAGAAAGCCAACAAATTCCACCGAAGTCGGAGGCGATCGTTTGGGCAAGGATTGTGGGTTGTCGAGGCAGCAAACAAATCAAAGACGGATATACTAGTAGGAAAAACACTGGCTATGACAAAACAAGATGGACGTATACCGGTAAGAGTACTAAATGAGTTTCGATCGCCAATCAAGCTTTCCAAAGGAGCTATATTGGGACAATGTCAGGAGGTGGAGGTGGTTATAAATTGTGAACAGCTCCAGGAAAATGTCTCTACCAGCAACATTAATCTATCAGATGATATCACGGCGTGGACGCAAGATCTCGAAGAAGACCACCAGAGTAAGGCAAAACAACTTCTACTAAAGTACTCTACCATATTTGACAAGGATGGCTCCAAACCAGGTCGGACCAATATAGTGAAGCATCACATTGATACCGGTGACGCGAGACCAATCCGCCAAGCTCCCCGAAGTGTTCCATTGGCCAAACGCCAAGTGGTAAGAGAAATTATACAAGAAATGAGTGACAGCGGCGTGATCGAACCATCAGCTAGTCCGTGGAGCTCACCGGTAGTGCTAGTGAAGAAAAAGGATGGAAAAATGCGGTTCTGTGTGGACTACCGGAAGTTGAACGACGTAACGAAAAATGGACAGCTATCCATTACCCAGAATTGACGATACTCTGGACTCACTATCTGGTACGAAATGGTTCTCAACACTGTACTTGAAAAGCGGCTATTGGCAAGTGGAGGTTAAAGATGAGGATAAGGAAAAGACAGCCTTCAGCGTTGGAGAGGGCCTGTGGCAATTTGCGGTAATGCCCTTTGGACTATGTAACGCTCCAGCTACTTTTGAGAGACTCATAGATCAAGTATTGAAAGGACTGCATTGGAAAACCTGTTTGGTGAACCTGGGTGACATCATCGTGCTGGGAAAAAGCATTGAGGAACACCTTAAGAACTTGGAGGAAGTTTTCCAAAGGATAGCGGGCGCCGGTCTGAAATTAAGTCCCAAAAAGTGTGCATTATTCAAGAAGGAAGTAAATAACTTGGGACAAAAGGTTATAAACTCAGAGAATTCGCACTGCTAAAGAGAAGATCGAAGCAGTAAAGGATTGGCCAAGACCGAAAAGTTTACATGAGTTACGAAGTTTCCTTGGACTGAGCACGTATTATCACCGATTTGTACCGAATTTCCCCAGCGTAGCCAGTAGCCTTCATGAGTTGACCAGGAAGAATATGTCATTTGATTGGAAGAAGGAACATGAAGTGGCTTTCCAAACCTTGAAGGAACGGCTGTGCGCTGCCCCAATTTTAGCGTATCCAATCCCAGGTTCAACATTTATTTTGGATACAGACGGGAGCGGTTATGCGATTGGAGGAGTTTTGTCACAGATTGTCGATGGGCAGGAGAAGGTAGTGGCGTACTATAGCTATTGTGTAACACGGAGAGAACTACTGGCATTGGTGGAGTGCATCAAACATTTCCACAAATATCTCTCACAAATAGCTCTTGCAGTTCCGTAATCCGGAAGGTCAATTGGCACGGTGGATAGAGCGACTACAAAGTTATGACTTTTCCATAGAGCATCGCAAAGGCAGCAACTACGGCAATTCTGATGCAATGTCCCGGCGACTATGTAACCTGGAATGCAAGTATTGTTCGTAAGCTGAGGCCAAGGAGGATGTTATAGATGTACGGCTGATGACTATAACATTGTCGGACGAATGGCATATAGGTCAACATATAGGTCAACTAAGAAAGTATCAGCTAGAGGATCCAGATCTTGGTCGGGTGATGCGTGGATCGAGAAAAACGAACGACCAACAACAGAGGAGATGTCAGCAGAGAGTCCTGTTTCCAAGTCATATTGGGCACAGTGCTTACATAGAGTATGGGAAAGCGAAGATGGTCAATACGATCGGAAGCTGATAGTTGTCCCAAGGAATAGGATCTCTGATGTTCTGAATGAACTGCATAATGGTCCAAGCGGAGGTCTTCTTGGAGTCACAAAAACATTGGAGAAAGTCAAGCAGAGATTCTATTGGGTTGGTTGCCGACAGTCGATCGCGAAGTGGATCGCCAACTGTGAAGTGTGCATCAAAGCAAAGGGTTCGAAGTCGAGAAGCCATGGACAGATGAAGCAGTACAATACAGGTGCACCGTTTGAGAGGATTGCCATGGATGTAGCTGGTCCATTTCCTACTAGCGCACTCGGAAACAAATACGTACTAGCTGTTATGGACTATTTCAGCAAATGGCCAGAAGTTTACCCGATTCCAAATCAGGAGGCGGAAACCATTACAGAGGTGTTCATTAAAAATTGGGTAGCGATGTTTGGAGTACCGATGGAGTTACATTCTGACCAAGGCAGGAATTTCGAATTTGTTGTATTCCAAGAAATGTGCAAGATATTGGGTATTCAGAAAACTCGAACAACTTCACTGCATCCTCAGTCAGATGGTATGGTGGAATGTTTCATTCGAACCTTGGAAGAGCACATGAGGAAAGTAGTGGATAAGTTCCAGAAAGATTGGGACACGCACATCTCCTTGTTCCTGATGGCATATCTCTCGGCAATACATGAAAAAACTGGTCAGACTCCGGCAAAAGTAATTTTTGGGAATGATCTGCGGTTGCCAGCTGACTTGAAGTTTGGGATAAATGCTGATGAAGGAATAAATGCCAGAAAATCCACTAGCATCTTGGAAGAAGAAATGAGAGAAATACACGACCTTGTAAGACAAGGGACGAAGATCATGAGTGATAAGATGAAAGCCAGTTACGACAAAGCAATCAACTCCATATAAAGTCATAAAGCGGATAAATGATGTTGTCTACCGCATACAAACTGTTGGAAGACCGCGAAACAAAATGAAGGTGGTTCACCTGGAGAGGCTAGCAACGTTTGGATCGGGACGATCAGATTTAGATGGAGGGCAGTGTGGCGAATGTTCTCAAGAATCGCTCATCTCCCGCCACTAGCGTATTTCCACCACTAGCGTCACTACCGCAACTACAGCTGTTTAGATACATGACGCGAGAGCGAGAGAGGGAGAGGCAGTTCGCATATTTGCGAATGTGGCACAAAGAGGAGATGACGATAGATAAACGCTTCCAGAACAGGGTTGCACGAATAACCCAGAAATGTGTAAACATTTCTAGGTGGTGAAGCTGTATTTCCGCTAGGGTATATAAAGGCGCAAACCCGACGATCATGTTTTTCAACTTGTGGATGAGGTAACGAAAGTGGAAGAGAAAAAGGATACCGCGAATTCAGTGCAAACTGTGGACACAAACTCGTTATTGCCTGCATTGGTTCAGATATCAACGAACATAACATCAAGCATGGCAGAGTTGCTTTTTTGGAAAAAGAGTATCATTTTGCGCCGAGTTGCATTCGATTTGATATAAAAAATTAGTAGTAAATGAAAATGCAATTGTTCTTTAAACTAAAAAAAAATGAAAAATATTGATTGAAATATTGACAATTAATAAAGGTTACCTTTAATTTATTTTACATTTTGAAATGTTAGCAGTTCCTCTTTAAAAAATTTTTGCTACTTTTTCTTAAATCTGAAAAGAGAAAATATATTAATAAATCAACTAATAATAAAAAAACATAGAATAATTTAAGAAAAATTATTCCCAAAACGGTCAAAAGTCCACCAAAGTTTCAAAGATTAATAAATCAACTAAAAAATCAATAGATTAAAAAAATTGTGGCACGTCGCTATCTTCCATAATTCTAGCTAATTTATTAGGAGTTGACCCCTAAAGGAAACAAATACCAAATTTTGGGGTTTGAAGCCTTCTTTGTGCAGGTGTACTGTTATATAGTTATAGCCTCGTTGCATTCATTTAAGACAAACTATCCAAAAACATCGTACATACATGTTTCCAAATATAAAAAGGTAACCAGATTTTACAGTGTGACTTTCACAATTTCCGTAAAAGTGTAAAGGCCCAACTTAAAACTGTTGGCATCTCCCATTAACTCTAGGCGCCAGTTCAATGTACGGAAAGCGTTTGTTATCTATCATAAAAAGTGTTGGTTAGTGCTAAAGGGATATTAAAAAAAAACGTTTGTTTTCATTTTCTGTCTAATTTCTCATTTCAAAGATACTTACCTCAAAATTTTTCTCTAAAAAAAATAAAAATTACTAGTTTTAAGTTTTTTTATTTTGTGTTTTTTTCAAGGACTGAAACCGAAACCGTAACCGTAACCGATTAAAACCGATTCATTTTTCAAAACCGAAACCGAAACCGTAACCGTTATTTTGATCTGAAAAAGAACGAAACCGAAACTGTTTCAAAAGCCGGAACCGGTTCCAAACGGTTTTGATTTTTTTTTATGTATCACTTTAAGTGGGCACAAACAGGTATTTACTCTGAAAACTTTCAGGGAGGAGTGTCGAGCAAGATTACAAAAGACCTTAGTATAAAAATTCTGAAAGAGGAAATTTGACTATAGTTGAATGAAGGGATCGAAAAAAATTTACGAGATACGAAACAGAAATGTTCAGGCTTGACTCAGAAAGCACCACTCATATTAAAGTTTTTGGCCATTTATACATTTCATTTAATATTTTTCTAATAAAAAAGTAGAGTTAATTTTAGGAATTTGTTTTGCAGAAATTTCATGCATGCATAGCGTTAATAAAATTTATTACTATATTATAGAAATCCCATCATAGCCGCAGGAAAAAAGTTATGAAAATTCAGATCTATTTCGAAGCTACATAGGTACTTGACTATTTTAGTAGTAAAATTTATTTTTTTTATTTTGTAACCGAAACCGGAACGTAACCGAAACCGAAATAAATGCTGAAGAACGAAACCGGAACCGAAAAGGGTGCAAAACCGAGACCGTAACCGGACAAAGTTGTGCAACACAGCAACACTTTTGTGCAAACAAGAACCCTGTCTCATTGATATTCGGTGCTGCACAAAACCCGAGCGCAACGAAAACAACAATAGCAACCCGAATTTTTGACAAGGATGAGTGTTTTGACAATTGTGATTTGACGTGGAAGTGTGTTTTGACATTTCTGTCAAAGCTAGAGTTCATACCATAGTATACCTTATATAGTAGCGTAACTCACAAAAAACACACTAATACACACGCACAGTATATTTCCCATAAGCACAGAAAAATATATTCTCAAACGTTTGGCAAATAATGAAGGTCATATTTTGGAATAATGTACAACGATTTGGACAAAATTTATATTAGCGAATGGTAGAGGGGGTCGTATGTATAAAAACTAAGAAGGCAGAAACTGTCGGAAATTTATATTATAATTTTTTATTTTATAGTTATCATTTGGCAAAAAAGTTGATCTGCTACTGGTAGTTTATCTTTGAATCGAAAAATTATTGATTGATTAATTGATATTAAGTTTTCAAAAAGTGATAATTGACGTTGAAGGTTTCATTTCAAATGCGTCTTAGATTGATATCAAACAAAATGGCTTATTGGGCTTCACACTTTTCCTTCATTCCATTTCATTTGGAGTCACTCAGCCAGTGCCTTCCACTCAAATTTGTAAGAAGAAGAAAATAAGTTGCCAAACTATAGTAAGGATAAACAATGGTTCATACTTTACGTTGTACACAATGGTCATCACAGCTAAAAATACAGGACAAGAAAATAATGCAGCTTGAAGAGAAAGTCGCGGCCGAGGTAGATGCGTTAAGAAGTCGTATCCAGGAGTTGCAGCTGAATCGTCTAAGAGTTTCCACAAGCACGGTAAAAACTCTATCTTTTGACGGTTCTGTTCCTTTCCAGGTGTTTAAGCTACAATTTGAGAAGGCCGCATCGGTGAATAACTGGAGCGGTGAGGACAAAGTCGCTGCACTCTTCGTAGCATTGAAAGGACCGACAGAAGAAGGAAACAACTATGAAGCATTGATGGGTGCTGTGGAGAGATGTTATGGTAGCGAGCATCGCAAGCAGATTTACCAAATAGAGCTACAAAATCGATGCCAGCGGATACACCTGTAAAGTACACGGAGAGGGTAAAGATACAAAGTTTCATAAATGGAATACGTGATGTGGAGACGAAGCGGGCCACCTATGAAAATCCAAAGATCTCATTTGCGGAGACGGTATCACATGCTTTTACTCAAGAAACAGCATCTCTTTTGTGCAAACCAGCGTACAAAGCTCATCGTGTGGAAGTAGAACGACCAGAATGGGTGGACGCAATCCTAGAAACATTGAACGGAAAGCAACAGAAAAATTAAGCATTAAATTCTTAAAGTGCGGGAAATCTAGTCACATTGCACGTTATTGCGGATCTGACTTCAACAAGTCCAGTAATGCAGGCGGACGTAAGCGCAAGGCTGAAGGAGATGAGTAAGTCTCCCAATCCAACCAACCGTTAAACTAAAGAGAGTCAGCCGCAAGGGGAGTAAGCTGGCTCCCGCAATTGGATGCCCCCTAATCACTGTCTCACAGATCGGAAGGAAGTCGAGTAATGTTACTGTTGGAGGACTCGTGGACGGAAAGGAGCGTTTACTGACTGTTGATACGGGCGCATCTCATTCGATATGATTTAGTCAACAAAGTAGTGAGGCCATTACATGGAGCAAAGTTGCGAACGGCGACTGGTGAGGACACCCAACTCCAAGGAGAAGTAACATGTGAAACCGCAATTGGGAATGTCACCGTACTGCATAATTTTATAGTGGCAGATATTGTTGATGAGATCATAGTTGGTGTGGATTTCTTAAGCAACCAAGGCATCAAGATCGACATGCAAAACAGGACTATGAGCTATAAGAACATGGATGTGCCACTAAATTTTGGTTACGAGAACAAGTACATCAGTAAGCGGGTCCTCGTGGAAGAAAGCCAACAAATTCCACCGAAGTCGGAGGCGATCGTTTGGGCAAGGATTGTGGGTTGTCGAGGCAGCAAACAAATCAAAGACGGATATACTAGTAGGAAAAACACTGGCTATGACAAAACAAGATGGACGTATACCGGTAAGAGTACTAAATGAGTTTCGATCGCCAATCAAGCTTTCCAAAGGAGCTATATTGGGACAATGTCAGGAGGTGGAGGTGGTTATAAATTGTGAACAGCTCCAGGAAAATGTCTCTACCAGCAACATTAATCTATCAGATGATATCACGGCGTGGACGCAAGATCTCGAAGAAGACCACCAGAGTAAGGCAAAACAACTTCTACTAAAGTACTCTACCATATTTGACAAGGATGGCTCCAAACCAGGTCGGACCAATATAGTGAAGCATCACATTGATACCGGTGACGCGAGACCAATCCGCCAAGCTCCCCGAAGTGTTCCATTGGCCAAACGCCAAGTGGTAAGAGAAATTATACAAGAAATGAGTGACAGCGGCGTGATCGAACCATCAGCTAGTCCGTGGAGCTCACCGGTAGTGCTAGTGAAGAAAAAGGATGGAAAAATGCGGTTCTGTGTGGACTACCGGAAGTTGAACGACGTAACGAAAAATGGACAGCTATCCATTACCCAGAATTGACGATACTCTGGACTCACTATCTGGTACGAAATGGTTCTCAACACTGTACTTGAAAAGCGGCTATTGGCAAGTGGAGGTTAAAGATGAGGATAAGGAAAAGACAGCCTTCAGCGTTGGAGAGGGCCTGTGGCAATTTGCGGTAATGCCCTTTGGACTATGTAACGCTCCAGCTACTTTTGAGAGACTCATAGATCAAGTATTGAAAGGACTGCATTGGAAAACCTGTTTGGTGAACCTGGGTGACATCATCGTGCTGGGAAAAAGCATTGAGGAACACCTTAAGAACTTGGAGGAAGTTTTCCAAAGGATAGCGGGCGCCGGTCTGAAATTAAGTCCCAAAAAGTGTGCATTATTCAAGAAGGAAGTAAATAACTTGGGACAAAAGGTTATAAACTCAGAGAATTCGCACTGCTAAAGAGAAGATCGAAGCAGTAAAGGATTGGCCAAGACCGAAAAGTTTACATGAGTTACGAAGTTTCCTTGGACTGAGCACGTATTATCACCGATTTGTACCGAATTTCGCCAGCGTAGCCAGTAGCCTTCATGAGTTGACCAGGAAGAATATGTCATTTGATTGGAAGAAGGAACATGAAGTGGCTTTCCAAACCTTGAAGGAACGGCTGTGCGCTGCCCCAATTTTAGCGTATCCAATCCCAGGTTCAACATTTATTTTGGATACAGACGGGAGCGGTTATGCGATTGGAGGAGTTTTGTCACAGATTGTCGATGGGCAGGAGAAGGTAGTGGCGTACTATAGCTATTGTGTAACACGGAGAGAACTACTGGCATTGGTGGAGTGCATCAAACATTTCCACAAATATCTCTCACAAATAGCTCTTGCAGTTCCGTAATCCGGAAGGTCAATTGGCACGGTGGATAGAGCGACTACAAAGTTATGACTTTTCCATAGAGCATCGCAAAGGCAGCAACTACGGCAATTCTGATGCAATGTCCCGGCGACTATGTAACCTGGAATGCAAGCATTGTTCGTAAGCTGAGGCCAAGGAGGATGTTATAGATGTACGGCTGATGACTATAACATTGTCGGACGAATGGCATATAGGTCAACTAAGAAAGTATCAGCTAGAGGATCCAGATCTTGGTCGGGTGATGCGTGGATCGAGAAAAACGAACGACCAACAACAGAGGAGATGTCAGCAGAGAGTCCTGTTTCCAAGTCATATTGGGCACAGTGCTTACATAGAGTATGGGAAAGCGAAGATGGTCAATACGATCGGAAGCTGATAGTTGTCCCAAGGAATAGGATCTCTGATGTTCTGAATGAACTGCATAATGGTCCAAGCGGAGGTCTTCTTGGAGTCACAAAAACATTGGAGAAAGTCAAGCAGAGATTCTATTGGGTTGGTTGCCGACAGTCGATCGCGAAGTGGATCGCCAACTGTGAAGTGTGCATCAAAGCAAAGGGTTCGAAGTCGAGAAGCCATGGACAGATGAAGCAGTACAATACAGGTGCACCGTTTGAGAGGATTGCCATGGATGTAGCTGGTCCATTTCCTACTAGCGCACTCGGAAACAAATACGTACTAGCTGTTATGGACTATTTCAGCAAATGGCCAGAAGTTTACCCGATTCCAAATCAGGAGGCGGAAACCATTACAGAGGTGTTCATTAAAAATTGGGTAGCGATGTTTGGAGTACCGATGGAGTTACATTCTGACCAAGGCAGGAATTTCGAATTTGTTGTATTCCAAGAAATGTGCAAGATATTGGGTATTCAGAAAACTCGAACAACTTCACTGCATCCTCAGTCAGATGGTATGGTGGAATGTTTCATTCGAACCTTGGAAGAGCACATGAGGAAAGTAGTGGATAAGTTCCAGAAAGATTGGGACACGCACATCTCCTTGTTCCTGATGGCATATCTCTCGGCAATACATGAAAAAACTGGTCAGACTCCGGCAAAAGTAATTTTTGGGAATGATCTGCGGTTGCCAGCTGACTTGAAGTTTGGGATAAATGCTGATGAAGGAATAAATGCCAGAAAATCCACTAGCATCTTGGAAGAAGAAATGAGAGAAATACACGACCTTGTAAGACAAGGGACGAAGATCATGAGTGATAAGATGAAAGCCAGTTACGACAAAGCAATCAACTCCATATAAAGTCATAAAGCGGATAAATGATGTTGTCTACCGCATACAAACTGTTGGAAGACCGCGAAACAAAATGAAGGTGGTTCACCTGGAGAGGCTAGCAACGTTTGGATCGGGACGATCAGATTTAGATGGAGGGCAGTGTGGCGAATGTTCTCAAGAATCGCTCATCTCCCGCCACTAGCGTATTTCCACCACTAGCGTCACTACCGCAACTACAGCTGTTTAGATACATGACGCGAGAGCGAGAGAGGGAGAGGCAGTTCGCATATTTGCGAATGTGGCACAAAGAGGAGATGACGATAGATAAACGCTTCCAGAACAGGGTTGCACGAATAACCCAGAAATGTGTAAACATTTCTAGGTGGTGAAGCTGTATTTCCGCTAGGGTATATAAAGGCGCAAACCCGACGATCATGTTTTTCAACTTGTGGATGAGGTAACGAAAGTGGAAGAGAAAAAGGATACCGCGAATTCAGTGCAAACTGTGGACACAAACTCGTTATTGCCTGCATTGGTTCAGATATCAACGAACATAACATCAAGCATGGCAGAGTTGCTTTTTTGGAAAAAGAGTATCATTTTGCGCCGAGTTGCATTCGATTTGATATAAAAAATTAGTAGTAAATGAAAATGCAATTGTTCTTTAAACTAAAAAAAATGAAAAATATTGATTGAAATATTGACAATTAATAAAGTTTACCTTTAATTTATTTTACATTTTGAACTGTTAGCAGTTCCTCTTTAAAAAATTTTTGCTACTTTTTCTTAAATCTGAAAAGAGAAAATATATTAATAAATCAACTAATAATAAAAAAACATAGAATAATTTAAGAAAAATTATTCCCAAAACGGTCAAAAGTCCACCAAAGTTTCAAAGATTCTCAAATTAATGACCACAAACTCATAACATACATACATATTAATCGCAGGACACAGCGAAAAAAGCCACCCTGTGAAAATAAGCTGCAGCTGTCAGTAAAAATGATCACAGGGTGCACTAAAAATCCTTGACACTGCTAGTATAAATGGCGGCCGATTGATGTCGCTCTAGTTGTCGATAAGGTAGTATAAAAAACAAAAAACAAATAAAATGAATACATACTAAGTGAACATGATGGATATAAGCTGGCAATAATTTCAACGCAGCTTGGTGTAAGAGGTACACACTGCGGGCTTAGAAATTCCTAATCCCCTTGGTTCTTGGTTCGATGACCAACAAAAGGTGATGAAAAATTTCTAAACACAAAGCCATTTGATAAGTGCCCTTGAGCAAGGCCGAAATTACGTAATCATGGTAGCTTGTAATTGTTGTTACTTTTCCATCTTGTTCCCTAATAATAAAAAAACATAGAATAATTTAAGAAAAATTATTCCCAAAACGGTCAAAAGTCCACCAAAGTTTCAAAGATTCTCAAATTAATGACCACAAACTCATAACATACATACATATTAATCGCAGGACACAGCGAAAAAAGCCACCCTGTGAAAATAAGCTGCAGCTGTCAGTAAAAATGATCACGGGGTGCACTAAAAATCCTTGACACTGCTAGTATAAATGGCGGCCGATTGATGTCGCTCTAGTTGTCGATAAGGTAGTATAAAAAACAAAAAACAAATAAAATGAATACATACTAAGTGAACATGATGGATATAAGCTGGCAATAATTTCAACGCAGCTTGGTGTAAGAGGTACACACTGCGGGCTTAGAAATTCCTAATCCCCTTGGTTCTTGGTTCGATGACCAACAAAAGGTGATGAAAAATTTCTAAACACAAAGCCATTTGATAAGTGCCCTTGAGCAAGGCCGAAATTACGTAATCATGGTAGCTTGTAATTGTTGTTACTTTTCCATCTTGTTCACTAATAATAAAAAAACATAGAATAATTTAAGAAAAATTATTCCCAAAACGGTCAAAAGTCCACCAAAGTTTCAAAGATTAATAAATCAACTAAAAAATCAATAGATTAAAAAAATTGTGGCACGTCGCTATCTTCCATAATTCTAGCTAATTTATTAGGAGTTGACCCCTAAAGGAAACAAATACCAAATTTTGGGGTTTGAAGCCTTCTTTGTGCAGGTGTACTGTTATATAGTTATAGCCTCGTTGCATTCATTTAAGACAAAATATCCAAAAACATCGTACATACATGTTTCCAAATATAAAAAGGTAACCAGATTTTACAGTGTGACTTTCACAATTTCCGTAAAAGTGTAAAGGCCCAACTTAAAACTGTTGGCATCTCCCATTAACTCTAGGCGCCAGTTCAATGTACGGAAAGCGTTTGTTATCTATCATAAAAAGTGTTGGTTAGTGCTAAAGGGATATTAAAAAAAACGTTTGTTTTCATTTTCTGTCTAATTTCTCATTTCAAAGATACTTACCTCAAAATTTTTCTCTAAAAAAAATAAAAATTACTAGTTTTAAGTTTTTTTATTTTGTGTTTTTTTCAAGGACTGAAACCGAAACCGTAACCGTAACCGATTAAAACCGATTCATTTTTCAAAACCGAAACCGAAACCGTAACCGTTATTTTGATCTGAAAAAGAACGAAACCGAAACTGTTTCAAAAGCCGGAACCGGTTCCAAACGGTTTTGATTTTTTTTTATGTATCACTTTAAGTGGGCACAAACAGGTATTTACTCTGAAAACTTTCAGGGAGGAGTGTCGAGCAAGATTACAAAAGACCTTAGTATAAAAATTCTGAAAGAGGAAATTTGACTATAGTTGAATGAAGGGATCGAAAAAAATTTACGAGATACGAAACAGAAATGTTCAGGCTTGACTCAGAAAGCACCACTCATATTAATATTTTTGGCGATTTATACATTTCATTTAATATTTTTCTAATAAAAAAGTAGAGTTAATTTTAGGAATTTGTTTTGCAGAAATTTCATGCATGCATAGCGTTAATAAAATTTATTACTATATTATAGAAATCCCATCATAGCCGCAGGAAAAAAGTTATGAAAATTCAGATCTATTTCGAAGCTACATAGGTACTTGACTATTTTAGTAGTAAAATTTATTTTTTTTATTTTGTAACCGAAACCGGAACGTAACCGAAACCGAAATAAATGCTGAAGAACGAAACCGGAACCGAAAAGGGTGCAAAACCGAAACCGTAACCGGACAAAGTTGTGCAACACAGCAACACTTTTGTGCAAACAAGAACCCTGTCTCATTGATATTCGGTGCTGCACAAAACCCGAGCGCAACGAAAACAACAATAGCAACCCGAATTTTTGACAAGGATGAGTGTTTTGACAATTGTGATTTGACGTGGAAGTGTGTTTTGACATTTCTGTCAAAGCTAGAGTTCATACCATAGTATACCTTATATAGTAGCGTAACTCACAAAAAACACACTAATACACACGCACAGTATATTTCCCATAAGCACAGAAAAATATATTCTCAAACGTTTGGCAAATAATGAAGGTCATATTTTGGAATAATGTACAACGATTTGGACAAAATTTATATTAGCGAATGGTAGAGGGGGTCGTATGTATAAAAACTAAGAAGGCAGAAACTGTCGGAAATTTATATTATAATTTTTTATTTTATAGTTATCATTTGGCAAAAAAGTTGATCTGCTACTGGTAGTTTATCTTTGAATCGAAAAATTATTGATTGATTAATTGATATTAAGTTTTCAAAAAGTGATAATTGACGTTGCAGTTTCATTTCAAATGCGTCTTAGATTGATATCAAACAAAATGGCTTATTGGGCTTCACACTTTTCCTTCATTCCATTTCATTTGGAGTCACTCAGCCAGTGCCTTCCACTCAAATTTGTAAGAAGAAGAAAATAAGTTGCCAAACTATAGTAAGGATAAACAATGGTTCATACTTTACGTTGTACACAATGGTCATCACAGCTAAAAATACAGGACAAGAAAATAATGCAGCTTGAAGAGAAAGTCGCGGCCGAGGTAGATGCGTTAAGAAGTCGTATCCAGGAGTTGCAGCTGAATCGTTCAAGAGTTTCCACAAGCACGGTAAAAACTCTATCTTTTGACGGTTCTGTTCCTTTCCAGGTGTTTAAGCTACAATTTGAGAAGGCCGCATCGGTGAATAACTGGAGCGGTGAGGACAAAGTCGCTGCACTCTTCGTAGCATTGAAAGGACCGACAGAAGAAGGAAACAACTATGAAGCATTGATGGGTGCTGTGGAGAGATGTTATGGTAGCGAGCATCGCAAGCAGATTTACCAAATAGAGCTACAAAATCGATGCCAGCGGATACACCTGTAAAGTACACGGAGAGGGTAAAGATACAAAGTTTCATAAATGGAATACGTGATGTGGAGACGAAGCGGGCCACCTATGCAAATCCAAAGATCTCATTTGCGGAGACGGTATCACATGCTTTTACTCAAGAAACAGCATCTCTTTTGTGCAAACCAGCGTACAAAGCTCATCGTGTGGAAGTAGAACGACCAGAATGGGTGGACGCAATCCTAGAAGCATTGAACGGAAAGCAACAGAAAAATTAAGCATTAAATTCTTAAAGTGCGGGAAATCTAGTCACATTGCACGTTATTGCGGATCTGACTTCAACAAGTCCAGTAATGCAGGCGGACGTAAGCGCAAGGCTGAAGGAGATGAGTAAGTCTCCCAATCCAACCAACCGTTAAACTAAAGAGAGTCAGCCGCAAGGGGAGTAAGCTGGCTCCCGCAATTGGATGCCCCCTAATCACTGTCTCACAGATCGGAAGGAAGTCGAGTAATGTTACTGTTGGAGGACTCGTGGACGGAAAGGAGCGTTTACTGACTGTTGATACGGGCGCATCTCATTCGATATGATTTAGTCAACAAAGTAGTGAGGCCATTACATGGAGCAAAGTTGCGAACGGCGACTGGTGAGGACACCCAACTCCAAGGAGAAGTAACATGTGAAACCGCAATTGGGAATGTCACCGTACTGCATAATTTTATAGTGGCAGATATTGTTGATGAGATCATAGTTGGTGTGGATTTCTTAAGCAACCAAGGCATCAAGATCGACATGCAAAACAGGACTATGAGCTATAAGAACATGGATGTGCCACTAAATTTTGGTTACGAGAACAAGTACATCAGTAAGCGGGTCCTCGTGGAAGAAAGCCAACAAATTCCACCGAAGTCGGAGGCGATCGTTTGGGCAAGGATTGATGGAGATTATGGGACAAACAAATTGTGGGTTGTCGAGGCAGCAAACAAATCAAAGACGGATATACTAGTAGGAAAAACACTGGCTATGACAAAACAAGATGGACGTATACCGGTAAGAGTACTAAATGAGTTTCGATCGCCAATCAAGCTTTCCAAAGGAGCTATATTGGGACAATGTCAGGAGGTGGAGGTGGTTATAAATTGTGAACAGCTCCAGGAAAATGTCTCTACCAGCAACATTAATCTATCAGATGATATCACGGCGTGGACGCAAGATCTCGAAGAAGACCACCAGAGTAAGGCAAAACAACTTCTACTAAAGTACTCTACCATATTTGACAAGGATGGCTCCAAACCAGGTCGGACCAATATAGTGAAGCATCACATTGATACCGGTGACGCGAGACCAATCCGCCAAGCTCCCCGAAGTGTTCCATTGGCCAAACGCCAAGTGGTAAGAGAAATTATACAAGAAATGAGTGACAGCGGCGTGATCGAACCATCAGCTAGTCCGTGGAGCTCACCGGTAGTGCTAGTGAAGAAAAAGGATGGAAAAATGCGGTTCTGTGTGGACTACCGGAAGTTGAACGACGTAACGAAAAATGGACAGCTATCCATTACCCAGAATTGACGATACTCTGGACTCACTATCTGGTACGAAATGGTTCTCAATACTGTACTTGAAAAGCGGCTATTGGCAAGTGGAGGTTAAAGATGAGGATAAGGAAAAGACAGCCTTCAGCGTTGGAGAGGGCCTGTGGCAATTTGCGGTAATGCCCTTTGGACTATGTAACGCTCCAGCTACTTTTGAGAGACTCATAGATCAAGTATTGAAAGGACTGCATTGGAAAACCTGTTTGGTGAACCTGGGTGACATCATCGTGCTGGGAAAAAGCATTGAGGAACACCTTAAGAACTTGGAGGAAGTTTTCCGAAGGATAGCGGGCGCCGGTCTGAAATTAAGTCCCAAAAAGTGTGCATTATTCAAGAAGGAAGTAAATAACTTGGGACAAAAGGTTATAAACTCAGAGTATTCGCACTGCTAAAGAGAAGATCGAAGCAGTAAAGGATTGGCCAAGACCGAAAAGTTTACATGAGTTACGAAGTTTCCTTGGACTGAGCACGTATTATCACCGATTTGTACCGAATTTCGCCAGCGTAGCCAGTAGCCTTCATGAGTTGACCAGGAAGAATATGTCATTTGATTGGAAGAAGGAACATGAAGTGGCTTTCCAAACCTTGAAGGAACGGCTGTGCGCTGCCCCAATTTTAGCGTATCCAATCCCAGGTTCAACATTTATTTTGTATACAGACGGGAGCGGTTATGCGATTGGAGGAGTTTTGTCACAGATTGTCGATGGGCAGGAGAAGGTAGTGGCGTATTGGTGGAGTGCATCAAACATTTCCACAAATATCTCTCACAAATAGCTCTTGCAGTTCCGTAATCCGGAAGGTCAATTGGCACGGTGGATAGAGCGACTACAAAGTTATGACTTTTCCATAGAGCATCGCAAAGGCAGCAACTACGGCAATTCTGATGCAATGTCCCGGCGACTATGTAACCTGGAATGCAAGCATTGTTCGTAAGCTGAGGCCAAGGAGGATCTTATAGATGTACGGCTGATGACTATAACATTGTCGGACGAATGGCATATAGGTCAACATATAGGTCAACTAAGAAAGTATCAGCTAGAGGATCCAGATCTTGGTCGGGTGATGCGTGGATCGAGAAAAACGAACGACCAACAACAGAGGAGATGTCAGCAGAGAGTCCTGTTTCCAAGTCATATTGGGCACAGTGGACAGTCTGAAATTGGTATCCGGTTGCTTACATAGAGTATGGGAAAGCGAAGATGGTCAATACGATCGGAAGCTGATAGTTGTCCCAAGGAAGAGGATCTCTGATGTTCTGAATGAACTGCATAATGGTCCAAGCGGAGGTCTTCTTGGAGTCACAAAAACATTGGAGAAAGTCAAGCAGAGATTCTATTGGGTTGGTTGCCGACAGTCGATCGCGAAGTGGATCGCCAACTGTGAAGTGTGCATCAAAGCAAAGGGTTCGAAGTCGAGAAGCCATGGACAGATGAAGCAGTACAATACAGGTGCACCGTTTGAGAGGATTGCCATGGATGTAGCTGGTCCATTTCCTACTAGCGCACTCGGAAACAAATACGTACTAGCTGTTATGGACTATTTCAGCAAATGGCCAGAAGTTTACCCGATTCCAAATCAGGAGGCGGAAACCATTACAGAGGTGTTCATTAAAAATTGGGTAGCGATGTTTGGAGTACCGATGGAGTTACATTCTGACCAAGGCAGGAATTTCGAATTTGTTGTATTCCAAGAAATGTGCAAGATATTGGGTATTCAGAAAACTCGAACAACTGCACTGCATCCTCAGTCAGATGGTATGGTGGAACGTTTCAATCGAACCTTGGAAGAGCACATGAGGAAAGTAGTGGATAAGTTCCAGAAAGATTGGGACACGCACATCTCCTTGTTCCTGATGGCATATCTCTCGGCAATACATGAAACAACTGGTCAGACTCCGGAAAAAGTAATTTTTGGGAATGATCTGCGGTTGCCAGCTGACTTGAAGTTTGGGATAAATGCTGATGAAGGAATAAATGCCAGAAAATCCACTAGCATCTTGGAAGAAGAAATGAGAGAAATACACGACCTTGTAAGACAAGGGACGAAGATCATGAGTGATAAGATGAAAGCCAGTTACGACAAAGCAATCAACTCCATATAAAGTCATAAAGCGGATAAATGATGTTGTCTACCGCATACAAACTGTTGGAAGACCGCGAAACAAAATGAAGGTGGTTCACCTGGAGAGGCTAGCAACGTTTGGATCGGGACGATCAGATTTAGATGGAGGGCAGTGTGGCGAATGTTCTCAAGAATCGCTCATCTCCCGCCACTAGCGTATTTCCACCACTAGCGTCACTACCGCAACTACAGCTGTTTAGATACATGACGCGAGAGCGAGAGAGGGAGAGGCAGTTCGCATATTTGCGAATGTGGCACAAAGAGGAGAGGCTAGCAACGTTTGGATCGGGACGATCAGATTTAGATGGAGGGCAGTGTGGCGAATGTTCTCAAGAATCGCTCATCTCCCGCCACTAGCGTATTTCCACCACTAGCGTCACTACCGCAACTACAGCTGTTTAGATACATGACGCGAGAGCGAGAGAGGGAGAGGCAGTTCGCATATTTGCGAATGTGGCACAAAGAGGAGATGACGATAGATAAACGCTTCCAGAACAGGGTTGCACGAATAACCCAGAAATGTGTAAACATTTCTAGGTGGTGAAGCTGTATTTCCGCTAGGGTATATAAAGGCGCAAACCCGACGATCATGTTTTTCAACTTGTGGATGAGGTAACGAAAGTGGAAGAGAAAAAGGATACCGCGAATTCAGTGCAAACTGTGGACACAAACTCGTTATTGCCTGCATTGGTTCAGATATCAACGAACATAACATCAAGCATGGCAGAGTTGCTTTTTTGGAAAAAGAGTATCATTTTGCGCCGAGTTGCATTCGATTTGATATAAAAAATTAGTAGTAAATGAAAATGCAATTGTTCTTTAAACTAAAAAAAAATGAAAAATATTGATTGAAATATTGACAATTAATAAAGGTTACCTTTAATTTATTTTACATTTTGAAATGTTAGCAGTTCCTCTTTAAAAAATTTTTGCTACTTTTTCTTAAATCTGAAAAGAGAAAATATATTAATAAATCAACTAATAATAAAAAAACATAGAATAATTTAAGAAAAATTATTCCCAAAACGGTCAAAAGTCCACCAAAGTTTCAAAGATTAATAAATCAACTAAAAAATCAATAGATTAAAAAAATTGTGGCACGTCGCTATCTTCCATAATTCTAGCTAATTTATTAGGAGTTGACCCCTAAAGGAAACAAATACCAAATTTTGGGGTTTGAAGCCTTCTTTGTGCAGGTGTACTGTTATATAGTTATAGCCTCGTTGCATTCATTTAAGACAAACTATCCAAAAACATCGTACATACATGTTTCCAAATATAAAAAGGTAACCAGATTTTACAGTGTGACTTTCACAATTTCCGTAAAAGTGTAAAGGCCCAACTTAAAACTGTTGGCATCTCCCATTAACTCTAGGCGCCAGTTCAATGTACGGAAAGCGTTTGTTATCTATCATAAAAAGTGTTGGTTAGTGCTAAAGGGATATTAAAAAAAAACGTTTGTTTTCATTTTCTGTCTAATTTCTCATTTCAAAGATACTTACCTCAAAATTTTTCTCTAAAAAAAATAAAAATTACTAGTTTTAAGTTTTTTTATTTTGTGTTTTTTTCAAGGACTGAAACCGAAACCGTAACCGTAACCGATTAAAACCGATTCATTTTTCAAAACCGAAACCGAAACCGTAACCGTTATTTTGATCTGAAAAAGAACGAAACCGAAACTGTTTCAAAAGCCGGAACCGGTTCCAAACGGTTTTGATTTTTTTTTATGTATCACTTTAAGTGGGCACAAACAGGTATTTACTCTGAAAACTTTCAGGGAGGAGTGTCGAGCAAGATTACAAAAGACCTTAGTATAAAAATTCTGAAAGAGGAAATTTGACTATAGTTGAATGAAGGGATCGAAAAAAATTTACGAGATACGAAACAGAAATGTTCAGGCTTGACTCAGAAAGCACCACTCATATTAATGTTTTTGGCGATTTATACATTTCATTTAATATTTTTCTAATAAAAAAGTAGAGTTAATTTTAGGAATTTGTTTTGCAGAAATTTCATGCATGAATAGCGTTAATAAAATTTATTACTATATTATAGAAATCCCATCATAGCCGCAGGAAAAAAGTTATGAAAATTCAGATCTATTTCGAAGCTACATAGGTACTTGACTATTTTAGTAGTAAAATTTATTTTTTTTATTTTGTAACCGAAACCGGAACGTAACCGAAACCGAAATAAATGCTGAAGAACGAAACCGGAACCGGAACCGAAAAGGGTGCAAAACCGAAACCGTAACCGGAACGTAATTTTAATCGGTTTCAGACCTTGTTTTTTTTCTTTGATATAAAGTATAAACTGAAAGATTCGCTTAAAAGTTGCCCTAGAAACTGGAGTGACAAAGTTGTGCAACACAGCAACACTTTTGTGCAAACAAGAACCCTGTCTTATTGATATTCGGTGCTGCACAAAACCCGAGCGCAACGAAAACAACAATAGCAACCCGAATTTTTGACAAGGATGAGTGTTTTGACAATTGTGATTTGACGTGGAAGTGTGTTTTGACATTTCTGTCAAAGCTAGAGTTCATACCATAGTATACCTTATATAGTAGCGTAACTCACAAAAAACACACTAATACACACGCACAGTATATTTCCCATAAGCACAGAAAAATATATTCTCAAACGTTTGGCAAATAATGAAGGTTATATTTTGGAATAATGTACAACGATTTGGACAAAATTTATATTAGCGAATGGTAGAGGGGGTCGTATGTATAAAAACTAAGAAGGCAGAAACTGTCGGAAATTTATATTATAATTTTTTATTTTATAGTTATCATTTGGCAAAAAAGTTGATCTGCTACTGGTAGTTTATCTTTGAATCGAAAAATTATTGATTGATTAATTGATATTAAGTTTTCAAAAAGTGATAATTGACGTTGAAGGTTTCATTTCAAATGCGTCTTAGATTGATATCAAACAAAATGGCTTATTGGGCTTCACACTTTTCCTTCATTCCATTTCATTTGGAGTCACTCAGCCAGTGCCTTCCACTCAAATTTGTAAGAAGAAGAAAATAAGTTGCCAAACTATAGTAAGGATAAACAATGGTTCATACTTTACGTTGTACACAATGGTCATCACAGCTAAAAATACAGGACAAGAAAATAATGCAGCTTGAAGAGAAAGTCGAGGCCGAGGTAGATGCGTTAAGAAGTCGTATCCAGGAGTTGCAGCTGAATCGTCCAAGAGTTTCCACAAGCACGGTAAAAACTCTATCTTTTGACGGTTCTGTTCCTTTCCAGGTGTTTAAGCTACAATTTGAGAAGGCCGCATCGGTGAATAACTGGAGCGGTGAGGACAAAGTCGCTGCACTCTTCGTAGCATTGAAAGGACCGACAGAAGAAGGAAACAACTATGAAGCATTGATGGGTGCTGTGGAGAGATGTTATGGTAGCGAGCATCGGAAGCAGATTTACCAAATAGAGCTACAAAATCGATACCAGCGGATACACCTGTAAAGTACACGGAGAGGGTAAAGATACAAAGTTTCATAAATGGAATACGTGATGTGGAGACGAAGCGGGCAAATCCAAAGATCTCATTTGCGGAGACGGTATCACATGCTTTTACTCAAGAAACAGCATCTCTTTTGTGCAAACCAGCGTACAAAGCTCATCGTGTGGAAGTAGAACGACCAGAATGGGTGGACGCAATCCTAGAAGCATTGAACGGAAAGCAACAGAAAAATTAAGCATTAAATGCTTAAAGTGCGGGAAATCTAGTCACATTGCACGTTATTGCGAATCTGACTCCAACAAGTCCAGTAATGCAGGCGGACGTAAGCGCAAGGCTGAAGGAGTTGAGTAAGTCTCCCAATCCAACCAACCGTTAAACTAAAGAGAGTCAGCCGCAAGGGGAGTAAGCTGGCTCCCGCAATTGGATGCCCCCTAATCACTGTCTCACAGATCGGAAGGAAGTCGAGTAATGTTACTGTTGGAGGACTCGTGGACGGAAAGGAGCGTTTACTGACTGTTGATACGGGCGCATCTCATTCGATATGATTTAGTCAACAAAGTAGTGAGGCCATTACATGGAGCAAAGTTGCGAACGGCGACTGGTGAGGACACCCAACTCCAAGGAGAAGTAACATGTGAAATCGCAATTGGGAATGTCACCGTACTGCATAATTTTATAGTCGCAGATATTGTTGATGAGATCATAGTTGGTGTGGATTTCTTAAGCAACCACGGCATCAAGATCGACATGCAAAACAGGACTATGAGCTATAAGAACATGGATGTGCCACTAAATTTTGGTTACGAGAACAAGTACATCAGTAAGCGGGTCCTCGTGGAAGAAAGCCAACAAATTCCACCGAAGTCGGAGGCGATCGTTTGGGCAAGGATTGATGGAGATTATGGGACAAACAAATTGTGGGTTGTCGAGGCAGCAAACAAATCAAAGACGGATATACTAGTAGGAAAAACACTGGCTATGACAAAACAAGATGGACGTATACCGGTAAGAGTACTAAATGAGTTTCGATCGCCAATCAAGCTTTCCAAAGGAGCTATATTGGGACAATGTCAGGAGGTGGAGGTGGTTATAAATTGTGAACAGCTCCAGGAAAATGTCTCTACCTGCAACATTAATCTATCAGATGATATCGCGGCGTGGACGCAAGATCTCGAAGAAGACCACCAGAGTAAGGCAAAACAACTTCTACTAAAGTACTCTACCATATTTGACAAGGATGGCTCCAAACCAGGTCGGACCAATATAGTGAAGCATCACATTGATACCGGTGACGCGAGACCAATCCGCCAAGCTCCCCGAAGTGTTCCATTGGCCAAACGCCAAGTGGTAAGAGAAATTATACAAGAAATGAGTGACAGCGGCGTGATCGAACCATCAGCTAGTCCGTGGAGCTCACCGGTAGTGCTAGTGAAGAAAAAGGATGGAAAAATGCGGTTCTGTGTGGAAGTTGAACGACGTAACGAAAAATGGACAGCTATCCATTACCCAGAATTGACGATACTCTGGACTCACTATCTGGTACGAAATGGTTCTCAACACTGTACTTGAAAAGCGGCTATTGGCAAGTGGAGGTTAAAGATGAGGATAAGGAAAAGACAGCCTTCAGCGTTGGAGAGGGCCTGAGGCAATTTGCGGTAATGCCCTTTGGACTATGTAACGCTCCAGCTACTTTTGAGAGACTCATGGATAAAGTATTGAAAGCACTGCATTGGAAAACATGTTTGGTGTACCTGGACGACATCATCGTGGTAGGAAAAAGCTTTGAGGAACACCTTAAGAACTTAGAGGAAGTTTTCCAAAGGATTGCTGGCGCCGGTCTGAAATTAAGTCCCAAAAAGTGTGCATTGTTCAAGAAGGAAGTAAGTTACTTGGGGCACAAGGTTACAAGGAAGAAGGAACATGAAGTGGCTTTCCAAACCTTGAAGGAACGGCTGTGCACTGCCCCAATGTTAACGTATCCAATCCCAGGTTCAACGTTTATTCTGGATACAGATGCAAGTGGTTATGCGATTGGAGGAGTTTTGTCACAGATTGTCGATGGGCAGGAGAAGGTAGTGGCGTACTAAAGCCGCACAATTGGAAAGCCCGAAAGGAACTATTGTGTAACACGAAGAGAACTACTGGCATTGGTAGAGTGCATCAAACATTTCCACAAGTATATCTATGGACAGCGATTCAACGTCAGGACAGACCATGCAGCGTTGAAATGGCTTTTGCAGTTCCGTAATCCGGAAGGTCAATTGGTACGGTGGATAGAGCGACTACAAAGTTATGACTTTTCCATAGAGCATCGCAAAGGCAGCAACCACGGCAATGCTGATGCAATGTCCCGGCGACCATGTAACCTAGAATGCAAGCATTGTTCGAAAGCTGAGGCCAAGGAAGATGTTATAGATGTGCGGCTGATGACTATAACATCTACGGACGAATGGAACATGGATCAACTAAGGAAGCATCAGCTAGAGGACCCAGATCTGGTACGCGTGATGCATGGAATCGAGCAAAACGAACGACCAGCAAGAGAGGAGATGTCAGCAGAGAGTCCTGTTGCCAAGTCATATTGGGCACAGTGGAACAGTCTGAAATTGGTATCCGGTTACTTACATAGAGTATGGGAAAGCGAAGATGGTCAATGTGCTCGGAAGCTGGTAGTTGTCCCAAGGAAGAAAATCTCTGATGTTTTGAATGAGCTACATAATGGTCCAAGTGGAGGTCATCTCGGAGTCACGAAAACGTTGGAGAAAGTCAAGCAGAGATTCTATTGAGTTGGTTGCCGGCAGTCGATCGCGGAGTGGATTGGCAACTGTGAGGTGTGCATCAAAGCAAAGGGTCCGAAGTCGAGAAGCCATGGACAGATGAAGCAGTACAACACAGGTGCACCGTTTGAGAGGATCGCCATGGATGTAGCTGGTCCATTTCCTACTAGCAAACTCGGGAACAAGTACGTATTAGTTGTTATGGACTATTTCAGCATATGCCCAGAAGTTTCCCCGATTCCAAATCAAGAGGCAGAAACCATTGCAGAGGTGTTCACTAACAATTGGATAGCAAGGTTTGGTGTACCAATGGAGTTACATTCTGACCAAGGCAGGAATTTCGAATCAGTCGTATTCCAAGAAATGCGCAAGACATTGGGTATTCGGAAAACTCGAACAACTGCACTGCATCCTCAGTCAGATGGCATGGTGGAACGTTTCAATCGAACCTTAGAAGAGCACATTAGGAAAGTAGTGGATAAGTTCCAGAAAGATTGGGACACGCACATCTCCTTGTTCCTGATGGCATATCGCTCGGCAATACATGAGGCAACGGGTCAGACTCCGGCAAAAGTAATTTTTGGGAATGATCTTCGGTTGCCAGCTGACTTGAAGTTTGGGATAAATGCTGATGAAGGAATAAATGCCAGGAAATCCACTAGCTCTTGGAAGAAGAAATGAGAGAAATACACGACCTTGTAAGACAACGGACGAAGATCATGAGTGATAAGATGAAAGCCAGATACCACAAGGCAATCAACTCGGAAGGTTTTAAAGAAGGAGATTTAGTGCTGTTATACAACCCACAACGAAAGAAAGGTTTGTCCCCAAAACTGCAATGTAATTGGGAAGGCCCATATAAAGTAATAAAGCGGATAAATGATGTTATCTACCGCATACAAACTGTTGGAAGACCACGAAACAAAATGAAGGTGGTTCACCTGGAGAGGCAAGCAACGTTTGGATCGGGAAATTTGTCTGATCGGGACGATCAGACTTAGGTGGAGGGCAGTGTGGCGAATGTTCTCAAGAACCGCTCATCTCCCAACTCTAGCGTATTTCCATCGCTAGCGTCACTACCACAACTACAGCTGTTTAGATACATGACGTGAGAGCGAGAGAGGCAGCTCGCGTGTTTGCGAATGTGGCACAAAGAGGAGATGACGATAGATAAACGCTTCGAGAACACTGTTGCACGAATAAACCAGAAATGTGTAGACATTTCTAGGTTGTGAAGCTGCTGTTTTCTAGGGTATATAAACCGCGCAAAGACAACGCAATTCAATCAGTTTATTTTGAAGTGTTGTACAGTGAAGTACTGAACAGTGAATTAATACGCGATATTGTACTACGCCCTACTACGACCTATGCCCCCAGAAAACGCATCCATCCATCCAAATCGAGCTTTCTGTCAAAAAGGGCCGCTTCGCTTTATCAGCGCAAGAACTGGGCCATCCCAGCTGGATTAATTCACAAACCAGTTGTAGTAGCTTGTAATTTTTTGTTTCTGTTCTAATTTTTTCAATATTTAAGGGAACCTTGCTGTTTTGTTGAACGTAATTCAGGCAGTCTTCCTCCTCGGTTTTGTGAGCCGATATTGGTCTTGGACCTGATACTTACAATATCGAAAGAATATCCGGATAACGTTAAAGCAATTCTCTGCAGTCTATTTGCAGCCATTACTGGAATTCCCTTTTTGGGTTCAAAATATGATGCAAAGTCTTATTGTCTGTGACCAGAGTGAAGTGGCGACCGTACAAAAAGTTATGCAATTTCTTTACACCGTATAATATAGCCACCGCTTCACGATCCAACTGAGAGTGCCTGCGTTCTGTTTCAGATAACCTACGCGATGCAAACTCTATAGGCCTTTCAATGCCTTCTTTTGAAATTAGCGACAATACTGCCCCAACCCCTACCGGACTTGCATCTACTGTCAGCTTGATTTCCAACTGCGGATCAAAATGTGCTAAACACGTTTCTTTTTTTAATTCCGCTTTTAACGTGTCCACCGCCAATTTGCATAGGTTGGACCACACGAAATTTGTGTTTTCTTTAAGGAAGTCATACAAAGGGGTGTACCTTAGCTCTATTCGGTGCCGTCGATGTCGTCTAAGAAAACCACCACTCCCTCTAAATGCATCAAGAGGCCTCTATAATCTTCTGAAAAATCGCTGTAGCCGATGCCAGCCCATACACGAGCCTAGTGTACCTGAAAAGTCCCTTTGTAGTCGCAGTCGTTGTCAACTTGCTCGATTCTGGCTCCAGATCAATTTTCTGATACGCTGTTCATAAGTCGAGTTTTGTAAACTCTTTGCCGCCATGCAGCTTCGCAAAAAGATCTTCTATCCTCGGTAATGGGTACTGCTCTACCACTAAATTCGGATTAACCGATACTTTGAAATCTCCGCAGATTCTCACACCCCCCCTCTTTTTTTAGAATAGGCACTATAAGGGAGGCCCACTCGGAGAAAACTACTGGCTCAAGTACTTTTAATTCAACTAGACTAATCATTTCTTTTTCAACTTTTTCTTGAATTGCCAGCGGTACCGGCCTTGGCTTAAAAAACTTCGGATTTGCATGTTCGATTAATTGTAGTCTCGCTTGGCCTTTATTAAAACAACCTAAAGCTCCATCAAATACTAGAGAAAACTTTTCAACAACTTTAGCAAATTCCACACTGTTGCTACGTTGCATACAATTTATATTTGCTATATTTAAACCAAAAGCTCTTGAAAAATTTCTTCCAAGTAATGGCGGTCCACTCTTGTCAACTATTAAGAATTATACAACTTCGCTTTTACCCCTAAATTCTACAAGACCATCAAAACTACCCACAGGGTATATTGCTACGCTATTATACGTCTTAAGAATTATGTTTGTAGCTACCACCTCATTTTTGCTAAATAAACTAGTGAACTTAGCTGCCGATAAAATACTGTATTCAGTAGGTACCAGTGTCCGATTCCATACAAATCGAATTTTTGATTAAACATACATTTAATTTAATTGGACCATCATTTATCGATTGCAGTGCGAACAAATTCATTTCACAATTATAGAATTTTCGGGTACGTTGGTACGCAACTTCCGAATTTGGTACCATTGCCATTTGCCATTTTAACTTCAACGCAACTCCAATGACACTGCTACAAATATCAAAACTACATTTGAATGACTACAAAAAATTATTTAGTTATGATGTTGTGTCTCTTTCCCTCTCCTTCTTTACTGGCAGTAGAAGTGAAGTGGTACCACTTCTTATATTTGAATCACCATATGTACATATGAGTGGCTCAGTGCCATCCTTGCCTAACCCTCGCAATTTTTTATATGGAGTTATTATGCTAAAGTACTTAGAAATACTCCAAACTATTCTTATTCTTTAAGTATTGTTTTTTTTCGCATAATAAAAATTGTGAGGGTTAGGCATTTCTGGCCTTAGGCTGCTTAATTTTTAATTACCTATTAACTTTGTCACTAATTATTAGGAAATTATTAAATTGAGGGTTAGGCAAGGATGGCACCGAGCCACTAATATATTAAAACCAGTTTCTGTGTTAAATTATGGCAACAGATGAACTGCTTAAAATTGTCTTAATAAATGTTATTTTGTTTGGCTAGCAAATTATTTTGGTACGTTTTTTTTCGGTTTGGTACGAATTTTGGTTCGCAAAATTTTGAGCAAACGGCAACCGTGGTTATAAGCGTAGGTTTCACACCCAATTTGGGTTGAATTTCCAATAATGTATGCTTCCTATTTCTCTTATGTTTTACAAGAAATTTGCATTTAAAGTTGCAACTTCACTAATAAAAAATTACTAATTTAATTCGAGAAAAATAAAGCTTTTCCTACTACCCTCACTGTTTATTTTTCCTTTTTAACTCGAATAAATTACAAAAAAGACGAAATTATAAGTAAAGAATACGGCCCGTTCAGCTACGAGAAAAAACAACATGGGCGTGATCCGTGTTTATTCACTGAGTTTAACGACATACATTTTTTTTTTTGTGGAAATGATCAGTGGCGGAGTTAGAAGGGGTAGTGGTTAAAAAATCGAAATTTTAAAAACAATTTTTCTCGAAAACTGTCCATGCGAAATTTCATTGTATAGGTAATAGCAATAGGTTTGTTGTTGTTAAGATTAAAAACACTACCCGAAGATTGTGATGCCGAAATTGACAGTCCTTGGCCGGATATGAACCCGGTACGCTGCGGTACTCCCTTGCGTTACTGCCCGACTGTCGTGGTAGCGATTTGGTATGACCAGTGGAACCTTCTAGGTCATGTCATCCCTCCATCCATGAGGAAGGAGAAGATGGGTAATGAGCCCAGAAGGGTGTACTACGCATTATGACTTGGCATGATGTAGCCCAGGGTTCTTTGTAAACTCAAATTTTGGTACCTCAAATGGAAGGTAATTCAATTACCTTTCGAACCATGTTTTACTTTCAAAAATCGGGTAAAAATAAAAGTTTTTGAAAATTTAAAAAACTTGACTTTCAATCCCCCTAACACCCTCGCTAATGGTTTGCCCCAAAAAAAATTGCTGCTTGTGAATCAGGGAAAAGGGGCGGACCATGCCCACTTTTTTATAGCTAAAAGGGCCGTATTCTTTACTTGTTCCAAAAAATTAAATATAATTGCGGATGACAAATGCGACAGCTGCTCCTGTTCAGAAGACTTGCCACACATTCCATTTGTATGCCCACAATGGGATGCCATCAGATTTAAGTTTCAATCACTAAACTATTTCAAGAAACGAGTCTTTCAATATAAATATATGTACATTAGAATGGGTCGATTTGTAGGGGAGGGAAAGAAGTGAAAAATCGCCATCGCAGAAACTGTTCTAATGGCCATTTTAAGCAATTTTGCTGAAAACACTTTAGGTCTAAAGTTGGATTGAAACTAGAGCTGATGATACCCGAAGACCCGGGTACCCGAAAATTCTATTACCCGGGTAATACCCGGGCATCATATGGCAAACTTTTACTGTAAGCATGCTTGGTTTTTATTTGCTTACATTCAAATTCTGTGCGCCTGGCACACTGGATTGAATATTTTTAAAAACCGAGCATGCTTACAGTAGAAGCTTGCTATGTGATGCCCGGGTACCCGGATTGAATCATCAGCCCTAGTTGAAACCCCCGGAAATCGCGTTGAAGTTTCATAGTTGGCTAATGAAAATTTTTGTATGCAACTCATTACGGTGTGTGACAGTGAGCATTACCTTTTTACGGGACATAGTCAAGCACACAAAAACTACACAGTGAGAATTTCAAATACAATGTCAACATCTTGAAATAGGGGGCAAAAACCCCTTTTTAATTGTTTGAAGGACATATCTGAAACTTTAACAAGTCGATGTCAGTACATTGCAGATATTCCAAAAAAATTGATACGCCCCATCATTATTAAGCCAATAAAATCCAAATCAGTTTTTAGAATTTTTGTCCGGCTGAATGGAATTCTATGAATCTTTCGTCATTTATTAATAGACGTTCAACTTAAAATTTAAGGTATCCCCTATTTCGATAACTTAAAATTCCTTTGAAAAAGGTGTCATTTGACATGAAAAAGGTTTCATTTCATTTGAAAAAAGTTTCATTATACTTGAAAAAGGTTTCATTTCATTTGAAAAAGGTTTCATTTCATTTGAAAAAGGTTTCATTCGACCTGAAAATGCTAAACATGGTTAACATGTGGCAATAAAGGGCGAAAACCCCTTATTCATTATTTGATGCATACTTTACCAAACACTCGAAAGTTGGGGGAGTTTGTGAGTATGGCCCCTCGGGAAGGGTGGACACCTTGCCGTGGTACGAGGGCTTAATTCGATAGCCACAGGGCTACGCTGCCCTTGTGATCATAGCGCCGCCCGGTACTACATCACGAGAGAAGCCTAGAAGATCCTCCCCCTCCCAATCCAGGGTGTTATGCGACCACGTGCCCATTGGACGTTTGCAGCCGGGAGGCAAATCGTGGCTGTAATCGAACGGAGCCTCTCTGATACCGGGCCGCCTCGGAGAGTAACTATGGCCTTACCGCGGTATGGGGCTCTGCCGTGGCGGACGACACACTTTTCTCTCCTTGACCCTAAGCTGGCCTTGTCCGGCGATGGGTCGCACGAACAAGATGAAAAACACGAAACAAAACTGTAAACAACAAACAACTATTTTCACTCCTCTGCAGAGGAGAGTTATGCTGGATCAAACGAAAGCACAGCGTCGGAGGACAACCTCCACTCAACCGGGGGACTGACGACGATGGCAACTACGGGTCGGTCAACCTATAAATCTTCAAGTAAGATTGACTTGATTGGAGCCAGCACCAGTACGGCTGCCTAGGCAGCTAAGCGGACAACGGCGCATGCTGAACTTCCATCAACCGCTGGGACGAAAACCAGTCCCTCAACACCTGTGGCAATGGTCTCAAGACCTGGCCACAGAGATCCAAAGGAAAGAGAAGCAGTGAATGAACTGTGAGCAAATGGAGCGACCGCGATGGAAACTACGGGTCCGGACTCCCAAGAGACATCTCCCCGCCGCTCCGCGTACCTGGAAAAACGATTGGCTGCTAGCATCCTGAAGAAATATGAGAGAGTTCCTCAGAAAGCGCTGTTCGCGAGCTCCAGGATGTGTGTGGAGTTTGCACAATCTCTGATAACGGATTTCCAAAGCAGTTATGTGCCAAAAAGGGTAAACGTAAACCCTTTCAAACGCCAGAGATCGGGCGTGGAGTTAAAACCCCATGCCAAGCGGCATCAAAACACCCCCGGAGTGGGCAAACCAAGCTTTGCTGATGTAACCAAGGTCAGGATCCTTATGGGCATTCTTGACCGAGGCAACGACCGTTTGGCCATCCTCAAGGACCAGTGGCGGCACGTCCGGAATGCACTCCGAAACGCTGTCATCGACGTTTCCAAGCGGTTCGGCGGCGGTCACGGATGCGGCTGGCACCAGGGACAGATCAAACTTGTCGCGTGCGATGACGCAAGAACTTTTGCACTGTACATGGCAGCAGCTGCAAGACTGGGTGAAGTCTACGAAGGTGCAAAAATCGAGGTCGTCGACTGGAAGGACATTCCGGCTCGGCCAAGGGCAAGGGCATGGATTCCTCTGATCCCTGCAGAGCCTGAGAGAATTCTTACCATGCTGCGGATAATGAATCCGTCCCTCCCGAAGCAGGACTGGAGTGTCACTATGGTCGGGGATGCAGTAGGGCCTGATAGACAAGTGGTCTTCGCCATGAATAAGGAGGCACTCGAGCCCCTTAAAAGGTGTAATGGGCTAGTGGACTACAATGTAGGCCAGATAGTCATCCACGTATCCATCGCGGCTGCTCCGGGAGACTCGGAAATCGAAGGACCGCAAGAGGAAACCGAGGAGTCCGACGCGGAAAGAATGTTATCCGCCAACTCGGAGATGGAAGACAGCCTGCTGGACGGGGAAAGCCTCGACGTCACGGTGGTAGCAGCCCATCCTGAGCGCAATATCTCTGAAGTCTCAGACAGCAGGGCTCCCGCTACGCCAAATCGCGCAGTTGCTCTGAACTCGTCGTTGAGAGACAGCCTTCGGGACAGGGCAGACCTCGACGATATGGGGACGGCAGGGAAGTCTGATCGCCCTCATGTTGGTGGTGCTTCAGATAAACCTGCACAAATCTTAAGTAGACTCGGCTCCTTTAAGTAGTCGTCTTTCTAAAGGCGACGTGGATGTGGTCCGCATCCAAGAACCTTGGGTCAACAGCTCGAGGATCTGCGGATTGGGGACTAAGGGTTTCAAGCACATTCGAGCCAGCGAGGAGGCCAAAGTCAGAACCTGTATTTTGGCTAAGTCTGACCTCAACACCTTTCTTCTACCTAACTACACCAATGGTGACATTACCGCTGCCAGTTTAACAGTCGCCAGCACCAGCCTGACGATTTCGTCGATCTATATGCCGTACGACGCCGAAGAACCTTCACCACAAAGGGAGTTGAGAGACCTGGTGTCAAATTTTTGTACGGGTCATCTTATTATAGGAGCGGACGCTTATGCTCATCACGTCCATTGGGGAAGCTCCGATATCAATGCCAGGGACGAGTCTCTGTTTGACTACCTATTAACAACCAACCTGGTAGTTTGCAATGTGGGTAGCGAGCCTACTTTCATCTCTAAAACCCGTAGGGAGGTCATAGGTCTCACTATTTGTAGTGAAGGCGCTTATGAGTGGGTCAGAAAATGGCGTGTTCTTGAAGAACACTCGTTCTCCGGCTTTCGGACTTTCGTGTAGAGCAACCTATTATGAAACGCAATCCACGCAATACCAACTGGCAGCTACACAATGAAATTTTAGCCAGAGACCTACCAGTACTACCCCCACAAGCCCCCTCATCGGTTGAGGAGCTGGAGGACTTGGTAAAGACATACACCACGGCGCTCTCAAATGCCCTAGAACAAGCTTGTCCGGTGCCAAAGCCAAGCGGTAAACATAGGCCATACCCATCACGAAGGAAAGGGTAAGGCGGGCAGTTAAGAGCTTTGAACCGTTTAAGGCTGCCGGTCCGGACGGGATTATCCCCGCGCAACTCATTAACGCGCTGGAGACATCATCCAAATGGCTAGTATTTCTCTATACAGCCTGCCTGGCTCTCAACTACATTCCGTGCTCCTGGAGAAGTGCCACGGTAGTGTTTATTCCTAAGGCGGGGAGGGCGTCTCATTACGAGCCAAAGGACTACAAACCCATCAGCCTCTCGTCCTTTGCGCTCAAAACTTTCGAGAGGATAATCAGCGACTACCTCTCCACTACTATTGATAGCAACCTTATCTCCAGCATGCTTACACCATGGGTAAATCAACAGAAACTGCGCTCCACCGCCTAGTCCCTATCATTGAAAAATCGATGGGTGAAAAGGATGACTGTCTCGTGGCCTTCATTGACATTGAAGGGGCTTTTAACAATATAAGTCAGGAGGCTATTAACACCGCTCTTACTAATCTGGGCATAAGCAGATCCCTAACTGGACTAATCGATTAACTACTACGGGGGAGGAAAATACAAATACCACAAACTCTGTGTGACTTGATGCAAGTAGCAGTTCTAGACAGGAAGTTAAATTGAGAGGAGAATATTCTTTAGCGCTAGAGGAAGGCGTGTGTTGCACTTTACACATGCAAAATAGCCATTGGCAAAAAGTGTAATTTCAGCCCCAAAATATGCAGATGGATCTACACTGTAATTATCCGACATATCATGCTATATGGAGTCGTGGTGTGGTGGCCTGCGCTGAGCAAGGCCACAAAACGGAATCTGTTAGGTAAAGTCCATAGATCTGGCATGATCTGTATAAGCGGCGTGCTAAGAACAACGCCTATAGAAGCTCTTCAGGCCATTCTAGGCACTCTGCAACTCGATCTGGAAGCGTACCCTGTAGCAGAGGCAGCGGCTCTGCGCCTAAGGGAAACGTCTATCTGGGGCGCAAGCACAACTGGACACTCCAGTATTCTAGGATCATACAGTTTTCTCCCTCTGAACACAGATCGATGTGCGGCCACAACAGTCGGAGAGAGCTGTTTCAAAACAAACATTCCCAGCAGGGAAGAATGGGAGGGGATGGATCGCTGCCCAGCTACCAATGGCGGCATTTCTGCTTACACTGACGACTCGAAGCTAGACGGCAGAGTTGGAGGAGGGGTTTATTCAAGGAATCTGGAACTTGAGCTCTCCTTCAGACTACCTGATCACTGCAGCGTCTTCCAGGCTGAAGTCTCAGCAATCATAAAAGATCTAGAGGCATTCACGCCCTAAAAAGGAGAGAAATCTCCATATTAATAGGTGTTCTAACTGGGCACTGCCTTATTGGTAGGCAGGCAGAAAGGCTAGGTGTGCCCTACCGACGATGCTATAGGAGCTGCAAAGATGATGGGGAAGAGGAAACGGTGAAGCACCTCATCTGCAACTGCCCGGCTTTAAGCGGCGCGAGAACGCGCTTTTTGGGAATCCACTTCCTGGATAGCCTAAGCCTAAGGCCTTCATAAAGTCATCTAAGTGGTTCGAGGAAGAGCAACGGTGTCGGTTTAGGAGTGTCAGTCCCGGGATTCTGCTATGTGGAAAATCCCAACAACTCATGGTTCAAATAACTTTTAATAACCGTAAGATGGTCATTCTAAAAGAAAATTAAGTATTTGATCGTTTTTGAACGAAACTTGCTTTTTTGTTCGTTTTTAGTACATAGTGTGTCAAAGGGTTAATAAAGTATACATTGAATGAAAGGTATTTCGAAGAGAAAATTTAGGAACAAACAATTTTAATAATCAATTCTCCAGTTTGCAAGATATTTTGAAATGAAAAAAAATTGTTTGACCTTTGACCTTGAATATCTTTTTAACCCTTCGAGTGCACCAAAAAAGAAAAGTACTGTTAAATTCAGCGTTGTTGTTGTTGTTGTTGTTGTTAACAGCAAAACACTCCCCGAAGGTTTTGAGGAGTGATGCCGAAGTTGACAGTCCTTGGCCGGATATAACCCCGGTACGCTGCGGTACTGCCCGACTGTCGTGGTAGCGATTTGGTATGACCAGTGGAACCTTCTAGGTCATGTCATCCCTCCATCCGTGAGGAAGAAGAAGATGGGTAATGAGAGGTGAGAGGAATCATATCCGTAGATCAACCATCGAGTAGCACGTCATTACCTATGTGCATATTAGTCGCCTCTTACGACCGGTATGCCTACCTCGGGCATATTCTAAACCCCTAACACGCAGGGCACTTAAATTCAGCGTAAAACCCTCTTTCAAGCCCAATTTTTTTTTTTTTTTTGGACAAATGTATGTATTGTGGCGAATGTTCTCAAGAATCGCTCATCTCCCAACTCTAGCTTATTTCCATCACTAGCGTCACTACCACAACTATAGCTGTGAGAGCGAGAGACAGATTCTCACACCCCCCTCTTTTTTTAGAATAGGCACTATAAGGGAGGCCCACTCGGAGAAAACTACTGGCTCAAGTACTTTTAATTCAACTAGACTAATCATTTCTTTTTCAAATTTTTCTTGAATTGCCAGCGGTACCGGCCTTGGCTTAAAAAACTTCGGATTTGCATTTTCGATTAATTGTAGTCTCGCTTGGCCTTTATTAAAACAACCTAAAGCTCCATCAAATACTAGAGAAAACTTTTCAACAACTTTAGCAAATTCCACACTGTTGCTACGTTGCATACAATTTATATTTGCTATATTTAAACCAAAAGCTCTTAAAAAATTTCTTCCAAGTAATGGCGGTCCACTCTTGTCAACTATTAAGAATTATACAACTTCGCTTTTACCCCTAAATTCTACAAGACCGTCAAAACTACCCACAGGGTATATTGCTACGCTATTATACGTCTTAAGAATTATGTTTGTAGCTACCACCTCATTTTTGCTAAATAAACTAGTGAACTTAGCTGCCGATAAAATACTGTATTCAGTAGGTACCAGTGTCCGATTCCATACAAATCGAATTTTTGATTAAACATACATTTAATTTAATTCATTTCACAATTATAGAATTTTCGTGCTGCTACAAATATCAAAACTACATTTGAATGACTACAAAAAATTATTTAGTTATGATGTTGTGTCTCTTTCCCTCTCCTTCTTTACTGGCAGTAGAAGTGAAGTGGTACCACTTCTTATATTTGAATCACCATATGTACATATGAGTGGCTCAGTGCCATCCTTGCCTAACCCTCGCAATTTTTTATATGGAGTTATTATGCTACAGTACTTAGAAATACTCCAAACTATTCTTATTCTTTAAGTATTGTTTTTTTTCGCATCATAAAAATTGTGAGGGTTAGGCATTTCTGGCCTTAGGCTGCTTAATTTTTAATTACCTATTAACTTTGTCACTAATTATTAGGAAATTATTAAATTGAGGGTTAGGCAAGCATGGCACCGAGCCACTCATATATTAAAACCAGTTTCTGTGTTAAATTATGGCAGCAGATGAACTGCTTAAAATTGTCTTAATAAATGTTATTTTGTTTGGCTAGCAAATTATTTTGGTACATTTTTTTTCGGTTTGGTGCGAATTTTGGTTCGCAAAATTTTTAGCAAACGGCAACCGTGGTTATAAGCGTAGGTTTCACACCCAATTTAGGTTGAATTTCCAATAATGTATGCTCCCTATTTCTCTTATGTTTTACAAGAAATTTGCATTTAAAGTTGCAACTTCACTAATAAAAAATTACTAATTTAATTCGAGAAAAATAAAGCTTTTCCTACTACCCTCACTGTTTATTTTTCCTTTTTAACTCGAATAAAATACAAAAAAGACGAAATTATAAGTAAAGAATACGGCCCGTTCAGCTACGAGAAAAAACAACATGGGCGTGATCCGTGTTTCTTCACTGAGTTTAACGACATACATTTTTTTTTTGTGGAAATGATCAGGGGCGGAGTTAGAAGGGGTAGTGGTTAAAAAATCGAAATTTTAAAAACAATTTTTCTCGAAAACTGTCCATGCGAAATTTCATTGTATAGGTAATAGCAATAGGTTTGTTGTTGTTAAGAGTAAAAACACTACCCGAAGATTGTGATGCCGAAATTGACAGTCCTGGGCCGGATATGAACCCGGTACGCTGTGGTACTCCCTTGCGTTACTGCCCGACTGTCGTGGTAGCGATTTGGTATGACCAGTGGAACCTTCTAGGTCATGTCATCCCTCCATCCATGAGGAAGGAGAAGATGGGTAATGAGCCCAGAAGGGTGTACTACGCATTATGACTTGGCATGGTGTAGCCCAGGGTTCTTTGTAAACTCAAATTTTGGTACCTCAAATGGAAGGTAATTCAATTACCTTTCGAACCATGTTTTACTTTCAAAAATCGGGTAAAAATAAAAGTTTTTGAACATTTAAAAAACTTGACTTTCAATCCCCCTAACACCCTCGCTAATGGTTTGCCCCAAAAAAAATTGCTGCTTGTGAATCAGGGAAAAGGGGCGGACCATGCCCACTTTTTTATAGCTAAACGGGCCGTATTCTTTACTTGTTCCAAAAAATTAAATATAATTGCGGATGACAAATGCGACAGCTGCTCCTGTTCAGAAGACTTGCCACACATTCCATTTGTATGCCCACAATGGGATGCCATCAGATTTAAGTTTCAATCACTAAACTTTTTCAAGAAACGAGTCTTTCAATATAAATATATGTACATACCCGGGCATCATATGGCAAACTTTTACTGTAAGCATGCTTGGTTTTTATTTGCTTACATTCAAATTCTGTGCGCCTGGCACACTGGATTGAATATTTTTAAAAACCGAGCATGCTTACAGTAGAAGCTTGCTATGTGATGCCCGGGTACCCGGATTGAATCATCAGCCCTAGTTGAAACCCCCGGAAATCGCGTTGAAGTTTCATAGTTAGCTAATGAAAATTTTTGTATGCAACTCATTACGGTGTGTGACAGTGAGCATTACCTTTTTACGGGACATAGTCAAGCATACAAAAACTACACAGTGAGAATTTCAAATACAATGTCAACATCTTGAAATAGGGGGCAAAAACCCCTTTTTAATTGTTTGAAGGACATATCTGAAACTTTAACAAGTCGATGTCAGTACATTGCAGATATTCCAAAAAAATTTATACGCCCCATCATTATTAAGCCAATAAAATCCAAATCAGTTTTTAGAATTTTTGTCCGTCTGTTTGTCTATTTATTGTTTGTTGTCGCATCACTCGAAAACGGCTGAATGGAATTCTATGAATCTTTCGTCATTTATTAATAGACGTTCAACTTAAAATTTAAGGTATCCCCTATTTCGATAACTTAAAATTCCTTTGAAAAAGGTGTCATTTGACATGAAAAAGGTTTCATTTCATTTGAAAAAAGTTTCATTATACTTGAAAAAGGTTTCATTTCATTTGAAAAAGGTTTCATTCGACCTGAAAATGCTAAACATGGTTAACATGTGGCAATAAAGGGCGAAAACCCCTTATTCATTATTTGATGCATACTTTACCAAACACTCGAAAGTTGGGGGAGTTTGTGAGTATGGCCCCTCGGGAAGGGTGGACACCTTGCCGTGGTACGAGGGCTTAAGTCGATAGCCACAGGGCTACGCTGCCCTTGTGATCATAGCGCCGCCCGGTACTACATCACGAGAGAAGCCTAGAAGATCCTCCCCCTCCAAATCCAGGGTGTTATGCGACCACGTGCCCATTGGACGTTTGCAGCCGGGAGGCAAATCGTGGCTGTAATCGAAAGGAGCCTCTCTGATACCGGGCCGCCTCGGAGAGTAACTATGGCCTTACCGCGGTATGGGGCTCTGCCGCGGCGGACGACACACTTTCCCCTCACTCTCTCCTTGACCCTAAGCTGGCCTTGTCCGGCGATGGGTCGCACGAACAAGATGAAAAACATAAAACAAAACTGTAAACAACAAACAACTGCTTTCACTCCTCTGCAGAGGAGAGTTATGCTGGATCAAACGAAAGCACAGCGTCGGAGGACAACCTCCACTCAACCGGGGGACTGACGACGATGGCAACTACGGGTCGGTCAACCTATAAATCTTCAAGTAAGATTGACTTGATTGGAGCCAGCACCAGTGCGGCTGCCTACGCAGCTAAGCGGACAACAGCGCATGCTGAACTTCCATCAACCGCTGGTACGAAAACCAGTCTCTCAACGCCTGTGGCAATGGTCTCAAGACCTGGCCACAGAGATCCAAAGGAAAGAGAAGCAGTGAATGAACTGTGAGCAAATGGAGCGACCGCGATGGAAACTACGGGTCCGGACCCTCAAGAGACATCTCCCCGCCGCTCCGCGTACCTGGAAAAACGATTGGCTGCTAGTATCCTGAAGAAATATGAGAGAGTTCCTCAGAAAGCGCTGTCGCCGAGCTCCAGGATGTGTGTGGAGTTTGCACAATCTCTGATAACGGATTTCCAAAGCAGTTATGTGCCAAAAAGGGTAAACGTAAACCCTTTCAAACGCCAGAGATCGGGCGTGGAGTTAAAACCCCATGCCAAGCGGCATCAAAACACCCCCGGAGTGGGCAAACCAAGCTTTGCTGATGTAACCAAGGTCAGGATCCTTATGGGCATTCTTGACCGAGGCAACGACCGTTTGGCCATCCTCAAGGACCAGTGGCGGCACGTCCGGAATGCACTCCGAAACGCTGTCATCGACGTTTCCAAGCGGTTCGGCGGCGGTCACGGATGCGGCTGGCACCAGGGACAGATCAAACTTGTCGCGTGCGATGACGCAAGAACTTTTGCACTGTACATGGCAGCAGCTGCAAGACTGGGTGAAGTCTACGAAGGTGCAAAAATCGAGGTCGTCGACTGGAAGGACATTCCGGCTCGGCCAAGGGCAAGGGCATGGATTCCTGTGATCCCTGCAGAGCCTGAGAGAATTCTCACCATGCTGCGGATAATGAATCCGTCCCTCCCGAAGCAGGACTGGAGTGTCACTATGGTCGGGGATGCAGTAGGGCCTGATAGACAAGTGGTCTTCGCCATGAATAAGGAGGCACTCGAGCCCATTAAAAGGTGTAATGGGCTAGTGGACTACAATGTAGGCCAGATAGTCATCCACGTATCCATCGCGGCTGCTCCGGGAGACTCGGAAATCCAAGGACCGCAAGAGGAAACCGAGGAGTCCGACGCGGAAAGAATGTTATCCGCCAACTCGGAGATGGAAGACAGCCTGCTGGACGGGGAAAGCCTCGACGTCACGGTGGTAGCAGCCCATCCTGAGCGCAATATCTCTGAAGTCTCAGACAGCAGGGCTCCCGCTACGCCAAATCGCGCAGTTGCTCTGAACTCGTCGTTGAGAGACAGCCTTCGGGACAGGGCAGACCTCGACGATATGGGGACGGCAGGGAAGTCTGATCGCCCTCATGTTGGTGGTGCTTCAGATAAACCTGCACAAATCTTAAGTAGACTCGGCTCCTTTAAGTAGTCGTCTTTCTAAAGGCGACGTGGATGTGGTCCGCATCCAAGAACCTTGGGTCAACAGCTCGAGGATCTGCGGATTGGGGACTAAGGGTTTCAAGCACATTCGAGCCAGCGAGGAGGCCAAAGTCAGAACCTGTATTTTGGCTAAGTCTGACCTCAACACCTTTCTTCTACCGAACTACACCAATGGTGACATTACCGCTGCCAGTTTAACAGTCCGCAGGACCAGCCTGACGATTTCGTCGGTCTATATGCCCTACGACGCCGAAGAACCTTCACCACAAAGGGAGTTGAGAGACCTGGTGTCAAATTTTTGTACGGGTCATCTTATTATAGGAGCGGACGCTTATGCTCATCACGTCCATTGGGGAAGCTCCGATATCAATGCCAGGGACGAGTCTCTGTTTGTATACCTATTAACAACCAACCTGGTAGTTTGCAACGTGGGTAGCGAGCCTACTTTCATCTCTAAAACCCGTAGGGAGGTCATAGATCTCACTATTTGTAGTGAAGGCGCTTATGAGTGGGTCAGAAAATGGCGTGTTCTTGAAGAACCCTCGTTCTCCGGCTTTCGGACTTTCGTGTAGAGGAACCTATTATGAAACGCAATCCACGCAATACCAACTGGCAGCTACACAATGAAATTTTAGCCAGAGACCTACCAGTACTACCTCCACAAGCCCCCTCATCGGTTGAGGAGCTGGAGGACCTGGTAAAGACATACAACACGGCGCTCTCAAATGCCCTAGAACAAGCTTGTCCGGTGCCAAAGCCACGCGGTAAACATAGACCATACCCATCACGAAGGAAAGGGTAAGGCGGGCAGTTAAGAGCTTTGAACCGTTTAAGGCTGCCGGTCCGGACGGGATTATCCCCGCGCAACTCATTAACGCGCTGGAGACATCAGCCAAATGGCTAGTATTTCTCTATACAGCCTGCCTGGCTCTCAACTACATTCCGTGCTCCTGGAGAAGTGCCACGGTAGTGTTTATTCCTAAGGCGGGGAGGGCGTCTCATTACGAGCCAAAGGACTACAAACCCATCAGCCTCTCGTCCTTTGCACTCAAAACTTACGAGAGGATAATCAGCGACTACCTCTCCACTACTATTGATAGCAACCTTATCTCCAGCATGCTTACACCATGGGTAAATCAACAGAAACTGCGCTTCACAGCCTAGTCCCTATCATTGAAAAATCGATGGGTGAAAAGGATGACTGTCTCGTGGCCTTCATTGACATTGAAGGGGCTTTTAACAATATAAGTCAGGAGGCTATTAACACCGCTCTTACTAATCTGGGCATAAGCAGATCCCTAACTGGACTAATCGATCAACTACTACGGGGGAGGAAAATACAAATACCACAAACTCTGTGTGACTTGATGCAAGTAGCAGTTCTGGACAGGAAGTTAAATTGAGAGGAGAATATTCTTTAGCGCTAGAGGAAGGCGTGTGTTGCACTTTACACATGCAAAAGAGCCATTGGCAAAAAGTGCTATATGGAGTCGTGGTGTGGTGGCCTGCGCTGAGCAAGGCCACAAAACGGAATCTGTTAGGTAAAGTCCATAGATCTGGCATGATCTGTATAAGCGGCGTGCTAAGAACAACGCCTATAGAAGCTCTTCAGGCCATTCTAGGCATTCTGCCACTCGATCTGGAAGCGTACCCTGTAGCAGAGGCAGCGGCTCTGCGCCTAAGGGAAACGTCTATCTGGGGCGCAAGCACAACTGGACACTCCAGTATTCTAGGATCATACAGTTTTCTCCCTCTGAACACAGATCGATGTGCGGCCACAACAGTCGGAGAGAGCTGTTTCAAACAAACATTCCCAGCAGGGAAGAATGGGAGGGGATGGATCGCTGCCCAGCTACCAATGGCGGCATTTCTGCTTACACTGACGACTCGAAGTTAGACGGCAGAGTTGGAGGAGGGGTTTATTCAAGGAATCTGGAACTTGAGCTCTCCTTCAGACTACCTGATCACTGCAGCGTCTTCCAGGATGAAGTCTCAGCAATCATAAAAGATCTAGAGGCATTCACGCCCTAAAAAGGAGAGAAATCTCCATATTAATAGGTGTTCTAACTGGGCACTGCCATATTGGTAGGCAGGCAGAAAGGCTAGGTGTGCCCTACCGACGATGCTGTAGGAGCTGCAAAGATGATGAGGAAGAGGAAACGGTGAAGCACCTCATCTGCAACTGCCCGGCTTTAAGCGGCGCGAGAACGCGCTTTTTGGGAATCCACTTCCTGGATAGCCTAAGCCTAAGGCCTTCATAAAGTCATCTAAGTGGTTCGAGGAAGAGCAACGGTGTCGGTTTAGGAGTGTCAGTCCCGGGATTCTGCTATGTGGAAAATCCCAACAACTCATGGTTCAAATAACTTTTAATAACCGTAAGATGGTCATTCTAAAAGAAAATTAAGTATTTGATCGTTTTTGAACGAAATTTGCTTTTTTGTTCGTTTTTAGTACATAGTGTGTCAAAGGGTTAATAAAGTATATATTGAATGAAAGGTATTTCGAAGAGAAAATTTAGGAACAAACAATTTTAATAATCAATTCACCAGTTTGCAAGATATTTTGAAATGAAAAAAAATTGTTTGACCTTTTACCTTGAATATCTTTTTAACCCTTCGAGTGCACCAAAAAAGAAAAGTACTGTTAAATTCAGCGTTGTTGTTGTTGTTGTTGTTAACAGCAAAACACTCCCCGAAGGTTTTGAGGTGTGATGCCGAAGTTGACAGTCCTTGGCCGGATATAACCCCGGCACGCTGCGGTACTCCCTTGCGGTACTGCCCGACTGTCGTGGTAGCGATTTGGTATGACCAGTGGAACCTTCTAGGTCATGTCATCCCTCCATCCGTGAGGAAGAAGAAGATGGGTAATGAGAGGTGAGAGGAATCATATCCGTAGATCAACCATCGAGTAGCACGTCATTACCTATGTGCATATTAGTCGCCTCTTACGACCGGTATGCCTACCTCGGGCATATTCTAAACCCCTAACCCGCAGGGCACTTAAATTCAGCGTAAAACCCTCTTTCAAGCCCAATTTTTTTTTTTTGGACAAATGTATGTATTGTGGCGAATGTTCTCAAGAATCGCTCATCTCCCAACTCTAGCGTATTTCCATCACTAGCGTCACTACCACAACTATAGCTGTGAGAGCGAGAGACAGGTTTGCGAATGTGGCACAAAGAGGAGATGACGATAGATAAACGTTTCGAGAGCACGGTTGCGCGAATAAACCAGAAATGTGTAGACATTTCTAGGTTGTGAATCTGCTGTCTGCTAGGGTATATAAACCGCGCAAAGACAACGCAAATCAATCAGTTTATTTTGAAGTGTTGTACAGTGAAGTACTGAACAGTGAATTAACCCGCGATATTGTACTACGGTTTTTAGTACTGAATAAAGCGTACTACTTATTAAGCAGAATCGGAGTGTTTTATTTAACGTACAGTGATCGAACTCAGGGAAAATAATCAAGGAATCATCGAATTCGTCACAATTGGTGTCAGAAGCGGTATTGTTAAATAAATACAAGGACATTGAAAAGGATAACAAGGACATTGAAAAGGATAACTAGGACATTGTAAAGGTAACAAGGATATTGCAAGGATATGGCAAAGTTTAATGACTTGAAGATCCAACAACTCAAAAACGAGTTGCAGAAACGTGGAATGGTAACAACAGGCAATAAGCCAGAGCTACAATCACGTCTACGGGAGGCTATGGAAGCGGAAGGAATCAACGTTGAAGATTATGTTTTTCAGCTTTCGGAAGAGGGAGCGACGAAAATAGAAGAGCAAAAGGATACTCCGGATTCAGTGGCAAATGTGGACACAAACTCGCTGTTGGCTGTATTGGCTCAGATGTCGACGAATATAACATCAAAGTTTGAAGAACAGAAAACTTGCATGGCATCTCAGTTGGAACAACAAGAGACACGCATGGCATCTCAGTTGGAACAACAAGAGACACGCATGGCATCAAAGTTGGAACAACAAGGGACACGCTTGGCATCTCAGTGGGAAGAAACGAAGGCGCACATGGCATCTCAAATATTGCAGTTGTCTACACAGCTAGAGGAACAGGAAGCACGTATGTCCTCAAAACTAGAGGCGCGCATGGGCGAGAAACTAATGCAGCTTGAGGAGAAAGTCGAAGCCGAGGTGGATGCGTTAAGAAGTCGTATCCAGGAGTTGCAGATGAATCGTCCAAGTGTTTCCACAAGCGTACCCAAGGTAAAAAACCCATCATTTGACGGTTCTGTTCCTTTTCAGGTATTTAAGCTACAATTTGAGAAGACAGCAGCTGTGAACAACTGGGGCGCTGAAGATAAAGTCGCTGCACTCTTCGTAGCATTGAAAGAACCGGCAGCCGAAATCTTACAGACTATTCCTGATTGCGAACGAAACAACTATGAAGCATTGATGGGTGCTGTGGAGAGACGTTATGGTAGCGAGCATCGGAAGCAGATTTACCAAATAGAGCTACAAAATCGCTGCCAGAAGCTCAATGAGACCTTACAAGAATTTGCATCGGACATCGAGAGGTTAGCGCACCTAGCAAACGCGGATGCACCTGTAGAGTACATGGAGAGGGTAAAGATACAAAGTTTCATAAATGGAATACGTGATGTGGAGACGAAGCGGGCCACCTATGCAAATCCAAAGAGATCATTTGCGGAGACGGTATCACATGCTCTAACTCAAGAAACAGCATCACTTTTGTGCAAACCAGCGTACAAAGCTCATCGTGTGGAAGTAGAACGACCAGAATGGGTGGACGCAATCCTAGAAGCAGTGAACGGAAAGCAACAGAAAAATGAAGCGGCCATTAAATGCTTCAAGTGCGGAAAATCTGGTCATATTGCACGTTATTGTGGATCTGGATCTAGTTCCAATAATGCAATCGGACGTAAGCGCAAGGCTGAAGGAGATGAGCAAGTCTCCCAATCCAACCAACCGTTAAACTAAAGAGAGTCAGCCGCAAGGGGCGTAGGCTGGCTCCCGCAATCGGATGCCCCATAATCTCTGTCTCACAGATCGGAAGGAAGTCGAGTAATGTTACTGTTGGAGGACTCGTGGACGGAAAGGGGCGTTTACTGACTATTGATACGGGCGCATCTCATTCCATCATTCGATCTGATTTAGTCAACAAAGGAGTGAGGCCATTACATGGAGCAAAGTTGCGTACGGCGACTGGTGAGGACACCCAAGTTCAAGGAGAAGTAACATGTGAAATCGCAATTGGAAATGTCACCGTACTGCAAAATTTTATAGTGGCAGATATTGTTGATGAGGTCATAGTTGGTGTGGATTTCTTAAGCAACCAAGGCATCAAGATCGACATGCAAAACATGACTATGAGCTATAAGAACATGGATGTGCCACTCAATTTTGGTTACGAGAACAAGTACATCAGTAAGCGGGTACTCGTGGAAGATAGCCAACAAATTCCACCGAAGTCGGAGGCAGTCGTTTGGGCAAGGATTGATGGAGATTATGGGACAAACAAATTGTGGGTTGTCGAGGCAGCAAACAATTCAAAGACGGATATACTAGTAGGAAAAACACTGGCTATGACAAAACAAGATGGACGTATACCGGTAAGAGTACTAAATGAGTTTCGATCGCCGATCAAGCTTTCCAAAGGAGCTATATTGGGACAATGTCAGGAGGTGGAGGTGATTATAAACTGTGAACAGCTCCAGGAAAATGTCTCTACCAGCAACATTAATCTATGAGATAATATCACAGCGTGGACGCAAGAGCTCGAAGAAGACCACCAGAATAAGGCGAAACAACTTCTACTAAAGTACTCTACCATATTTGAGAAGGATGGCTCCAAACCAGGTCGGACGAACGTAGTGAAGCATCACATTGATACCGGTGACGCGAGACCAATCCGCCAAGCTCCTCGAAGTATTCCATTGGCCAAACGCCAAGTGGTAAGAGAAATTATACAAGAAATGAGTGACAGCGGCGTGATCGAACCATCAGCTAGTCCATGGAGCTCACCGGTAGTGCTAGTGAAGAAAAAGGATGGAAAAATGCGGTTCTGTGTGGATTACCGGAAGCTGAACGACGTAACGAAAAAGGACAGCTATCCACTACCAAGAATTGACGATACTCTGGACTCACTATCTGGTACGAAATGGTTCTCTACACTGGACTTAAAAAGCGGCTATTGGCAAGTGGAGGTTAAAGATGAGGATAAGGAAAAGACAGCCTTCAGCGTTGGAGAGGGGCTGTGGCAATTTACGGTAATGCCCTTTGGACTATGTAACGCTCCAGCTACTTTTGAGAGACTCATGGATCAGGTATTGAAAGGACTGCATTGGAAAACATGTTTGGTGTACCTGGATGACATCATCGTGCTGGGAAAAAGCTGTGAGGAACACCTCAAGAACTTGGAGGAAGTTTTCCAAAGGATAGCTGGCGCCGGTCTGAAATTAAGTCCCAAAAAGTGCGCATTGTTCAAGAAGGAAGTAAGTTACTTGGGTCACAAGGTTACTACGGAGGGAATTTGCACTGCTAAAGAGAAGATCGAAGCAGTAAAGGATTGGCCAAGACCGAAAAATTTACATGAGCTACGAAGTTTCCTCGGACTGTGCACGTATTATCGTCGATTTGTTCCGAATTTCGCTAGCGTAGCCAGTAGCCTTCATGAGTTGACCAGAAAGAATATGTCATTTGATTGGAAGAAGGAACATGAAGTGGCTTTCCAAACCTTGAAGGAACGGCTGTGCACTGCCCCAATGTTAGCGTATCCAATCCCAGGTTCAACGTTTATTCTGGATACAGATGCAAGTGGTTATGCGATTGGAGGAGTTTTGTCACAGATTGTCGATGGGCAGGAGAAGGTAGTGGCGTACTATAGCCGCACAATTGGAAAGCCCGAAAGGAACTATTGTGTAACACGAAGAGAGCTACTGGCATTGGTGGAGTGCATCAAACATTTCCACAAGTATCTCTATGGACAGCGATTCAACGTCAGGACAGACCATGCAGCGTTGAAATGGCTTTTGCAGTTCCGTAATCCGGAAGGTCAATTGGCACGGTGGATAGAGCGACTACAAAGTTATGACTTTTCCATAGAGCATCGCAAAGGCAGCAACCACGGAAATGCTGATGCAATGTCCCGGCGACCATGTAACCTAGAATGCAAGCATTGTTCGAAAGCTGAGGCCAAGGAAGATGTTATAGATGTGCGGCTGATGACTATAACATCTACGGACGAATGGAACATGGATCAACTAAGGAAGCATCAGCTAGAGGACCCAGATCTGGTACGTGTGATGCAAGGAATCGAGCAAAACGAACGACCAACAAGAGAGGAGATGTCAGCAGAGAGTCCTGTTGCCAAGTCATATTGGGCACAGTGGAACAGTCTGAAATTGGTATCCGGTTGCTTACATAGAGTATGGGAAAGCGAAGATGGTCAATGCGCTCGGAAGCTGGTAGTTGTCCCAAGGAAGAAAATCTCTGATGTTTTGAATGAGCTACATAATGGTCCAAGTGGAGGTCATCTCGGAGTCACGAAAACGTTGGAGAAAGTCAAGCAGAGATTCTATTGGGTTTGTTGCCGGCAGTCGATCGCGGAGTGGATTGCCAACTGTGAGGTGTGCATCAAAGCAAAGGGTCCGAAGTCGAGAAGTCATGGACAGATGAAGCAGTACAACACAGGTGCACCGTTTGAGGGGATTGCCATGGATGTAGCTGGTCCATTTCCTACTAGCAAACTCGGGAACAAGTACGTATTAGTTGTTATGGACTATTTCAGCAAATGGCCAGAAGGTTACCCGATTCCAAATCAAGAGGCAGAAACCATTGCAGAGGTGTTCACTAACAATTGGATAGCGAGGTTTGGTGTACCGATGGAGTTACATTCTGACCAAGGCAGGAATTTCGAATCAGTCGTATTCCAAGAAATGTGCTAGATATTGGGTATTCGGAAAACTCGAACAACTGCATTGCATCCTCAGTCAGATGGCATGGTGGAACGCTTCAATCGAACCTTGGAAGAGCACATGAGGAAAGTAGTGGATAAGTTCCAGAAAGATTGGGATACGCACATCTCCTTGTTCCTGATGGCATATCGCTCGGCAATACATGAAACAATGGGTCAGACTCCGGCAAAAGTAATTTTTGGGAATGATCTGCGGTTGCCAGCTGACTTGAAGTTTGGGATAAATGCTGATGAAGGAATAAATGCCAGGAAATCCACTAGCATCTTGGAAGAAGAAATGAGAGAAATACACGATCTTGTAAGACAACGGACGATGATCATGAGTGATAAGATGAAAGCCAGATACGACAAAGCCATCAACTCGGAAGGTTTTAAAGAAGGAGATTTAGTGCTGTTATACAACTCACAACGAAAGAAAAGTTTGTCCCCAAAACTGCAATGTAACTGGGAAGGCCCATATAAAGTAATAAAGCGGATAAATGATGCTGTCTACCGCATACAAACTGTTGGAAGACCACGAAACAAAATGAAGGTGGTTCATCTGGAGAGGCAGCAACGTTTGGATCGGGAAATGTGTCTGATCGGGACGATCAGACTTAGGTGGAGGGCAGTGTGGCGAATGTTCTCAAGAATCACTCATCTCCCAACTCTAGCGTATTTCCATCACTCGCGTCACTACCACAACTATAGCTGTGAGAGCGAGAGACAGGTTTGCGAATGTGGCACAAAGAGGAGATGACGATAGATAAACGTTTCGAGAGCACGGTTGCGCGAATAAACCAGAAATGTGTAGACATTTCTAGGTTGTGAAGCTGCTGTCTGCTAGGGTATATAAACCGCGCAAAGACAACGCAAATCAATCAGTTTATTTTGAAGTGTTGTACAGTGAAGTACTGAACAGTGAATTAACCCGCGATATTGTACTACGGTTTTTAGTACTGAATAAAGCGTACTACTTATTAAGCAGAATCGGAGTGTTTTATTTAACGTACAGTGATCGAACTCAGAGAAAATAATCAAGGAATCATCGAATTCGTCACAGTATTCTGCACTTGTTCCCAATTTTTATACGAAAAAGGATTACATTTGGAGTACTCTGATGCTCCAATTGGAGTACTCTTGGTATAGGAAATAGAGTACTCTCGATTTTTGCAGGGATAGTTCCCGCAATCACTTCCATGATCTAGTTCAATGAACTAATTAGTTATTCAGTTACCCAAGTCTACGACCTAACATTATTAGGAAAACAAGAACAAGAAAACAACTAAAAAATTCGGCGCAAAACTCGTTAATAATATACCACAATTTAAGTACTTCAACTATACATGATTTATAAAAGACAACTAGCGTATGGCGTAATGCTTTTAACTTTATTTTGCTTGTCATTAAACTTCTTGGTGTTGGTGAGTACATACACAAGTACCCCTCAAACATTCTGGGAGTGCTCATAACTAAAGACTCCGATATGAGTCATAAATATTAGAAAAATATGACTCTGATTTGATGAAAATTATGAGACGTATGCTGAAATTGTTCTTTTAACAAAGCAATTTTGGAACAAATTTTCATATTTTGTTTATGAAAATTTTTTGTTTTCAAATAAATATTCAATTACATCACGTGCGGACTGTTCCCGGCAATTTTTCTAACTATCCTGTTAGCACCGTTCTAGCGGATTCCCTGATAAGTATACCTTCATATATGTAAGTGTTTATTTTTTTCATTGTACCACATATATGTATTTAAAGGACGTTCCCCTCAAACATCTCATGCAAGTCCCGGCAGCTAGTGGGACAGTTGCCCGAAAATGTGTGACGCAAATTCAAACAGATTTTTACGCTTCTTGCTTGGCCTCTCGAACAATAAAATCGTTGCTGCGCTTGGAGGGCGCTATGAATGCACTGACCAATCAATAGGTGTTTTTTACGCGCAGTCGCTCACTTGCAAGCAACGACTCAACAAAATACGCTGTTGCCTGGGTTTTTGCTAGTGAGCGGGGGAGCAAAAACAGATAACATAATATTAATGGTGTGATGATCGCTCTTTCACTAATACACCCTCACTTTCGATTCTGCCGGTCCCTGATCTAGTGCCAAAGGTTCATGTATGCTTCCCCAATTCCAGTGTCCCCCTTTCAATGCCGAAAAGGCGCCATTTAAGAACCCAAAAAGTGAAGTAGGTATATGGCCTTTTCAAGAGTCATAAATGCATCCGAAAAGCTCCATAAAAGAGTCATATTTGGCTCCTATTTAGGCTCTATATGAGCCGTTTCTGAGGCAAATAAGAGTCTTAAATGACTCCTATTCAGGCTCATTCAATATATGAAATTTAGCTCATATCGGACGACCATCGCAGGAAGGGAAATACACTCATTTCGGACTCATAAATGAGCTCATAAAGAGCGCAAACGCTCCTATTTAGGACTCCTCTCTGAATCCTTTATGACTCCGATTGTTTGCTGGGTATTTTTATTTCATAAAAGCTTATATACTAATACAATTAAAATGAACTATAACTAACGCAGTACTAGCGCCTTCGGCTGGCAGATGAAATTAGATTTTCGTTGCGACGTAAAAGGTCAGAATCCATTAAAAAGTTGTACATCTTAGCTAAATTACCATCAGATGGTTGAATAAGGGGTATTAGTTTCCTTTAGGGGACAACTCCTAATAAATTAGCTAAAAATATGGGAGATACCTCAAAAGACGCGTTTTGGCCTCAGGATCACAAATCCGGAAGCGCTTTTTTAATTTTTTGTTTTAGTGAAAAGTTATGGTCAAAAAACCGAAAAATGACCCGGGTCCGATACCAAAATTGGGGCGGAATCCATGGTATTTATGTGCGAAACACCTTTCTGAGTTGGCGGCCTTCGGCCGCGCTTATAAAAAATAACCCTGGGCTACGCCATCCCAAGTCCGGACGTGTGACATAACCGTGGCTACCGCCACGGCGGGACTTTTTTTGCACGTTTTTAGGGACAGTCTAATAAAATTACAACAACCACATGAAAACTTGAAACTTTGATTGCAAATATCTCTGCAGAGAAGCTAATTTATTAGGAGTTGTCCCCTAAAGGAAACTAATACCGAATAAGGTATAGTAGTCACGGTTGCCACTCCAAAATTTTTTTCTGCTAATAAATTAGCTAAAATTATGGGAGATAGCTCAAATGACGGGTTTTGGGCTCAGGATCACGAATCCGGAAGCCGAATCCATGGTATTTATGTGCGAAACACCTTTCTGAGTTGGTGGCCTTCGGCCGCGCTTATAAAAAATAACCCTGGGCTACGTCATCCCAAGTCCGGACGTGTGACATAACCGTGGCTACCGCCACGGCGCGGCTTTTTTGCACGTTTTTAGGGCAGCCTAATAAAATTACAACAACCACATGAAAACTTGAAACTTTTATTGCAAATATCTCTTCAGAGAAGCAAAATATTAAAAATGCGCTTCCGGATTCGTGATCCTGAAACCAAAACCCGTCTTTTGAGTCCTCCCCCATAATTTTACCTACCCTAGAAGAACAATGACGGTCATTTGATACAACATGTGATACTGTTGTTATTGTTGTTGTTGTTGTTGTTGTTGTTGTTGTTGTTGTTGTTGTTGTTGTTGTTAACAATGCATTGCCCTGTCTAGAGTGTATGATCATTCCGAAGATCTTCATCAAGCTCTTCTAAGGGGAGTCCAAGGAAACGTGCAGTTTCAACAGGGTTTGTCCAGAGGGACAGAGGGGTTAGAAGAGTAGGTTCAGATGAACAATTGTTGTTGTTGTTGTTGTTGTTGTTGTTGTTGTTGTTGTTGTTGGTGTTGTTGTTGCTAACAATGCATTGCCCTGTCTAGAGTGTATGATCATTCCGAAGATCTTCATCAAGCTGTTCTAAGGGGAGTCCAGAGGGGTTAGAAGACTAGGTTCAGATGAACATTTGAAGAGATGTAGAGTATCATGGGGGGTCCTACCACATGCAGGGCATGTGTTTAAGATTGTATAATTAAGTCTGGATAATCAGGAGTTTAACCTTACACTATATCCAGACCTAAGCTGTGCCAAGGTGAGTCTTGTCTCCCTTGGTAAGGTGCGTTCTTCTTCAGCAATATTCGGTGGAGGACTGTTCAGAACGGGATTCACAGGTAGAGATCCGACAAAAGTGTCTACCGACTCGGTGTGGATGTCGGTTAGAGCCCGCTTATGATTCTGCAGATCAAACGGCAAGGTAATATGATGCCGGATCTCATCATAATGCTTACGGAGATGTTTCCTTATGTCTCTCGGGGGTGGATTTATGTCCAAAAGATGACGGTTTGGATGTGCTGGCTTGTGGCAGTTCAGAAGGAATTGCCTGCTCAGCATTTCCGCATGCTCTTTTACATTGAGCAGTTTTGCCTCCTGATGGAGGTGAGACTCGGAAGACATGAGGAGACATCCCGTAGCAGTTCTGATGCCAGTATTTTGGCAGACTTGTAACTTCGTCCAGTTGGTGTTATGTACATTAGGCGACCATATGGGTGCAGCATAGTCAAAGACTGGTCGGCCAATGGCCTTATATGTAGTCAGCAACGTTTCTTTGGCTTTCCCCCAAGTACTGCCGGCAAGTGACTTGAGGATCTTGTTGCGACCACGTACCTTTTGAGACCATTGCAGATACATTACCAGCAAATGAGAACGTATTATCCAGTGTCATCCCTAATAACTTTGGGTGGCTGACAGTTGGTAGCTTAGTGCCATCAACGAAAATGTCTAATTCATTTCTCACCTGGTGCGTCCACGTCGTAAAAAGCGTCGCCGTTGATTTAGTCGGAGATATCGTCAGATCTCGCTCAGTGAAAAACCTGGAAAGGTCGCAGAGGTAACCGTTTATTTTCGCACAGAGTTCATCAGATGTAGTCAGCACTGCTGAGCTACAACCCTAAAAAAGTAGGTCGCCTCCCAGTTGGTGCAACCTGGGCAACGCTAAATGACCTACATAGTACGAGAACGGTACCAGTACTTGTGCTGTACCCATCGTGCCGAAACGACCCGGGCCGTTTTCTTATATCGACCCGGCCAAGAGCAATACACTCGAGGTGACCCTGTCTGACATTTAGGCAGGGCTACACCTCGTTACAACAACAACAACAACAACCCTCGCCCCAAAATATTCCCCTCCCCTCTACTTCTTCCGGTACCGGCACAAATGTGAATCAAGGCCATCAGCTCCTGGTCCCTCACACTATGTGCACTGTTTGTCGGCACAGAATATATGCGTCCAGAGTGCCATCGGTCAAGTGCAATACCTGCCTTGGCCAATGTCACCTGCGCATATGCTCAGGGCTCGCAAACAGAAATTTATGGACTGATGCGTATGTTGCGCCGTGTTGTCGAGCTGTGCAGCCCACATTGCCGACAAATTCTACCTCGTCTCCCAATGAGCGGAATTTGTCGCCTTCAGGACTGCGACGACGATCACGGACTAGCATATTACCTCCACAGCGAGCGCATCAGTCCCTGACTCCCAGAGTGACCATTGCCTCTCCTCCGCATTTCAAAATAATGCAATTAAACTGCAACGGTATAACTGGCAAGATTGTGGAGATCACCAAGTTTATGCAGCAAAACTCCATCAAAATTGCTGCAATCCAGGAGACTAAACTTGGCACCCACTCGGATCTCAGAGCGAGTGGTGGCTACCACATTCTCCGGCATGATCGTACGGACGGTGGGGGTGGTCTTGCGTTCATCATCCACCAAACCGTGCGGTATAGGGAATTTGCATTCAACACCGACCAAGAGGACATAGGGGTGTAAAAGTAGGTCGCCTCCCAGTTGGTGCACCCTGGGTAACGCTAAATGACCTACATAGCCTGCACGGCTAGTTTAGTTTCTTGTATTGCCGGATCTACGAGAACGGTACCAGTACTTGTGCTGTACCCATCGTGCCGAAACGACCCGGGCCGTTTTCTTATATCGACCCGGCCAAGAGCAATACACTCGAGGTGACCCTGTCTGACATTTAGGCAGGGCTACACCTCGTTACAACAACAACAACAGGACATACCCCTAGAGCGACAGGGTATTGTCGTTTCAGCTGGAGGTGTTGATCTCGAGCTTATAAACATCTACATACCTCCCGTCACCTGTTGTCCCAGAAGTTATCGCCCTGATTTAAGCGATTTCCTACGGGGCGATAACCGTGTCATTATGGGCGATTTTAATGCACACCACGACATGTGGCATTCACGCCATTCTGCTGACGGCAGAGGACGGGAAATAGCCGAGCAAATTGACGCTTCCACATTCTGCGCGGTGAACACGGACGCCCCCACGAGGTTGGCAGTAAATTGCAGTAGCTCCCCGGACATAACAATTGTTAGTCCTCGGCCAAGGACTGTCACTTTCAATGTAACCCTGTTTAGTATGTTTTGTCCCATTCTGAAACTATCATCCTCCCCCCTTGCAGCAGGGCTGCAAGATATTCTATTGTTACGGGCGGGCGTTGAGCCGAACCCCGGACCAAAAGAATGGATATGCAGTGTCTGTTGCAAAAAGATATATGTTAAACGGTCGCATTCTGTGCAATGCGTCTCGTGTAAGAGATGGCTCCATAAATCTGGATGTTCAGGGCTTAACCTTGACACCCACAGACCCCGTACTTTCTTTAGTACTTTCGTGGCCCCTTGTTGTTTGCGCCCTCGGGCGTCCCGCGGTAAGCGCCGTTCAAGCGCACCCCTACCGCCACTTTCTAGTAGCAATACTAATAGTAATAATAATAATGTCTTAACGACTAGCAGCACTTCTGCTATACCCGCCACACAAACTCCAGACTGTTGCTCGTGTCTTATGGCGTCAACATCACGCGCAGCAGCTCAACACTCTCGCTCCCACAGGAGCAGTTTAGACATGAGCAACTCCGAGCACCAGTCTCTCTCTGTTTCTATTACACACCCCCCCCTCCCGTTTAATTTCTCACGTGAGTCAGGATCAACATCTTCTCGCACCTGTCTCTACGTGTACTGTTTGTCGGCAAAGATTATACACGTGTTGGCGGGTGGAAAAAATAAACACGTATTTTGAGCTGTATTACATACCTTGTAAAATATTCATTTAATTCAGGTGTATGTTGTTGTACAAAGTGTGATTCTTATGTTTAATTTATACAATTGAAATTAAATCGTAATGGTTATGTAATTTATCGTGTGTGCTAAAATACTTGTGCTTTTTGTGTCCTGTGTGTTCAGCTCCGCCAACGAAAAGAAAAAGGCAGTCGCAGAAATGCAATATATTAACGTCAGGTGAACTCGTGTAGGCAGATTAGATGACATACAGGCACAGGGCTGCATTTTTCTGCAGTAGATGTTTGTAGCTTTAAACACTCAAGGGTGTACCGTTTTGTTGCGCGCTAACATTCCCCCCTCCGTGAACTCCATGCGTGGGTGTGGGGTTCACTGATTTCAGATCGAGGCGCGCAAGTTTCACAACCGGGCGGGTGACCAAGCTGTTCGACGTTTTGACCACTGCACTTCTGACTTGCCCGTCGACGCCCCTTATGACATCTAGTACTCTTCCTTTCATCCAAGTGTTTCGTTTTGCGTTTTCGTCTACGATTATGACGATGTCATTTGGAGCGATTGGCACTTGGGGGTTTTCAAGCCATTTTGCGCGTCGGGTGAGATCAGGTAAATGTTCGCGGAGCCACCTTCTCCAAAATCGATCTGCCAAATCGCCGGCATTACGAAAGTTTTCGTTTAGTTGTGTAGGAAGACCTATGTCGATGTCATCCTTTTCTCGTATGCCGCTTGAATTACCGAGAAGGAAATGATTTGGCGTCAGAGCCTCGTTTTCGTGCGAGTCTAGCGGAATATATGTTAGTGGTCGCATGTTGAGGATGCTCTCAACGTCGGCTAAGGCAGCTCTCAGTACTTCTTCACGCAAGCCGCTTTTTGGCAATATGTCCATCAAGACTGATTTCACCGAGCGCACCATGCGCTCCCATGCGCCACCCATGTGTGGCGCTGCTGGTGGTATAAATGACCATTCGATTTCGGGATATTTTTGCATAATAGCGTCGGACGATTTTTTCTCGATCTCTTCCGCCAGTATTCGACTGGCGCCTCTAAAATTGGTTCCGTTGTCGGATAGAATGCGCCTGGGAACGCCTCTTCTGGCTATGAACAGTTTTAATACGAGGAGAAACGAGTCCGTCGAAAGTGATGGCGCGAGCTCAATGTGAACGGCTCGGATAGTCATGCACGTAAACAAAACGCCCCATCGCTTCTCATGCCGTCTACCTACCATCACGTCAAAGTGTCCAAAATAATCGACCCCTGTGTATGCGAAGGGATGAGTAAATGCTGCAAGACGATCTGCAGGTAGTCTGCCCATTTCTGGTGGATCTGGCATGGCCCGTTTGTTGCGACATTGTTGACAGGCCTTTGCAACCGCCCTCACCAGCGCACGTAAACCCGGAATGCAGTATTGCTGCCTCATCTCATTTACCACTTCTCGTTGTGGTGGTGGTGGAATTTGCGGTGGTAGAAGTCTGCTATTAGATGTGTAACGATATGATGCCGTGGGAGAATTATCGGCTGTTTCAGGTCGGATGGCACTCCCCTTGTGGTGGTGGTGGAATTTGCGGTGGTAGAAGTCTGCTATTAGATGTGTAACGATATGATGCCGTGGGAGAATTATCGGCTGTTTCAGGTCGGATGGCACTCCCCTTGCTTCGTCGATTCGTCCCTTTACGCGCAGCAGTCCGTATTCATCTGTGAATGGGGAAAGTTTGTAAATTGAACTTTTACGACTTACCCCGCCGGTTTTCAGTTGGTTGAATTCTTCGCTATAGCATTCGCGTTGGCACATGCGAAATAGCAGACGCTCGGCACTTGTGCAGGTTGTATCGTATAGCAGCATCTGGGTTAAAGGGTTTTTGGTTGGGGTTTTTCTAGTCGATCGGAGAAAACGAAGAACGCACATCTGTACTGAGCGTAGCTTCTCCCATTTGCTGAATCTGTTGGGATCCGGTGATGCACCCTCTTCACTCGTGTTGTATTCTGATATATGCTGTATCGTTTCCAAGGCGGATTGCGATAGTTGTATTTCGAATGTGGGCCAGGAGGTGTCCGGTAGTCTCAGAAACTCCGCACCCCTGAACCATCTGTCTGCGTTTTTAATGTCGATTTGGGGACTCCACTTAGTAGCGTCGTCCGCAACGTTGTGCTTTGAGGGCACCCACCGCCATTCGTTGACTTGTGACTCTTCTAAGATTTCGCCGACGCGTACGGCCACAAATTGGTGAAACTTTCTGGTGTCGGACCGTATCCAGCATAACACGTCCTTCGAATCGGACCAGAAGATACGGCGGCTAATAGGTAGAGAGATCTCTTGTTGTATAAGTTTAGCGAGACGAAGCCCAAGAATCGCTGCCATCAGCTCGAGCCTCGGAACAGATAGCGGTTTTAGTGGGGCGACTCTGGTTTTTGATGCTACAAGGCTGCACTGAACTTCGCCGTTTACATTGGAACGCAGGAATGCTACAGCTGCGTATGCCGATATGCTGGCGTCGACAAAAACGTGCAGCTGGTTCTCGTCACTGCGGCTCGCCAAAACATAGCAGCGTGGAATGCGGATGTCGTTGATGTATTTCAGCTTACGCACCCAGTGCCACCACGACGATCGTTCTTTGTCATGCACGGGCTCGTCCCATGCCACGCCTGAGCGCCAAACATCTTGGAGGACTGCCTTGCCTTCGATCACAAGGAAGCCTAGCAGACCCAAGGGGTCAAATATCGTCATCACCACTCGAAGCATTTGCCTCTTCGTCGGTGTGCTTGACTCATCAAAAACATCCAGCTTGAAGTTATGTTTGAAGGTTAACTCGTCGCTGCTCGGCAACCACCACATGCCGAGAACCTTCTGGAACTCCGAACCTGGCTCGTCGAAGCACTTATGTGTGGACTCTGATCCTCCCATGAGCGCCTGCGCCACTCGTCCAGAATTTGACAGCCAACTCCGCATCTCGAAGCCGCCTTCGCCGTGAATGCGGCGGACATCGTTAGCTATCTATCTAGCTAATCGAATCATCTCATCATCATCGTCTACGCTATGCAGCCAGTCGTCAACAAATGTATTTTTAACGATCGCTGCCACTGCTTGAGGGAGCTCTTTTTCAAAACGTTGTGCGTTTTTGTCCTTTATGTAGTTGGCTAAAGATGGGGAGCAGGCCGCTCCGAACGTCATAACGGTCATAGCCAATACATCAGGTCGCCGGCTGGTATCACCATCCCTCCAAAGAAACTGTTGCGCCACCTGGTCCTCTTTCCTCACGTGTATTTGGTGGAACATTTCGTGGATGTCTCCGCATATAGCCACCGGTCGTTCACGAAACCGTATTAAAATACCCACCATCGATCGTAGGAGGTCAGGGCCTGTAAGCAGTACGTCGTTCAGGCTTGTGTTTTGCACCTTGGCGGCCGCGTCCCATACGATTCGTCTCTTATTTTTGCTAAGATTCATGACAGTGAACATCGGTATGAACCAGGACCTACCTCCTGTACTGACTTCGTTGTCGGAGAGCTTTCGTACGTACCCTCTGTCAAGGTAGTGATTCATTTTTTCAATGACGAATTCCTTTAACTCGCCGCACTTTTCCATCTTTCTTTCCAGACATTGAAGGCGATGATAGGGGCCACGAAAGTACTAAAGAAAGTACGGGGTCTGTGGATGTTAAGGTTAAGCCCTTGTTTTATCTTCCTGGTTTTAGATTTTTTGTTTCTAAATACAACAGACGACCGACGACCACTGAGATAATTGGCGGTCCAACGCTTTAGACAGGGGGGGAGTGACGAGTCTTCCAAATCAGCTACAAGTTGCCCATGATTTACTGTGTCAAAAGCTTGACTCAAATCAAGTGCAACTAGAACCGTCCTCTCATTTGGCCTATTTTGATTAAGACCGTCAGTTATCTGAGTGTTTATGACATTTAGAGCAGATGTTGTGCTCCTACCTTTCCTGAAGCCATGTTGGTGCTCGGCTAACATCAAGTGTGATGTGTAGAGCGGGAGTAGGACCGCCTCAAGTGTCTTTACTACTGGCGAGAGGAGTGATATCGGGCGATATGGGTGCGCTTGAACGGCGCTTACCGCGGGACGCCCGACGGCGCAAACAACAAGGGGCCACGAAAGTACTAAAGAAAGTACGGGGTCTGTGGATGTTAAGGTACCCCTTGTTTTATCTTCCTGGCTTTAGATTTTTTGTTTCTAAATACAACAGACGACCGACGACCACTGAGATAATTGGCGGTCCAACGCTTTAGACAGGGGGGGAGTGACGAGTCTTCCAAATCAGCTACAAGTTGCCCATGTTGTTGTTGTTGTTGTAACGAGGTGTAGCCCTGCCTAAATGTCAGACAGGGTCACCTCGAGTGTATTGCTCTTGGCCGGGTCGATATAAGAAAACGGCCCGGGTCGTTTCGGCACGATGGGTACAGCACAAGTACTGGTACCGTTCCCGTAGATCCGGCAATACAAGAAACTAAACTAGCCGTGCAGGCTATGTAGGTCATTTAGCGTTACCCAGGGTGCACCAACTGGGAGGCGACCTACTTTTACACCCCCCATGATTGCCCATGATTTACTGTGTCAAAAGCTTGACTCAAATCAAGTGCAACTAGAACCGTCCTGTCATTTGGCCTATTTTGATTAAGACCGTCAGTTATCTGAGTGTTTATGACATTTAGAGCAGATGTTGTGCTCCTACCTTTCCTGAAGCCATGTTGGTGCTCGGCTAACATCAAGTGTGATGTGTAGAGCGGGAGTAGGACCGCCTCAAGTGTCTTTACTACTGGCGAGAGGAGTGATATCGGGCGATATGACTCCCCAACGTTAGCTGGCTTGCCAGGCTTTAGTAGTGGGATCACAGTTGCCTGCTTCCATTTGTCGGGTATGCCAGCTGTGATCAGAGACAAATTGAAGACGGCCGTTAAATATTTGACTCCCGCTAGGCCGATGTGTTTTAGATGCACCATGGCTATGCCATCAGGGCCGATGGCTTTGGAGTTTTTGGCCTTCCGGATGGCCTCTTGAACCTCTGTAGCGGTGATGGGAACGGGGGCATAGTTTTTGTGTTTATGCGCACGCCTGAAGATTCCACGTCTAGCTCTGTCTTGCGCAGGGTGTGGGACATATTGTCGACAAAAAGCCTGTGCACATTTCCTGGGGTCATTTATTGTCTTGTCACCAAAGGTAATGTCGACATTTTTTGGTGGACCCGAAGGATTCGACAAGGACTTGACGGTGGACCATAATTTCCCAACACCGGTAGAGAGGTTACAAGACCTGAGGTGCTCCTCCCATTTGGTTTGTTTGTGTTCGTTAACCAGCCTTCTGATTTCCACGTTGAGATCACCGATCTGTGGGTCAGATGGATCGATGTTGCGTATGAGGTCACGTTCGTTGGCCTAGGCTGCGGCCTCAGCTGGGAAGTTAGGCCTAATATCTTTTATCCTACCAGCTGGTATAAAACGGGCTGTAGCCTTTTTAATGACCTCACGTATGTTACGCTCGCCAACGTGTACGTCAGTGGGAATGGGAAGATCACCAAAGGAGCTCTCCGTGAATTCCAAAAAGCCGACCCAATTGGCCTTTTTGAAATTCACGTAAGTTCTTTTCTCCGACGTGATAAAATCCGTGGCACGATCGACAGACAGGATGATAGGCAGGTGGTCGGATGACAGGGCCACCATAGGTTGCCAGTTGATGCTGTTAATTAACCCCGGGCTAACAATAGTTAGGTCCGGGGAGCTACTGCAGTTAACAGCCATCCTAGTTGAGGTGTCTCCGTTCACAGTACAGAAAGAGGAGTTATCAATTTGCTCGGCTAATTCCCGTCCTCTGCCGTCCACAGAAAGGTGTGAATGCCACATATCATGATGGGCATTAAAATCGCCCATGATGATACGGTTATCGCCACAAAGAAACGCCCTAAGGTCAGGACGATAACTTCTGGGGCAGCAGGTGACGGGAGGAATGTATATATTGATTACCTCGAGATCAACGCCACCAGCTTGTATAACTAAACCTTGACACTCTAAAGGTAAGTCACTTTGGTCAGTGTTGATATCAAATTCCCTATACTGCACCGTATGGTGTACAAGGAACGCGAGACCACCTCCGCCGTCCGTACGATCATGCCGGAGTACGTGGTAGCCTCCACTCGCTCGGAGATTCGAGTGGGGCCAAGTTTTGTCTCCTGGATTGCGGCAATTTTGATTTTATGTAGCTGCATAAATGTGGTTATCTCCGCTATCTTGCCGGTCAAACCGTTGCAGTTAAATTGCAACAATTTAAATTGCGAAGGAGAGGCAATGGCCACTCTGGGAGTTAAAGACTGATGTGTTCGCCCAGATGGTGGTAGGTTATGTCGCGATATTGATCTCCGTTGCAGTCCTGAAGCCGGCGGAATTCGTTCACTATTAGATGAGTGTACATCCGTCGGCGTTGAGGGCTGCACAACTCGACAGCAAGGCGCGACAAACACATCAGTCCAGAGATTTCTGTTTGCGAGCCCAGAACATATGCGAAGGTGACACAGGCCTAGACAGGAGTTGCACTTGACCGATGCCACAGACGCATATATCCTGTGCCGACATACAGTGCACGAAGAGTGAGGGACCAGAAGTTGATGGACTTGACTTTCATTCGTGCTAGTGCCGGAAGAAGTTATTAAAGAGTTTAAAGACGGGGGCTGAAGCTCAGTAGTGCTACAAGCATCAACTGATGTGCTACGAAGAAAGTAGCCATGAGTGGGTGCTTGTGCTGTTGATGCACTAGGAAGTAAGCTACAGCCGGGAACACATATATTCTGCTGGGCAATATAATTATTGCAGGTCGTGGAGACTTGATTATTATTAGAGGGCGATAAAGCAACATATGAGCGTCGCTTGCCTCGGGACGTCCTTGGGCGTGAACAGCAGGGCGCCACAAAATTTTTATAGAAACTAATGGGCCGATGTGTTTTTGGATCTAGTCCGGAGCAACTAGATTTGTGCAACCAACCTTTGCATGATGCACACTGTACTGAGTGTGATCGTCTTGTATATATTTTCTTCCGACAAACGCAGCATTCTCTTGGGCCAGGATTTGGCTCAATGCCAGCCCGGATCAAGAGAATAAGGAGCAGCCGTGCTGCAAGGGGCTGTTCCGGGGATGACAATAGGTGAGGGAATCGTGACGCGTTAGACAGGGTCACTTCGAAATGTATTGTTCTTGGCCGAGTCATTATAAAAAAAAACAACCCGGGTCGTTTCGGTACGAAGGGTATTGTACAGGTACAAATACCGTTCTCGCAGAACCGGCAATACGTGAAACGAAAATGGTGCTATTTGGTACGTGACGGCTCTGACCGTACACGCACCCTGATGGGTAAGCGAACGTTGAGTTTAGCTGAGGTTTCATAGTATAAGATGATGGACGGTTGTAAAGAGAAACGTGGTTGTGCATCATAGGTGTGGTAGTATAACATGGCTGTTGATTTATAGGTGCATCTAGGCCTCCGAGCCCAGCGTGTAACGATGTATATGGTGACATTTGGTAAGCACTGTTTATAGGAAATATTTCGGGCACAGTCGCCGGAATTGTGGTAACAGGTGTTCCGATTGATGAATGGCCCCCAGTAATGTACGATTGCGAAGTGCTGCATGCAGTAGTAACCGGAGCCGCATGATCACCAATAAGGTTACCTTCAGAACATTGCAATTCGGTCATGGCGTGTTAGCAAATGGCGAATACGTAGAAATAACCAACAATATTTTCCACAACGTGCTTTTGCTTGTCGTTGTCCACGAAGTATTTTAGAATGTTGGCGGGTGGAAAAAATAAACACGTATTTTGAGCTGTATTACATACCTTGTAAAATATTCATTTAATTCAGGTGTATGTTGTTGTACAAAGTGTGATTCTTATGTTTAATTTATACAATTGAAATTAAATCGTAATGGTTATGTAATTTATCGTGTGTGCTAAAATACTTGTGCTTTTTGTGTCCTGTGTGTTCAGCTCCGCCAACGAAAAGAAAAAGGCAGTCGCAGAAATGCAATATATTAACGTCAGGTGAACTCGTGTAGGCAGATTAGATGACATACAGGCACAGGGCTGCATTTTTCTGCTGTAGATGTTTGTAGCTTTAAACACTCAAGGGTGTACCGTTTTGTTACGCTCGCCTCATCGGTCAAATGCAATAACTGCTTAGGCCAATGCCACGTACATTTATGCTCTGGGCTCGCTAACAGGAACCTCTGGACGGATGCGTTCATCGCACCATGCTGTAACACACCTCAACCTACGACGCCAGCCAACCCGGTTACACCGGGTCCACAGCTAACTAGGCTGAGGCACAGCTTTGGTCTTAGCCTACCAACACCTGGGCGAACACATCCGTCTCTCACGCCTATGGTTAACTCGACATCGACCCCACCGGCGCACTTCCAAATCTTACAGCACAACTGTAACGGATTAACTGGTAAGATCGCAGAGATAACTAATTTGATGACGCAATATGACATAAAACTTGCCGCAGTCCAAGAAACCAAGCTCAGTCCTAGGTCGGACCTCATTACCTATGGCGGATATAACATCCACCGGAAAGACCGTCATAGAGTAACAGGAGGTCTGGGAGGTGGTCTAGCGTTCATAACGCACAACTCTGTACAGTATCATCTATTTGATACCGACATCGAAGGAACGGATGATATCTTAGAAAGCCAAGGTATTACTATCCGTACAGGAGATGTCGATCTGCAAATCATTAATATCTACATACCCCCTGTCTCAAGTTGCCCCACCGGCTATCACCCCGACATTAGCCTGCTATTACGAGGAGATAACCGCGTGATCCTGGGCGACTTCAATGCGCACCACGACATGTGGCACTCAAACTTTCCAGCAGACAGTAGGGGGCATGTACTTGCAGAACAAATAGATGATACGGCTTTCTGTACATTGAACGGAGACGCCCCAACGAGAGTATCGGGTAACTGCTATAGTTCGCCAGATATTTCTATCGTAAGTGCAGGACTATTGAACAACACCAATTGGCGACCCATACTCACGTTGGCGTCTGACCATCTCCCAATAGTCATTACCATCGAACGACCGACGGACTTTATTACACCTGAGCATGGTACATATATTAACTTTACCAAGGCGGACTGGGACAGTTTTCAGACATATACGGACGAATCCTTGGCTGCTCTATCCATTCCTACGGACGTACGCAAAGGCGAACGAGACTTCCGCAACATCATTGACTCGGCCTCTAAACGCTTCATTCCTGCGGGTCGAATATCTCAAATAAGACCAAATTTCCCCGCGGAGGCAGCGGCCATGGCTAGAGAAAGAGATGTAGTGCGAAGTCTCAATCCCGCAGACCCCCGTAAAAAGGATCTCAACGCGGAAATTCGTAGGTTGGTCGATAAACATAAACTGGCCAAATGGAAACAACACCTAGAGCAATGCAACCTCTCTGATGGTGTTGGCAAATTATGGACTACGGTCAAAGCTCTATCTAATCCAACACAACTCAAGGATAAAGTAGATATTACATTCGGTGATAGGGTGAAGAAGGACCCTAGGGGATGTGCGAACGCCTTCTGTAGACAATTTGTACTACATTCCCCGCCCGATAGAGCTAAACGTAGAACCATGCGACAGGCGCGTAAATATAAAAACCAAAATACGCCCATTGTCATCACTGCCTCAGAGGTCAAGGAAGCCATCAGACAGGGTAAGCCCTCAAAATCCATCGGCCCCGACGGCATTGCCATGAAGATGCTGAAACATCTAGGCCAGGAGGGACACAAATACTTAGCGGCTCTATTCAGTCTTTCACTGAACACTTTCGTCATTCCTGAAATATGGAAAAAGGCGAGAGTGGTTCCATTACTAAAACCTAGAAAACCGGCAAACATAGGCGATTCATATCGTCCTATATCACTTTTGTCACCGGTAGTGAAGACGCTAGAGTCCATTTTGCTCCCGTATTATACTGCAAATCTGCACCTGGCTAGTCATCAACATGGCTTCCATAAGCTGCACAGCACCCCCCCACCGCACTCAATGCCATTACAACTCAAATAAATAGCGGCCTAAATCAAAGCCAACCAAATCACAGGACTGCACAGCACCCCCACCGCACTCAATGCCATTACAACTCAAATAAATAGCGGCCTAAATCAAAGCCAACCAAATCACAGGACTGTGTTAGTGGCACTTGATCTGTCGAAAGCTTTTGACACAGTCAACCATGCCACTCTCATACAAGATCTGTTTGAGACACAGATACCTGATGGTTTAAAGAGATGGACCGCTAATTATTTGAGTGGACGGCAGGCGTCGGTTAACTTTAGAAACGCAAAATCAAAACCTAGACGTATTAGACAGGGGGTGCCACAGGGTGGTGTCCTATCCCCGACACTGTTTAATTTCTATCTATCGAAGATGCCCCCACCACCAGAGGGCGTCTCCGTCGTTTCATATGCCGACGACTGTACAATAATGGCGACGGGGAAGGGCCCCTATACTGATGAACTCTGTACGAGAGTCAATGGTTACCTCTGCGACCTTTCCAGGTTTTTCACTGAGCGAGATCTGACAATATCTCCGACAAAATCAACGGCGACGCTTTTTACGACATGGACGCACCAGGTGAGAAATGAATTAGACATTTTCGTTGATGGCACTAAGCTACCAACTGTCAGCCACCCAAAGTTATTAGGGATGACACTGGATAATACTTTCTCATTTGCTGGTCATGTATCTGCAATGGTCTCAAAAGGTACGTGGTCGCAACAAGATCCTCAAGTCACTTGCCGGCAGTACTTGGGGGAAAGCCAAAGAAACGTTGCTGACTACATATAAGGCCATTGGCCGACCAGTCTTTGACTATGCTGCGCCCATATGGTCGCCTAATGTACATAACACCAACTGGACGAAGTTACAAGTCTGCCAAAATACTGCCATCAGAACTGCTACGGGATGTCTCCTCATGTCTTCCGAGTCTCACCTCCATCAGGAGGCAAAACTGCTCAATGTAAAAGAGCATGCGGAAATGCTGAGCAGGCAATTCCTTCTGAACTGCCACAAGCCAGCACATCCAAACCGTCATCTTTTGGACATAGATCCGCCCCCGAGAGACATAAGGAGACATCTCCGTAAGCACTATGATGAGATCCGGCATCATATTACCTTGCCGTTTGATCTGCAGAATCATAAGCGGGCTCTAACCGACATCCACACCGAGTCGGTAGACACTTTTGTCGGATCTCTACCTGTGAATCCCGTTCTGAACAGTCCTCCACCGGATATTGCTGAAGAAGAACGCACCTTACCAAGGGAGACAAGAGTGACCTTGGCACAGCTTAGGTCTGGATATAGTGTAAGGTTAAACTCCTACTTATCCAGACTTAATGATACAATCTTAAATACATGCCCTGCATGTGGTAGGACCCCCCATGATACTCTACATCTCTTCAATTGTTCATCTGAACCTACTCTTCTAACCCCTCTGTCCCTCTGGACAAACCCTGTTGAAACTGCACGTTTCCTTGGACTCCCCTTAGAAGAGCTTGATGAAGATCTTCGGAATGATCATACACTCTAGACAGGGCAATGCATTGTTAACAACAACAACAACAACATACCCGAAGACCCGGGTACCCGAAAATTCTATTACCCGGGTAATACCCGGGCATCATATGGCAAACTTTTACTGTAAGCATGCTTGGTTTTTATTTGCTTACATTCAAATTCTGTGCGCCTGGCACACTGGATTGAATATTTTTAAAAACCGAGCATGCTTACAGTAGAAGCTTGCTATGTGATGCCCGGGTACCCGGATTGAATCATCAGCCGTAGTTGAAACCCCCGGAAATCGCGTTGAAGTTTCATAGTTAGCTAATGAAAATTTTTGTATGCAACCTATTACGGTGTGTGACAGTGAGCATTACCTTTTTACGGGACATAGTGAAGCACACAAAAACTACACAGTGAGAATTTCAAATACAATGTCAACATCTTGAAATAGGGGGCAAAAACCCCTTTTTAATTGTTTGAAGGACATATCTGAAACTTTAACAAGTCGATGTCAGTACATTGCAGATATTCCAAAAAAATTGATACGCCCCATCATTATTAAGCCAATAAAATCCAAATCAGTTTTTAGAATTTTTGTCCGTCTGTTTGTCTATTTATTGTTTGTTGTCGCATCACTCGAAAACGGCTGAATGGAATTCTATGAATCTTTCGTCATTTATTAATAGACGTTCAACTTAAAATTTAAGGTATCCCCTATTTCGATAACGTAAAATTCCTTTGAAAAAGGTGTCATTTGACATGAAAAAGGTTTCATTTCATTTGAAAAAAGTTTCATTATACTTGAAAAAGGTTTCATTTCATTTGAAAAAGGTTTCATTCGACCTGAAAATGCTAAACATGGTTAACATGTGGCAATAAAGGGCGAAAACCCCTTTTTCATTATTTGATGCATACTTTACCAAACACTCGAAAGTTGGGGGAGTTTGTGAGTATGGCCCCGCGGGAAGGGTGGACACCTTGCCGTGGTACGAGGGCTTAAGTCGATAGCCACAGGGCTACGCTGCCCTTGTGATCATAGCGCCGCCCGGTACTACATCACGAGAGAAGCCTAGAAGATCCTCCCCCTCCCAATCCAGGGTGTTATGCGACCACATGCCCATTGGACGTTTGCAGCCGGGAGGCAAATCGTGGCTGTAATCGAACGGAGCCTCTCTGATACAGGGCCGCCTCGGAGAGTAACTATGGCCTTACCGCGGTATGGGGCTCTGCCGCGGCGGACGACACACTTTCCCCTCACTCTCTCCTTGACCCTAAGCTGGCCTTGTCCGGCGATGGGTCGCACGAACAAGATGAAAAACACGAAACAAAACTGTAAACAACAAACAACTACTTTCACTCCTCTGCAGAGGAGAGTTATTCTGGATCAAACGAAAGCACAGCGTCGGAGGACAACCTCCACTCAACCGGGGGACTGACGACGATGGCAACTACGGGTAGGTCAACCTATAAATCTTCAAGTAAGATTGACTTGATTGGAGCCAGCACCAGTGCGGCTGCCTACGCAGCTAAGCGGACAACGGCGCATGCTGAACTTCCATCAACCGCTGGTACGAAAACCAGTCTCTCAACGCCTGTGGCAATGGTCTCAAGACCTGGCCACAGAGATCCAAAGGAAAGAGAAGCAGTGAATGGGCTGTGAGCAAATGGAGCGACCGCGATGGAAACTACGGGTCCGGACTCCCAAGAGACATCTCCCCGCCGCTCCGCGTACCTGGAAAAACGATTGGCTGCTAGGATCCTGAAGAAATATGAGAGAGTTCCTCAGAAAGCGCTGTCGCCGAGCTCCAGGATGTGTGCGGAGTTAGCACAATCTCTGATACCGGATTTCCAAAGCAGTTATGTGCCAAAAAGGGTAAACGTAAACCCTTTCAAACGCCAGAGATCGGGCGTGGAGTTAAAATCCCATCCCAAGCGGCATCAAAACACCCCCGGAGTGGGCAAACCAAGCTTTGCTGATGTAACCAAGGTCAGGATCCTTATAGGCATTCTTGACCGAGGCAACGACCGTTTGGCCATCCTCAAGGACAAATGGCGGCACGTCCGGAATGCACTCCGAAACGCTGTCATCGACGTTTATTCGGCGTTTCCAAGCGGTTCGGCGGCGGTCACGGATGCGGCTGGCACCAGGGACAGATCAAACTTGTCGCGTGCGATGACGCAAGAACTTTTGCACTGTACATGGCAGCAGCTGCAAGACTGGGTGAAGTCTACGAAGGTGCAAAAATCGAGGTCGTCGACTGGAAGGACATTCCGGCTCGGCCAAGGGCAAGGGCATGGATTCCTGTCATCCCTGCAGAGCCTGTGAGAATTCTCACCATGCTGCGGATAATGAATGTTATCCGCCAACTCGGAGATGGAAGACAGCCTGCTGGACGGGGAAGGCCTCGACGTCACGGTGGTAGCAGCCCATCCTGAGCGCAATATCTCTGAAGTCTCAGACAGCAGGGCTCCCGCTACGCCAAATCGCGCAGTTGCTCTGAACTCGTCGTTGAGAGACAGCCTTCGGGACAGCGCAGACCTCGACGATATGGGTACGGCAGGGAAGTCTGATCGCCCTCATGTTGGTGGTGCTTCAGATAAACCTGCACAAATCTTAAGTAGCCTCGGCTGCTTTAAGTAGTCGTCTTTCTAGAGGCGACGTGGATGTGGTCCTCATCCAAGAACCTGGGTCAACAGCTCGAGGATCTGCGGATTGGGGACTAAGGGTTTCAAGCACATTCGAGCCAGCGAGGAGGCCAAAGTCAGAACCTGTATTTTGGCTAAGTCTGACCTCAACACCTTTCTTCTACCTAACTACACCAATGGTGACATTACCGCTGCCAGTTTAACAGTCGGCAGCACCAGCCTGACGATTGCGTCGGTCTATATGCCCTACGACGCCGAAGAACCTTCACCACAAAGGGAGTTGAGAGACCTGGTGTCAAATTTTTGTACGGGTCATCTTATTATAGGAGCGGACGCTAATGGTCATCACGTCCATTGGGGAAGCTCCGATATCAATGCCAGGGACGAGTCTCTGTTTGATTACCTATTAACAACCAAGCTGGTAGTTTGCAACGTGGGTAGCGAGCCTACTTTCATCTCTAAAACCCGTAGGGAGGTCATAGATCTCACTATTTGTAGTGAAGGCGCTTATGAGTGGGTCAGAAAATGGCGTGTTCTTGAAGAACACTCGTTCTCCGGCTTTCGGACTTTCGTGTAGAGCAACCTATTATGAAACGCAATCCACGCAATACCAATTGGCAGCTACACAATGAAATTTTAGCCAGAGACCTACCAGTACTACCCCCACAAGCCCCCTCATCGGTTGAGGAGCTGGAGGACCTGGTAACGACATACACCACGGCGCTCTCAAATGCCCTAGATCAAGCTTGTCCGGTGACAAAGCCACGCGGTAAACATAGGCCACATCGGTGGACCTACGAACTGGACTCGCTCCGTAAAACCTACAGGAAGCAATTTAATAAGGCTAAACACCGCGACACGGAGCCTCAATGGCTCGAATACAAAGTTAAACTAGGGCCTACAAAAAAGCCCTGAGACAGGAAAAGAACTTCGTGGGGGAGTTTCGACGACAGAGAGACAGTCGAGTTCTCTCGAAAACTCAAACAGCCATTAGCTATTTGCAGAAGCCTGACCGATCCTGGACCAGCACGGAAGGGGAAACCCTTGAGCTGCTCTTGAACACACATTTTCCGGGTAACTTGCATAATGCACCGTCAGCACCTGCAACAAGTCTGGCAGTAAATATACCCATCACGGAGGAAAGGGTAAGGCGGGCAGTTAAGAGCTTTGAACCGTTTAAGGTTGCCGGTCCGGACGGGATTATCCCCGCGCAACTCATTAACGCGCTGGAGACATCAGCCAAATGGCTAGTATTTCTCTATACAGCCTGCCTGGCTCTCATCTCCAAAGGACTACAGATCCATCAGCCTCTCGTCCTTTGCACTCAAAACTTTCGAGAGGATAATCAGCGACTACCTCTCCACTACTATTGATAGCAACCTTATCTCCAGCATGCTTACACCATGGGTAAATCAACAGAAACTGCGCTTCACAGCCTAGTCCCTATCATTGAAAAATCGTTGGGTGAAAAGGATTACTGTCTCGTTGCCTTCATTGACATTGAAGGGGCTTTTAACAATACAAGTCCGGAGGCTATTAACACCGCTCTTACTAATCTGGGCATAAGCAGATCCCTAACTGGACTAATCGATCAACTACTACGGGGGAGGAAAATACAAATACCACAAACTCTGTGTGACTTGATGCAAGTAGCAGTTCTGGACAGGAAGTTAAATTGATAGGAGAATATTCTTCAGCGCCAGAGGAAGGCGTGTGTTGCACTTTACACATGCAAAAGAGCTATTGGCAAATAATGGAATTTCAGCCCAAAATATGCAGATGGATCTACACTGTAATTATCCGACCTATCATGCTATATGGAGTCGTGGTGTGGTGGCCTGCGCTGAGCAAAGCCACAAACCGGAATCTGTTAGGTAAAGTCCATAGATCTGGCATGATCTGCATAAGCGGCGTACTAAGAACAACGGCTAACGAAGCTCTTCAGGCTATTCTAGGCATTCTGCCACTCGATCTGGAAGCGTACCCTGTAGCAGAGGCAGCGGCTCTGCGCCTAAGGGAAACGTCTATCTGAGGCGCAAGCACAACTGGACACTCCAGTATTCTAGGATCTTACAGTTTTCTCCCTCTGAACACAGATCGATGTGCGGCCACAACAGTCGGAGACAGCTGTTTCAAAACAAACATTCCCAGCAGGGAAGAATGGGAGGGGATGGATCGCTGCCCCGCTGCCAATGGCGGCATTTCTGCTTACACTGACGACTCGAAGCTAGACGGCAGAGTTGGAGGAGGGGTTTATTCAAGGAATCTGGAACTTGAGCTCTCCTTCAGACTACATACCTGATCACTGCAGCGTCTTCCAGGCTGAAGTCTCAGCAATCATAAAAGATCTAGAGGCATTCACGCCCTAAAAAGGAGAGAAATCTCCATATTAATAGGTGTTCTAACTGGGCACTGCCTTATTGGTAGGCACGCAGAAAGGCTAGGTGTGCCCTACCGACGATGCTGTAGGAGCTGCAAAGATGATGAGGAAGAGGAAACGGTGAAGCACCTCATCTGCAACTTCCCGGCTTTAAGCGGCGCGAGAACGCGCTTTTTGGGAATCCCCTTCCTGGATAGCCTATGCCTAAGGCCTTCATAAAGTCATCTAAGTGGTTCGAGGAAGAGCAACGGCGTCGGTTTAGGAGTGTCAGTCCCGGGATTCTGCTATGTGGAAAATCCCAACAACTCAGGTATTTTCCATATGGTCGGGTCCCGGGGCTGACTTTCCTTGTGTTGGTGGTATCACAACGGGCCTTTCAAAACTGGCCTAAGTGTGCCTCTGCGGTAGCCACTTGAATCTAACCTAACCTTGTGAGTATGGCACAGTGTGACAAAAAATTAAATTGGAACTACTTTTATCGAAACCTACATATCGCACGTTCTGTTGTAAAGAGATATAAATCAAAATTTTCGTTTTTCCGTAATTTATGATAAACGTTTAGTCCAATGAAAAATAAATTAAAGCCTCGGATGAGAACCCCCTTTAATGTTGACGACCCGGCAAAACGAATAAGGCATAATGATTTGGATATTAGGGCATGTACCGGGAATGTCCGGACCCTTTCAAGGGACGGTACCGCTGCCCGACTGGTTGATGTCCTCGTTAACGCAAAGGCTGACATCACCGCCCTGCAGGAAATGCGATGGACGGGACAAGGAAAGACGACCATCGGACCTTGTGACGTATACTACAGTGGCCAGACACGCGGCAAAGCGCGTGGTGTAGGATTCGTGGTGGGAAAGAGACTTCGCCGCCAAGTACTAGCGTTCACCCCCGTGGACGAGCGTCTCGCTGCGATCCGCATCAAAGCGAAATTTTTCAACATAACATTTATCTGCGCCTATGCGCCGACTGAGGAGACGGACGACGCAGAGAAGGACTCCTTCTACGATAAACTTGAACAGACTTATGATCGCTGCCCCCAACATGATATCAAAATCGTGCTCGGCGACTTTAATGCGAAGGTGGGCAAGGAAGGAGTCTTTGGTCCAACAGTTGGAAATTTTAGTCTCCATGATATAACATCCCCCAACGGCACTAGGTTGATTGATTTCGCTGCTGCTCGCAATATGGTCATCAGTAGTACCAGGTTCCAGCATAAACGAATACACCAAGCCACATGGCTGTCTCCTGATCAAAGAACAAGAAACCAGATTGATCATGTCATGATCGACGGCAGACATAGCTCCACCGTTCTGGACGTGCGTACCCTTCGTGGTCCCAATATCGACTCGGACCATTATCTTGTTGCAGCCAAGATACGCACACGCCTCTGTGTAGCAAAGAAAGTGCGCACAGTAACGGAAGGAAAGTTTGACGTCGAGAAGCTGCGCACGACACAGACAGCTGACAATTTCTCCACTCGACTCTCACACCTGCTATCGGAGAGCAATCCTCGACCTAACGATGCAACCGAGCAATGGAAGCATATCTCTCACTCATTACGTACCGCCGCTGAGGCCACTATAGGGTTCCAGCGAGCCCGCAAAAACAACTGGTACGATGAGGAATGCAGCACTGCCTCGGACAAAAAGGACGCTGCCTACAGGGAGACGTTGCGAACGGGCGCAACCCGCAGTGTATGGCAACGCTATCGTGAGGCAAAGAAGGAAGAGAGACGCCTTTTCAGAAAAAAGAAACGTGAGGCCGAAAGGCGTGAGTGTGAGGAGCTTGAGATGCTGGCTGACAGGAATGATGCCCGAAAATTCTATGAAAAGATCCGGCGGATGACGGAAGGTTTTAAGACCGGGGCAAGTTCCTGTAAGGACAATAATGGCGACCTGGTAACCGACGTACAGAGTGTACTTAAATTATGGAGGGAGCACTTCTCCTCACTGCTAAATTGCGAGGGAGACGTCGAACCCGATACCCCAATCCCTGACGATGGAAAAGTCGTCCCACCACCTGACTATGATGAAGTGAGGATAGCTATATCCCGGCTGAAAAACAACAAAGCGCCTGGAAAAGACGGACTGCCCGCCGAGCTGTTCAAACACGGAGGCGAAGAGCTGGTAAAAAGCATGCATCAGCTCTTATGCAGAATATGGTCAGACGAGTGCATGCCTCCAGATTGGAATTTAAGTGTGCTCTGCCCAATCCACAAGAAAGGCGATCCCGCTAACCGCACCAACTACCGCGGAATCAGCCTTCTTAATATCGCGTATAAGGTTCTTTCTAGCGTATTGTGTGAAAGACTGAAGCCCATCGTAGACAAGCTGATTGGACCTTATCAGTGTGGCTTTAGACCTGGTAAGTCTACCATCGACCAGATTTTCACGATACGCCAAATCCTGGAGAAGACCCATGATAAGAGAATCGACACACACCATCTCTTTGTCGATTTCAAAGCCGCTTTTGACAGCGCAAAAAGGAGTTGCCTGTATGCCGCCATGTCTGAATTTGACTTCCCTGCAAAGCTTATACGGCTTTGCCAAATGACGTTGAGCAATACTAACAGCTCCGTCAGAGTCGGGAAGGACCTCTCTGAGCCATTTGAAACCAAACGAGGCTTCAGACAGAGCGACTCCCTTTCGTGCGATTTCTTCAACCTGATGCTGGAGAAGATAATTCGAGCAGCAGAGCTAAACCGCAATGGTACAATCTTTTACAAGAGCGTGCAATTGCTGGCGTATGCCGATGATATTGATATCATTGGCCTTAACAACCGCGCCGTAAGCGCTGCAGAATCATAAGCGGGCTCTAACCGACATCCACACCGAGTCGGTAGATACTTTTGTCGGATCTCTACCTGTGAACCCCGTTCTGAACAGTCCTCCACCGGATATTGCTGAAGAAGAACGCACCTTACCAAGGGAGACAAGAGTTACCCTGGCACAGCTTAGGTCTGGATATAGTGTAAGGTTAAACTCCTACTTGTCCAGACTTAATGACACAATCTCAAACACATGCCCTGCATGTGGTAGGACCCCCCATGATACTCTACATCTCTTCAATTGTTCATTTGAACCTACTCTTCTAACCCCTCTGTCCCTCTGGACAAACCCTGTTGAAACTGCACGTTTCCTTGGACTCCCCTTAGAAGAGCTTGATGAAGATCTTCGGAATGATCATACACTCTAGACAGGGCAATGCATTGTTAACAACAACAACAACAACAACAACAACAAGCGCTGCCTTCTCTGGACTGAATAAAGAAGCGAAAAAAGTGGGTCTTGCGGTCAACGAGGACAAGACGAAGTATTTGCTGTCATCAAAGAAAGAATCGGCGCACCTGCGCCTTGGCAGCCACGTCACTGTTGATAGTTACAAATTTGAAACTGTGAGGGACTTCGTCTATTTGGGAACCAGCATTAACACCGAAAATAATATCAGTCTAGAAATCCAACGGAGAATCACTCTTGCGAACAAGTGCTACTTTGGACTGAGTAGGCAATTGAGAAGTAAAGTCCTCTCTCGAAGAACAAAGATCGCGCTCTATAAGTCTCTCATCATACCTGTCCTGATGTATGGCTCAGATTCATGGACAATGTCAAGAGAAGATGAGATGGCCCTTGGAGTATTTGAGAGAAAAGTTCTCCGGAAGATTTATGGTCCTTCCCGTGATGCCGACGGCGAGTATCGAAGGAGATTTAACGATGAGCTGTACGAGCTTTACGCAGATCTGACCATAGTCCAGCGAATTAAAGCCCAAAGGCTCCGCTGGCTGGGTCACGTCATGCGAATGGACAAAGAAGCTCCAGCCCAGAAGGTTTTCCAATCGTCACCCGAATTCGGCAGCAGAGGAAGGGGGAGGCCTCGACTGAGATGGAAACAACAGGTGGAGGATGACTTGAACTCCCTTGGGGTTTCCAATTGGCGTCAGTTATCGCTAAAAAGGAATGACTGGCGTGCTTTGATAGGCGACGGCCAAAATCGCTTAGGCGGTTAAGCGCCAATAAATGATGATGATGATGATAAACGTAAATAGCCGACTGACCTTTGAATTTAATTTTTATAAAGGAATTTTATGAAAAAATAAATGTTTGATTGGGTTTTCCAAAAAATTTAAATTTTGATTTACATCTGTTTACAATAAAAGAGCAATTTTCATGGGCTTGAGTAATTGTACTACTTAAAGTATCGGTCATTTGACGTTCGGCAGCTTTTTTTAACCTCCTCGCACGTACATATTCTCTATTTTTAGCTCGCTCACGCTGAAGCATTTTTTTCGGCATGTCACCTCTTTTCATCCGTTTCTCGTTGCTATTCAAAAACAGAATCAGTCAGTAACAATAAAAATTAAACTGAAATATACCACGATTATACCTTTCTTTCTTCTTTCTTTTTAATTCGTTATTACGCGCTTTATCGAGCTTTATTTTCTCTCGATATTTCCGTGCTCTCTCAGCCGCCGTTAATTTTGTTGTTTTACTCTTGAAAATTAAAAAATAAAATCAAAATTAAGCATTTTAAGCTATGAAGCAATATGTATCAAAAGTGAGGTGTAAAAGTAGGTCGCCTCCCAGTTGGTGCACCCTGGGTAACGCTAAATGACCTACATGGCCTACACGGCTAGTTTCTTGTATTGCCGGTTCTACGAGAACGGTACCAGTACTTGTGCTGTACCCATCGTGCCGAAACGACCCGGGTCGTTTTCTTATATCGACCCGACCAAGAGCAATACACTCGGGGTGACCCTGTCTGACATTTACGCGGCAGGGCTACACCTCGCTACAACAACAACAACAAAAGTGACGCTCATGACATTTTTGCCTATTTTGTTTTTTTTCCGTAGGCAATTTATTTCCCAAATTCACAAATTAGTTGAAACCATGTAAACAATGATTGTCAACTTAAATTTTTTACATTTAATATATTCACTTTTAAAAAAATTAGCGTGACGCTATGACATTTTATCGCGCCCTTACCATGGTGTTCACAAAAACTACGCAAATGCACACTTTTTTTAATAGATTTTGTTTTCGCTTTTTAATATTTAAAGTTTGTACTTTCCTTACGTAGTTTACTTTATTTAAATGCAAACTCAAAACTGGTAATATTTCTTGATGTATAAAAAAGTGACGCTCAATACAAATTGTGGGGACAACCTTTCTTCGCAACGCCAAATTCGCACTAATTAATTTTTGTCAACTATAACAAATCAAAACTGAAAGAAACCCAATAATTCGAAAACAGTTATTAAATGTTACATATTTACTTTTTTCTTGATTTTATTTTATTTTGTTTACTAAAAATTCTAACGGGGGACACATGCTTTTGTATGAAAGGAGTCAGAGGGAGAAACAAAGCACCATTCTAAACAAACAAAAAAACAAACATACAAATTTGAGAATAACGTTTTTTGGTTACATATTCCTCCATGATCATTCTCACATTTTTGTTTTTTTTTTTTGATATTTTTTTTTACCTAAAATAGTAGTGTAAAGTGCAGGGACACAAAAATTTCGTTTTTTTTTTAAATTGACCCATACATATATGAAGATGAACGGCAAAAAGTACGTGCATATATAGATTCGAGAAGGCATTTATGAATGATGCACGAATGCATTCATGAACGTGAACGGTGTGGATTTTTTAAACGTTCTTATTCACGAACGCGAGTGCAAATTTTTTTTTTTTAATGTTCATGTTCGTGAATGTGAGTGAAGGAGAGTGAATGTTTCCGAACCCTGATATATATACAAATTTAGCCGTTTTTTGCGTTGTAATGAACTTTACGGAGAATGGCTGAACCGATTTTAACCAAACTTTGCCACATTGAAGAGACACATGCGGAGAAGGTTTATAACTAAAAAAGGCTGTTATCAGAAAAGTGGGCGTGGCACCTTCCATACAAACTAAATTTGTCAAGCAGAATATCTGTGAAAGGGTTCAAGGTAGGGACCTGAAAATTGGTATAGACCAAAGACAGAGCCAAAAATGCCTAATAAAATTAATAAGATTGTCTTTATGAGCGGTTTTTAAGGTAAACTACGCAAATCTATTTGGTTTAATGAGGAAATTCTTATTGATATTATTAAGTGCAATTTCTTCTTATTTCTTTTCGATTTCTTTTTTTATGTGTTATTAATAAGAAAATCTTTTCAAGATTTCCTTAAAAATATGAAAAACAAGTAAGGAAAGCTGTCTTCGGCTGTGCCGAAGGCTAAATACCTTTCATGAATAAGCGTCACGATTTTCACTGTTTGATCCCCAGTACAGCCTGTGTGAATTTAACTTTAGCTCATACCGAAATTATCGGAGCTATCGATTATATGGGGACGATGTGTTATATTGGTCCAATCTCATTGATTTTTAACATCGACATTCCACATTCTAAAATAGCAACATTTACGAAATTTCACGTTCCTACCGATATAATTACAGGAGTTATCTACCAAAATCCGTTTATCGGAACAATCGATTGTATGGGGGCTATGTGAAATATTTATCCCATTTCAATGATTTTCAACATCGATATTTTACATATAAAAATAGCGATGCTTCCAAAATTTCACGTTCCTATGTGTTTAATTACAGGAATTATAGCCCAAAATCCGCTTATCGGAATAATCGACTGTATGGGAGCTATGTGAAATATTTATGCCATCTCAATGATTTTCAACATCGATATTTCGCATATAAAAATAGCGATACTTCCAAAATTTCACGTTCCTACCTATATAATTACAGGAGTTATCTACCAAAATCCGTTTATCGGAACAATCGATTGTATGGGGGCTATGTGAAATATTTATCCAATCTCGATGATTTTCAACATCGATATTTCACATATAAAAATAGCAATACGTCCAAAATTTCACGTTCCTACGTGTTTAATTACAGGAGTTATAGCCCAAAATCCGTTTATCGGAATAATCGGTTGTATGGGAGCTATGTGAAATATTTATCCCATCTCTATGAGTTTCAACATCGATATTTCACATATAAAAATAGCAATACTTACAAAATTTCACGTTCCTACGTGTTTAATTACAGGAGTTATAGCCCAAAATCCGTTTATCGGAATAATCGATGGTATGGGAGCTACGTGAAATATTTATCCCATCTCTATGAGTTTCAACATCGATATTTCACATATAAAAATAGCGATACTTCCAAAATTTCACGTTCCTACCTATATAATTACAGGAGTTATCTACCAAAATCCGTTTATCGGAACAATCGATTGTATGGGGGCTATGTGAAATATTTATCCAATCTCGATGATTTTCAACATCGATATTTCACATATAAAAATAGCAATACGTCCAAAATTTCACGTTCCTACGTGTTCAATTACAGGAGTTATAGCCCAAAATCCGTTTATCGGAATAATCGATTGTATGGGAGCTATGTGAAATATTTATCCCATCTCTATGATTTTCAGCATCGATATTTCACATATAAAAATAGCAACACTTATAAAATTTCACGTTCCTTCGTGTTTAATTACAGGAGTTATAGCCCAAAATCCGTTTATCGGAATAATCGGTTGTATGGGAGCTATATGTTATATTGGTCCGATCTTTCTGGTTCCGACAAATGATTCCTATATTGGAAAATGGTGGCCGCATGCCAAATTTCAGCCAAATATCTCAAAAACTGAGGGACTAGTTTGCGTTCAAACAGACAGACAGACAGACGGACATGGCTAAATCAACTCATCTCGTCATCCTGATAACATCGGACCAAAGTTATAATACCATTTCATGTTCATGAAAGGTATAAAAAAATGAAAGAGAAAAAACTTATTTTAATAAGATGATCTTAGGGTTCCTAACAAGAAGATTTGACTTATTAACTGATTTCCGCATAATTGTATGTGTTAATAAGGTGATCTTAGGGATCCTAACAAGAAGATATGACTTATTAACTGATTTCCGCATAATTGTATGTGTTAATAAGATGATCTTAGGGTTCCTAACAAGAACATTTGACTTATTAATTTTTTCAAAGAGAAATATTGCATCATCATCAGCAGACATCATGTAGAACAATTTGACGCTGGGAAGCAGAAGTACCCGATGGCTCGATGGTAAGCACCTGTGTTCAACATTCAATATGTGGTTAGTTCGATTCGCGGTGGAGGCAATATGGCAAGTGTGGTCGGCAATGTAAGGAAGAGTGCGGTGAGATCCCATGAACGCAATATAAAAAGGCAACATAAGAAGGTAAAGGCAATACAAGAGAAATCTAAAATTGAATCGTAACTGATAATCTGAAGTTCTCGAAGACAATATAAGAACTCTGAAATATAATTTTTATTTTTTTGTATTTGAAATATTAAAAAGAACATCTTCTCAATGGTGCAGTGAAATAACGCCCGCCGCTTTTCAAAAGGAAATAAAGCCCGCGGGCGTTATTTCCTCTTCAAAAGAGAAATAGCGCCCGTGGGCGTTATTTCCTTTTTTTTGGAAATAACGCCCGCTTTCAAAAGTAAATAGCCCCGTGTGGAAATTTAAATTTTAATTTTTTTTATTTTAATAAAAATTTAAAATATTTAGTTTTATTAATTTAACAATAATTGGAAAAATTTATTTTTTTTTCATAAAAAAACGCGATTTTTAATTCTAAATTTTAATTTTTTATTTCAATAAAAATTTAAAATATTTAGCCTTATTAATTTATCATTTACTCAAAACTGAGTTAAAAATACTGGGAATATTAAAAAGAAGCGCCGCAGGCGAAAATTTGGAATTAAAAATCGCGCGATTTTCAATTCCAAACTTTCATTTTTTATTTTAATATAAATTTAAAATATTTAGCCTTATTAATATAACTTTACTCAAAACTTAGTAAAAAATACTGGGTCTATTAAAAAATTTTAATTTTTTATTTTAATAAAAATACTGGGTTTATTAAAAAGGCCCGCAGGCGAAAATTTGGAATTAAAAATCGCGCGATTTTTAATTCCAAATTTTCACTTTTTATTTTAATAAAAATTTAAAATATTCAGCCTTATTAATTTATTTTTAATTCCAAATTTTTATTTTTTATAATAAAGGAATGCAAAGATTTAATAATTTTTATTATTTTATTACTCGAGAACTTTAAATTTCCGCACGGCATTATCTCCTTTTGTCAACACGGGCGCTATTTCTTTTTCAAAAAGGAAATAACGCCCGCTACAAAAGGAAATAGCGCCCGCGGGCTTTATTTTCTTTTTAAAAAGGAAATTACGCCCCCGGGCGTTATTTCTCTTTCAAAAGGAAATAACGCGCGTTATCAAAAAGAAATAGCGCCCGCGGGCGTTATTTCACTGCCCCCTTCTCAATAATATGTGATTTCATTAATAAGTCAAATCTTCTTGTTAGGAACCCTAAGAAATCATTTCGTTTTCTGCAAGATTTCTCTTTGAAAACATTAATAAGTCAAATCCTCTTGTTAGGAACCCTAAGAAATCGGTTCGTTTTTGCAAGATTTCCCTTTGTAAACATTAATAAGATTTTCTCTTCAAATTTAAAAACACCTTCTTCTTGCAGAAAATCTATATGACTTTTGTTCTATTTTATTAGTCATTGTTGGCTCTGTGCATGCAAACTAAATTTTTCAAGCAGAATATCTGTGAAAGGGTTCAAGGTAGGGACCTGAAAATTGGTATAGACATCATATAGGTTCGTTGTTTTCGAGATATGAATTTTTGAATATTTAACATTTTCCCCTGCATATATTGATGCAAAGTATATGGAAAAGAGTTGAATACTCAAAAATGCGTATCTCGAAAACAACGAATTTTGGCTAGTTGATATTTAGCCAAGTTAAAGTATAAACTGTTCACTAAATATAGAAAAAGTTTAAACAAAAATTACAGTTTCCGAGATATTAATTTTTGAAAAACGTCATAAATTTTACTAAATACTAAAAAACTGTATTTTTTTAACTATATGCTATTGTTTATGAATTTCTATTCAAGTAAAAGTAAAAACGAACATTTCAAAGAAAAAATCATAAGAATCGGTTAATCTTAATCCTAATGTTTGGGGTATGTCAAGTATTATCTTAGCTCTTCAGCCGCATTTGGGTGAGCATTAAAATGCCCCACAAGATTCCGCAATTAAAACACAAGAGTTGAGTCTTAAAATTGGAATGATTTATTCGGCTCATCGCCGTTCTTTTCTATGCTTACACTCTACCTTATGAGTAATCCAATTTACAAACTTACATTTCTAAGTGGTTAGTCATGCTTATGAATCTACGTTGTTGTGCATGCATATAAACATATATATGGGTTCAATCGAGTTTATGTTATTGGAGAAGTGCAGCGCAAGCTAAATTGATTTGAATACTTTGGCCTAGTTATTGCCAAAAGTATATTGAACTGTGAACATTTTATTTTGCTTAGCTGTCATAATACACCTCCTCTCTTTAAAAAAATGCTCATACATTTTGGTTAATGTATGAGTATTCTATTCAATGACTTATTGAGTAACAGTTAATTATTAGGAAATAAAATCTTTGACCCACTTAGCTTATCGTTTATTGTTATGCAGTCGGAAAAAGGTTTTCTTACTTTATTTTGTTTACATTCGTTTCACCTGTGTATTTATTGTACTGACTGGTTAAATTTTTTTTTTTTTTTTGTGTATTTTGAACATGATATGTTGTATTTTGTTTGTAAGACTGTTTATCAAAATGGATAGATGAGTGTTAATTGTTTGGTTGTGTGTGTTTTTTTTTGTTTGTTATTATTAGTGTAGTTACATTGCTTTAAGTCTATTCTTATGAATTATAATTTCTTTAGTGTTTTTATTGCTATTTCCTATACTATGTCATTGGAGTAGTTTACACATGGCTTTAACTGCTGCCTGTGTTGAATATCTCGTGGCTAAGTCTGGGTTTAATCCATCCTAGATATATGCTCCTTCTAGCGATCTGGTAATTTTTTCTATTTCAGCAGTGTATTGGTTAGCAGTTTTGCTACGTTGTTGGGTGTTTAGTAGCTTAGCGGTTAAAACTTCCACTGATTCACCCTTTATTGACTCATTAATTTAATATCTTCCACCGATGTGGTTCGACACCTGTGTATTTATTGTACTGACTGGTTAAATTTTTTTTTTTTGTGTATTTTGAACATGATATGTTGTATTTTGTTTGTAAGACTGTTTATCAAAATGGATAGATGAGTGTTAATTGTTTGGTTGTGTTTTTTTTTTTTTTTGTTATAATTAGTGTAGTTACATTGCTTTAAGTCTATTCTTATGAATTATAAATTCTTTAGTGTTTTTATTGCTATTTCCTATACTATGCGGTATTAAAGTAAAATTGTTGTTCTCATCGATATTTTTAACTTTGTAGTCTCCTTTATATCTATTTTCTAACTTATGGGAGGCCTCTTCTCTAACTAATACTAAATCTCCTATGTTTATTTCCTTACTATACCTACTTTTATCATAATTTAATTTTTGTTTTTCTTTAGCGTCTTGGACTAATTTCCTAGCTCTCTGTTGTGCTGTTTGAAGCCTATACTTTACTTCTTTGTCATAAGCTTCGTGGTTGTATAATGGGCTGATTTTATTTTCTTTTAAAAATTCATAATTTGGTGGGGTTTTCCCAAATATTAATTCAAATGGACAATATTTATGTGTGGTCGATGGCGTCGTATTGTAACAATACGTGAAATACTTGAGGTATTCATCAATCGTCTTTGTCACTGGATATGTATGAACGTATATATTCATTGAATGTCCGGTGAATGCGTTCTACAGTACCAGAGATTGGTGATGGTACGGTGTTGACGTTTTACGCTCAATTTTCAATAGTTGACACAATTCTTTGAATAAGTTGTTTTGTATTCTGTGCCCATGTCTGTCATTATTGTATTCATGCGTCCATAAATCAAAATGACGTTTTCGAACACGGCTTTAGCGACTGTTGCTGCGTCTTGGCTTGGAACTGGGATCGCTACCAAGTATTTGGTTAGATCACATATGATGGTAACTGCATATTCGTACAATATCAAATGCCTTCGGAGGTGTCTCCGTTATTGTCATTGGTTCTTTTATATGCTTATTGGTCTTATTTTTCTTGCAGTGGATGCAGTTTTTTATGTATTTTCTTATGTCGTTTTTCATATTCAGCCAGCTATACTTCTGCTTGATTTTATCTGTCATGCGATTTATTCCTGGGTGGCCACCACTAATAGGATCGTCATGATATTTGTGCAGAATTTCTTTAATTTTCCCGGGATTTGTCACGTATATAACTTCTGGGGTTAGAGCGATTGTTAGCGTTTTGAGAACTTTATTACCCATTTTTATAAATTTGCCTACTGCAGTAAAATTACTTTTAAACAATTTGTCCCCTAAGGACAACTGTTATTGTACAAGTCCTAAATTGCCGGCTTCTCGTTCGAGCCTGGTAAAGAATTATCCTAAGTCAATCTTATCCTCAACAATTAGGTTGCTTGTATCAAAATTGCTAAAAATTTTCTTTCCTTTTTTGAAATATAATTTCGGAGGATTGAAAACGAGCTCGACATGTCTTTTTACTTCAAATTTATTTAGCGCTTCGTAATTTTTGGGGTTCTCTTTGTGACTTTCTTTAATTTCAGTTTTATCTCTGGTCTTTTTAGCTGCTGATCTTGTTGTTATTTTAAATATTTTGCTTGCTTCCACTGACATATCTTTTAAATTTGTAATAGTTATGCGGGATAATGCATCCGCGAAATGATTTTCTTTACCGGCTATATACTCCTGTACTGACCTTGCTGTCGTACATTTAAGATCGTGTTTGAGCTGCCAGTGGCTTCGGTACAACTGTTAATGAATTTTGAGATTGCATCGTTCATTGTTGAGAACGTTCCTGCTTGCATGATCATCTTGACCTTGTCATTGGAGCAGTTTTTACACATGGCTTTAACTGCTGCCTGTCTTGAATATCTCGTGGCTAAGTCTGGGTTTAATCCATCCTAGATATATGTTCCTTCTAGCGATCTGGGTTGGTTAGCAGTTTTGCTACGTTGTTGGGTGTTTAGTAGTTTAGCGGTTAAAACTTCCACTGATTCACCCTTTATTGACTCATTACTAATAAAATTCCTTGCTGTACCTTTCAGCTTTGTTTTTATCATAGTAATGGCCAATGCCTCGTGTGTATCCTTGATTTGCTCAAGTATATCGAGTGCATCTAGGAAACTATGTAGATTTTCTGGTTTACCATCAAACTCTGGTAATACTGACGAAGCAGTTTTAATAAATTCTACTACGGTTTGTGGCATTATGACGTTTATTACTGAGGTGTTTCATTTAATATCTTCCACCGATGTGGTTCGACTTAGTGAGGGTGAGGAGGTTCGGCTAGGAGCGCGTTCAGATAGAAGTATTGAAAAATCTATTTGAATTTCCTCTTCTGTTGTGTTTGGTACCTCAAAATCGATATTGTGTTTGGCTAGAGCAGATACTAGTTTGTCTCGGACTGCTGAGAAAAATTGGTAAGCTTCTGTTTGGTGGCCTAAGGTAAGTATGCACTTTCCCGCATTGATCACCTGTCGTAATGTTATTAAGGGCTTCCAAAATTGTATTTAAATGTTTAACTATTGTTTCTCTTCTTATGGGGATACTTTTATTAATACATTTATATGATTTACCAGCTTTAGTTTTTTCCTCCAATAATGAGTCATGGATTTCTTTCCATTGATTCATTTCTGGATCAAAACTTTTGGCATTTAATTGGGAAAATTATACACGTTGTTGTACATTGTTTAATTGTCTCAATTTATTTTTGATGTAATTTTTTATCAAGATTACCATACCGACAATTAAACATGTAACTACGCATGCAAACGCGGCAGCCACCTCTCGGGAACTTCTTCTTTGTTTTCTACGATAGGGTGTGGTTTGTAATGGACTTTTTTGATATTGGAGGTGTTTTCACCTGAAGATTCTTTTCCTACTTCGTATCCTGCTATCCCTATTAATATGCCGTTTGGTGCGATTTTCCACCAGGCCATTTTTATGTAAGAAAAAACTTCATTTAACCCGTGAAAATTTTTTTTTTATTATTAGTATCTATTCTGGCGCGTGAAATTAATCAATCTGTTTGTCTCCTCTACTAATGTGGTAGGGTATAAAACATCTCTCATTGTGGGTTCTCTACCCATTCCTATGTAAGACCAATGCTGTCTTAACCAATTTAGATAGCTTCTATTACTTCCTTTGTTGCGAGATCTTGACCTACGTATTTCATCGCGTTTTCACGCTCTAAATTATCAACAATATAATCTATGGCTTCGTAGTCAAGATCGTCGGGCAATGCCTTGTCCATGGGAGGTAATAGGATGGGTTAATCAGTTTATATCTTATGGTTGAGACAATATGAATGAGAAAAACAATTTTTCTTTTTATTGTTAGTTAATTTACTTTCATAACTAAACAATTATTTTTTTGTGTGTTTATTATAGCTGTCTTATTTGTGCTAACATTCTTATTGTATAATCTTCCTAATGTTCCTGTTGGTAGTTCTGCGTTGTTGTTGTTGCTGGGTTCCACCCATTTTCGCGTAGATTTTTTAGCTTGTTTATCAAAATCCTCTTCTGTTGCCCATGACTGATGTTAATAACACGCTGGAGCTCTGCACATTCCTTTACGTGCTTTCGCTTTCTGCCCCCACGTTTTTTGGGTTTATTCTCGCCGCTTATTTTTTGTCTAAATTCGTGAAGGCTGGCTTTTTGGCGGGTTTGCCTTTGCCGGTATTCCTCTAGGGACTGACTTCTCTAAGGCATTCGACAAAGTGTCTCATCAGATTTTGCTGATGAAACTAGAGTTATATGGTTTTCACTCGGTGTTCCTATGTTGGTTGAAGTCCTATCTGTCTAATAGATCCCTTTGTGTTGAAATTGAAAACTGTAAGTCGCACACCTTTGTGGCAAATTCTGGGGTTCCCCAGGGTAGTATCCTTGTTGTTGTTCGTTCTATTCATCAATGACATTGGCGCTTGCTTTCAGTCTTCCAACTTTCTTCTTTATGCTGATGACTTGAAGATCTTTCTCAGGATTGACAGTCCATCAGATGTTTTACTTTTGCAATGTGACCTGGTTAACCTTGTTGACTGGTGTAATACTAATAAGCTCTTTCTAAACGTTAAAAAATGTTTTCACATGTCTTTCTCGAAGACCAGCAATAATCTTGTTTCACATTACTATTTAGCAGTCAGTCTCTTGAGCACAGTCAACGAATTTGTGGATCTAGGTGTCGTCTTTGACACTCATTTTTCTTTCGTTAATCATATCTGCTATGTCCTCCCGAAGGCTTATAGAAATCTTGCATTCTTACGCCGATATGCTAAGGACTTTAATGACCCCTATACTAGGAAGGCTTTATATATATCGTTGGTTCGCTCAAAGCTTGAGTATGCGTCCATTGTGTGGAACCCAATCTACAGCTGTCATGCGGCTAGAATTGAAAGGGTTCAAAGAAAATTTATTCGGTTTGGGCTTGGCTCACTTAATTTTGATAATCCGTTGCCCTCTTATGAGTCTCGGTGTACATTAATTAATCTACAATCCCTTCAGTCCAGGAGAACTTTGCACCTGCTTATGTTCGTGTATGATCTCGTTGTTGGTTCGGTAAATTGCCCAGACCTTCTCGAGAAAATCACGTTCAATGTTCCTATTAGGTCCCTTCGTTTTTCCCCTCCTTTTTATCTGAGTTCTATCAGGGTAAACTACGCCCTCTTTGATCCAATATTCCGCTCTCTAGCGGAATTCAATAAACTTTCGAGTAGGCTAAATATCGATTTCTCTCTATCCAGGGACGTTTTTAAGTCTCAATTACTTTTGTACCTAGATATTTATTAAAACTCGAATATTGTATGCATATATGTGTTATTTTTTTATTAATTATATTTAAAATTTAGCCTTATAAATTTCTGTATCTAATCTGTAAGATTTATAATCATAGACTGAATAAACCTGAATTGAATTGAATTGAATTGAATTGAATTGGATGTTGGTTTGGGACCTAATACAATTTTTGTAGGGATATATTTAGGGTATTTTTTGGTGGTTTTCGCAACTTCTGGAACGTATTCTTCTACCATAATGTAGGATCTCGATTTGAGCCTATGCAAAACTTGCAGAATCTAATTTTGAGCTTGCGGGATCTAGCTTTGGGCTTGCAGGATCTAGCTTTGAGGTAGTGAATTAAACTGGTAGGATCGCCATGTAATGTTTGGTGTATGCCAAGTATTATCTTAGCTCTTCAGCCGTATTTGGGTGAGCATTAAAATGCCCCACAAGATTCCGCAATTAAAACACAAGAGTTGAGTCTTAAAATTGGAATGATTTATTCGGCTCATCGCCGTTCTTTTATATGCTTACACTCTACCTTATGAGTAATCTAATTTACAAACTTACATTTCTAAGTGGTTAGTCATGCTTATGAATCTACGTTGTTGTGCATGCATACAAACATATATATAGGTTCAATCGAGTGTATGTTATTGGAGAAGTGCAGCGCAAGCTAAATTGATTTGAATACTTGGCCTAGTTATTGCCAAAAGTATATTGAACTGTGAACATTTTATTTTGCTTAGCTGTCATACTACAATATGCATTTCATCAATATATGGGTGGAAAAAATGTTTAATATTCAAAAATTCATATCTCGAAAACAACGAATTTTGGCTAATAGGCATTTATCCAAGTTGAAATATAAACTGTTGACTCAATATAGAAAAAATTTCAAAAAAAAAAAAAAAATAAAAATAGAAATACTACAGGGCATCGTAGCTGATTTGTTATAAGCAATTGCTTTAACCGCTTCGGTGCAGACACAGTAGTTCTGTGTCCGAAAATCCATCTGATGTGGAGCCTGGAAACTCCGAAACGCGTCATGGTATCCATCGCTGTGTAAATCTTTGTCAATTTTCTCTAAGTATCAAAATTCATAAAAATTTCGTAACTTCAAAAATTAGAATACCCTAGTACTAGTAAAAAGTACAGCAGGTATAAACAATTTTCGAGCTAAGCTCCAATAAGAAACATTCATAATTGATACATATGTAAGTACACACCATAGGTAGAGCAAACCAATAATACACAAAAAAGGTGGTATGAAGGAATGCAAATTAAAAACCTCAGTGTGCTTCTGCATAAATATGCACGCCTAATAATATACTCATATTCCGTGTATCATATGGAAAATACGTCGCGGCCTTATGTCTAAAGGTATGAAATTGGCATGCTTATAAGAAAGTTGACTTAGAAACACTACAGGGCATCGTAGCTGATTTGTTATAAGCAATTGCTTTAACCGCTTCGGTGCAGACACAGTGGTTCTGTGTCCGAAAATCCATCTGATGTGGAGCCTGGAAACTGCGAAACGCGTCATGGTATCCATCGCTGTGTAAATCTTTGTCAATTTTCTCTAAGTATCAAAATTCATAAAAAAAATAACCTTTTTTGAGATATTAATTTTTGAAAAAAGTCATACATTTTTACTAAAATCTAAAAAAAAAATAAATTTTTAAACTATATAATATTTTTTATAAATTTATATAAAAGTAATAATAATAACGAATATTAAAAAAAAAATTAGGAGAATCGGTTAATTTTTGACAAAGTTATTGCGAGTTGAAAAAATGGGCGAAAAAAATATTCATTGCATTTTAACGATTTCAACGGCCGATAAATCCGAAAAAAATTTTATTTCAGGAAAAAAAAGACACGTGTTTCTTTATTTTGACCAAAGAACAACATATTAAAATTTCATCGAAATCAAAAATCATGTCCCGCGCGGACCGGTTGCCTTGAAATGGAATGAGCCTATAGGATATCAAAACCGTAAGTAGGGGTTATGTGAAAAGGGGGCGTGAAGATGTTTTGATTGGAAAATTGGAATGCCTTTATGATATCAAAGGCATTCTCACACATAAAAAGCGGGGTTATTAGAAAAGGGGGCGTGGCACCTCCCATACAAACTAAATTTTTTAAGCAGAATATCTGTGAAAGGGTTCAAGGTAGGGACTTGAACATTGGTATAGACCTATATGATATCAAAAGCATTCTCATACATAAAAAGGGGGTTATCAGAAAAGAGGGCGTGGCACCTCTAATACCAACTAAGTTTTCAAGCAGAATATCTGTGAAAGGGTTCAGTAGGGACCTGAAAATTGGTATAGACCTATATGATATCAAAAGCATTCTCACACATAAAAAGGGGGTTATCAGAAAAGGGGGCGTGGCACCTCTAATACCAACCAAGTTTTCAAGCAGAATATCTGTGAAAGGGTTCAAGGTAAGGACCTGGAAATCGCTATAGAGCTATATGATAGGTTATGTCAAAAAGGGGGCGTGAAGATGTTTTGATTCCGAGTTTTCCAATGATTCCATCAGATTTGCCTTTTGATTGTAAGCGAACTCAATTTCCCATTCGCCCCTCTTTTGCTATTACAATCACTAAGGCTCAAGGTCAAACACTTCAATTGTGTGGAATTGACCTAATTTATGAATGCTTTGGACATGGACAACTTTATGTAGGATGTTCCCGAGTAGAGAAACCATCGTTACTGTATATTTATACACCGCATGAAAATAAAACCAAAAATGTTGTGTATCAGAAGGCTTTAGAATAAGTTGTTAGTTTACAATAATTAGAGTAAGTCACTAAAATAAATAAAACATTGTTATTAGAATAAGTCACAAAATAATGGCCGAACATGAATTAAATGATAAAACGAGAAAAAACATTCATTTCTATTTTTCATTCACCCATCGAAGCGGGTGAGGGTCCGCTAGTAATATATAAAAATTCACAGCGAGAATTTCAAATACATGGTCAACATCTGGCAATAGAGGGCGAAAACCCCCTTTTCATTGTTTGATGCATACTTTACCAAACACACTGAAAGTTTGGTGGAGTTTGTGAGTATAGCACAGTGTGACAAAAAATTAAATTGGAACTACTTTTATCGAAGCGTACATATCGCACGTTCTGTTGTAAAGAAATATAAATCAAAATTTTCGTTTTTCCTTTATTTATGATAAACGTAAATAGCCGACTGACATCTGGATTAAATTTTTATAAAATAATTCTATGAAAAAATAAAAGTTTGATTGCGTTTTCCAAAAAATTTAAATTTTGAATTACATCTGTTTACAGTAAAAGTGCGATATCAAGTATAATTGGGGTTGACGTTTTAAATGACAAAACCAATATACATATCTCAGGAGAACAAAATAATATTTATTGTCTGTACAAATAATTTTGTATAACTTTCAGTGTGTTTGGTAAAGTAAGCATCAAGCAAAGAAAAAGGTGTTTTCGCCCTCTATTGCCATATGTTGACCATATATTTGAAATTCTCGCTGTGAATTTATCGTGTGCTTAACTAAAACTACAAATAAAGTCATGTCCGCTGAAAAGTAACACATAGCATAATAGGTCCCACCCTTCCGTTTTTCCGTCTCACATTTTTGGGTATATATCCGAAACAACAAATTGAAATGTATCACATTGATTATGAAAGCACTCGTTTGCACCTTTTGTTTGATACCCATATTGTTTTTACACATTTAAATTTTAAGTTGAACGTCTACTAATAAATGACATTTAATTCCAATCAGCAGCTTTCGAGTGATGCGACCACAAACATTTAGACAGACAGATAGACGGACAAAAATTCTAAAAAACGGTTGATTTGGATTCTATTGGCCTAATAATGATTGACCGTATACTTTTTTTTTGGAATATGTGCAATGTACAGACATCGACCTGTTAAAGTTTCAGATACCTATATCCTTCAAACCAGGGTTCAAAAATGCTTAAAAATTTTCAAAGCACATAATTTTGATTTTGCTTTTGCTTGAAAAAAAAAATCAGCAGCCACATCGGCCATTATTCAATTATTACCAGGTTAGCTCTTCCCTCAGAGATTTTGTCAGTTGCGGCCATCTTGCTCCCTGACAATTTGTCATTCACTTTCTGGGTACCCTTTTAACAAAATCATGTAAAAAAAAGTAGTTTAAAATAGTACTAGTTAGAAAAATAGTAGAGGTTGGCTTTTGGAAAATTGATGAATTTATCATTAATAACTGACTTTAAAGATTTTCCTTCTGTGATTCGAGTATGTTATTTTCATTCTTAATTATCAGCCAAGTGTGCATGAAAGAGTTGGAGGTAAATTTATTGGAACTGGTTAAAGTTGGTTAGTAAAATGCCACACTTTTTCCGATAGTATTTATGACCTGAAAATCTTCCAAGGAACTTTTAGTAAAAATTGAGGTTAAGACTGCTTTACATGAGTCGATGTCCTATTCGATTGTATTCAACCATCAAATACAAGTTGTCGATCGGTCGAATTACTATTAACACGGTGGAACGAAAAAAAATCGACCAGGAAATAGACACTTATTTTGAGGCTGGAATACTAGAAAACGGCTAGTCGGAGAAAATTTTAGGCTATGCAGCTTTGAAGGGAATCCGAGTTCTTACTCTTAATATGAGGTAAAGTCTGTGAAATCTAAACTAGCGATAATAGACCTCTAGAATTTAATATTAAGATCTGTATTTTTTACAGTAATATTTTTTCACCTTTCTGAAAAATAAAATCAGTATAATTTTTGAAAAAAAAACGATTTTTTTTTGGCCCAGTCGAATGTGTTAGTTTGCTTTGCAATTTTTTATTTGCATTACAATTTATATCCTCCTTTTTCGATTTTTCTACTACCATTACCTTGATGAAAGAAAAAAACATTCCTACTTTTTTATTCGCAAACGAACCCCGTACACATTTTCATATTGGGAGTGTCAATAATAAACGTCAAGGGAAGAGCAAACCTTCTTATGATTGAATCATGCACAGCAGCAGCCCGAAAAAAGCTTTTAAGCAATGGATTGATTGCTATTAGACAAATGATCACAGCCTATGATTTTGCTGTTGCTTCCTCATGCTGCTGCTGTCAAGAGTAAATAGCGAACTGCTTGGCAGCGGTTAAGCGATAATTAAGGGTAATTTTAACATGTCCATATTAACGATTGATGTAACCGCTGGATCTTTTTGATACCATTTTTAGACCGTTTCAGGATCATTATTGGATTATTTGGAAATTGGCTATGATTTTAGGGTCAATTTGGGACAGTTGTGTTATCATTTCAGGGTCATTTTGCGACCGTTTCGAGTCTTCTTCATCCACATCAATCTCTTCTAAAGGGAGCGAGCGAGAATTCCATTAAGCCACCAGCATTTCAAAAAGATTGGACCAGATCGAAGTTGGTATTTGAAGATTCTCCTCTGCCATGCAGGCGAAAAAGTGGTTGGTAGAAGAGACGAGCTGCATGTCCAGACTCTGTGGGGATGTGATTATTCTTCCAATTATTTAATTGGAATTGGCCGAAAGCGTCAAAACGTCCTCTAAAAGTCTGTTTATGCTGAAATGTTTTTTTTTTTTTGTTTTTGAATATGGGTAAGGCCATCTCAAGTAAACATCGCATTTACCAAGTGTTCGAATAACCAAAAAAAAAATTTAATATTAAAAGCCTTATAAAAGGGTAGGAAATCCTGTTAATTTTTTTCTCGAAATTTTTTACCGTTACATTTTTATAACCAATTGAATTTTGTCGCATCATATCGGTCAAAAATTTTATTCTCAGAAACTACTGAACCGATTTTAATAATTTTTTTTTTGACATTTATAAAAAAGGCACTCTAATTTTGAATTTATTTTTTATACACAAATAAATTTTTTTTTTGTTAAATAACATTAATTGTTATATGTTTTTTATTTTGCCGGCTCGAGGTCTGATTATTCGTAAAATAAAACACGGATGTTTTAAATTATTTTTCCAATATATTTCGGTTATACACGATAACCGTCCTCAGGGTGAACTATAAACAAACATAGAACACAAAAATAATAACATAACTATGTATAAATTTACATCAAACAAAAATTTTATAAAAATCAACAACTTTTAACAAACATTCATAAACATTAATAACATACATTTTTGACACGTCTTTCCCTTTCTACGTGGAGTTGCTAACTAATTTTGTTTTTATCAGATGGCGAAATGAGAGCGCAGTATTCGCTACGTCTGTTTTGTGGTTAATTCTTGTGTTAGTTGGTGTGTTTAGTATATGTAGCATTTCCAGTGTTAATCTCTTTCCATACTGTTGTTCTTGTTGGAGTACTTTTGTTTCATCAAAATTCGGGCAGTGTTTACTCGTTGCACAGTGGGCCATAAGTGATGTTTTCTGATTATTAATATTTATATCTTTGCAATATTTAAAATCTGATTTGTGTTGTGCTAATCGAGTCTTTAATTTTGATTTAGTTGTTCCAACATATACTTTGCTGCACGATTCTTTGGTGTTTCCGTTACAAGGGATTTGATAAATCACGTTACTCTTTTCCATTTGGGGTATTTTCGATTTTGTTTGCTATTTTAATTTCTTCTTTATTATAGACGTCAGATGTTGATAGGCGCTCAGATAATTTTGGTACATAGGTTACAGACTTGAATATTTTCGGGTTTTCCATTTTACTTTGACTATTTGGTGATTTATATCTTTTTAAAAGGGTTTTTATAATTTTATCAGGAAAATCATTAGTTTTTAATAATATCTTAATTTCATTTTCTATGTCTTTGTGGTAAGTGTCATCTGTAATATTCATCATTCGTCTTATACAGCCCATTGCTGTATTTATGATCATATTTTTGGGATGTTTAGAATAATAATTAATAATTCTACCCGACGCTATAGCCTTCTTATACCACATTATCTTCAGTTGATTTCCTCGTCTTATTACTATTGAATCTAGATATGGTAATTTTCCGTCGTCTTCGAGTTCCGTAGTAAATTTAATATTTTTGTCAAATGTATTTAGTGCGTCAAGTATGTTTTGTACCCCGTTTTCATTGATTATAGCAAAAAGATCGTCCACGTATTTAGTTAATAATCTGGGTTTTCGCGTCAATTTCTTCATCGCATTGTCCAACAATTCTTCCATCACAATATCTGCAATTATTGGGGAGGTTGGCGATCCCATCGGTAATCCTTTTAGTTGTGTATATATGGTTTCATTATATTTAAAATACCGATTATCTTCAATGCAGAACTTTAATATTTCTATAAACATTTTCTTAGGTATTTTCGTATATTTTTCTATTGTTGTCCATTTATTTATTTATGGCCCACTGTGCAACGAGTAAACACTGCCCGAATTTTGATGAAACAAAAGTACTCCAACAAGAACAACAGTATGGAAAGAGATTAACACTGGAAATGCTACATATTCTAAACACACCAACTAACACAAGAATTAACCACAAAACAGACGTAGCGAATACTGCGCTCTCATTTCGCCATCTGATAAAAACAAAATTAGTTAGCAACTCCACGTAGAAAGGGAAAGACGTGTCAAAAATGTATGTTATTAATGTTTATGAATGTTTGTTAAAAGTTGTTGATTTTTATAAAATTTTTGTTTGATGTAAATTTATACATATGTTATTATTTTTGTGTTCTATGTTTGTTTATAGTTCACCCTGAGGACGGTTATCGTGTATAACCGAAATATATTGGAAAAATAATTTAAAACATCCGTGTTTTATTTTACGAATAATCAGACCTCGAGCCGGCAAAATAAAAAACATATAAAGTAGAAAGGTCGTCAAAACTAATATTAATTGTTATAAAGAAATTATTATATAACTAACTTATGCGCCTCTGAAAAAAAATTAAATAACATTAAATTATGTGGTATTCAATTATATTTTTATACCTGAAAAAAAAAAATAAATGGGGGCACAGCAATAGTTTCCTTATAATAACGTTATATGTCACGGTGGGTTTTAAGCATGTTTTATTAAAAGGTGCATGTTTTATTAAAAGGGGCACGTCCCTACATTTTTTCTTTTGAATTCTCAATTATGCATTAAAATAAGATAATATGTAGAGTTTTAGCACTTTTCCCCGAAATTTTGTTGTAGACCTGAAAATTCTCTACAGAAATGGTCCGAATAGTTTTTCTCTAGGAGTCACCAGTTCTGAGATATCGCGATTGCAAAACTGATTCTATACATTATATTCACATAAATGCCACGTATGATTTTTCTCGAAAACGCGATTTCCGGTGGCTCCAACCCAACTTTAGAGCTATAGTTTCTTCAGTAAAGTTACTTAAAATGATCCCGAGGACAGTTTCCGTGATGGCGATTTTTCACTTATTAAACCGACCCACTCTTATGTACATACATAGATAGGAAATAACGATTTAACAAAAATATAATAATACATATACATTAGGGTGGTCCTTATAATCAAATGTAGTATTTTTTCAGGGCTCACCCCTAGATCGGTTGCACCACGGTCAACTACATCGCACACAATTTTTTATCCCGATTGTAGATAGTTTAGGCGTGTCGCAGGGGGTGGGTCAAAGTATAGATTGCTCTATGGAGACTCAAAAAATAAAAGTGATTTTTCTTTTTATCTAATAATCGAAATCGGTATCACTATGGTCGGTGATATCACATGCAAAATCTGGCCCCGATTAGAAACGCCTAAGGCGTGTCGCAAGGGGGTTAAAGTTCAGACCATACCATGGAGACACAAAAAATTAAAACTATTTTTTTTATCTAATACTTAGAATCGATAGGACTATTGTGGGAGATATCACATACAAAATTTGGTTCCGATTGGAAACACTTAAGGCGTGTCGCAGGGGGTAGTCTGACACGCGACACCCCTTAGGCGTTTCCAATGCGGTGTAGATTTTGCATGTGGTATCTCCGACCATAGTGCTACCGATTTCGAGTATTAGATAAAAAGAAAAATCACTTTTATTTTTTGAGTCTCCATAGAGCAATCGGAACTTTGACCCCCCTGCGATACGCCTAAGCCATCCCCAATTGGGATACAAATTTTTTGTGTGATCTCTTCGGCTATATAACTATCGATTTGGGGGTGGACCCTTTGGAAATATATATATATAAAAATTTAGCCGTTTTTCGCGTTGTAATGAACTTTACGGAGAATGGCTGAACCGATTTAACCAAACTTTGCGACATTAAAAGAGACATATGTGGAGAAGGTTTATAACTAAAAAAGGGGGTTACTAAATTTTTCAAGCAGAATATCTGTGAAAGGGTTCAAGGTAGACGCCTGAAAATTGGTATAGACCTGTATGATATCAAAAGCGTTCTCACACATAAAGAGGGGGATTATCAGAAAAGGGGGCGTGGCACCTCCCATACAAACTAAATTTTTCAAGCAGAATATCTGTGAAAGGGCTCAAGGAAAATTGGTACAGACCTATATGATATCTAAAGCATTCTCACACATAAAAAAGGGGTTATCAGAAAAGGGGTCGTGGCACGTGCCATACAAACTAAATTTTTCAAGCAGAATATATGTGAAAGGGTTCAAGGTAGGGACCTGAAAATTGGTACAGACCTATATGATACCAAAAGCATTCTCACACATAAAAAGGGGGGTTATCAAAAAAGGGGGCGTGGCACCTCCCATACAAACTAAATTTTTCAAGCAGAATATCTGTGAAAGGGCTCAAGGAAAATTGGTACAGACCTATATGATATCTAAAGCATTCTCACACATAAAAAAGGGGTTATCAGAAAAGGGGTCGTGGCACGTCCCAAACAAACTAAATTTTTCAAGAAGAATATCTGTGAAGGGTTCAAGGTAGGGACCTGAAAATTGGTACAGACCTATATGATATCAAAGGCATTCTCACACATAAAAAGGGTTCAAGGTAGACGCCTGAAAATTGGTATAGACCTGTATGATATCAAAAGCGTTCTCACACATAAAGAGGGGGATTATCAGAAAAGGGGGCGTGGCACCTCCCATACTAACTAAATTTTTCAAGCAGAATATGTGGGAAAAGGTTCAAGGTAAGGACCTGGAAATCGCTATAGAGCTATAGGATATCAAAACCATAAGTAGGGGTTATGTGAAAAGGGCTTGGCATCTCCCACACAAACTTAATTCTTGAGGTTGAATGTCTCTAAATGGGCTTAAGTAGGGAGCTGAAAATTAGGATAGAGATATAAGTAGTATATTTATACACTGCATTAAAATAAAACCAAAAATGTTGTCTATCAGAAGGCTTTAGAAGAAGTTGTTAGTTTACAATAATTAGAGTAAGTCACTAAAATAAATAAAATTATGTTATTAGAATAAGTCACAAAATAATAGCCGAACATGAATTAAATGATAAAACAAGAAAAAAAAAGAACCTCTTTGGTTGAAAATACTTGAATTTTTATAACATAGTTCGTTTTGAATTTGTTACAAAATTTTGTCAAATCATTCAAATTTTTTCTTCTCGCGGTGAAATTATTTAAATATTCAAAAATATTAAATTTCGTTCTTTTTTTTAGTTTGTTTTTATTTAATAAGGAGTTATTTTCATTCAAGCGATTCTTGCGCGTTATTTTGATTTAGGGAATTCTTGAATAACGATAAAACTTCGTTTTTAATCAGTTATTCACACATGAAAAATAACTCGTTACTCATAACTTTGATTTTTTTGAATAAAAAATAACCGATCACTCATCACTCAAATTTGTTTGAATAATAAATAAAAGTATTTTTTTTTATTTTTTCGTCACTCAAAAATAAAATAATGCCCAAAAGAGCAGACCGTGTACATATCTGTTTACATTTACCGAAAAATCAAATCAAGTTATGCCCGAATTGGTAGAGAAATAACTTGAAAATTGCAATTCTAACAAAATAACGTGTATCTAATTACCGAAAATTCAAACCAAGTTAGATTTTTTTAAGTTAAGGATTTTTAAGTTTTCAAGTTTAGTGAGCACAGTGAGTAAACTAAGTCAAATCAAGTTAAGTCAAAGTCTATAACAATTCGGGCATTACGTTTTGTCATTTTGAATTCACATTTTTCAATTCGAATTCACCTATATCATTTGAACTTACACTTTCTCATTACAGTGTTAAATTTTCTCATTATGAACATGAAAAGGTGTGAAAGCGACTCGAGGAAGTTGAAAAAATAAACCAAACTTTAGCTAGAAAACTGGTTACACAAAAAAATCTATTCTAAAAGTAAAAAAATTTGATTAAACCTCTTAGGGTAATTGCTTTTCTCATTACATTATCCCATTATGTTGTACACTATCTTTCGACACTGACTGTATGTACAGATAAATTTAAATAAGTTTTTATATATTAGCCCACAAATGGGGATGTGTCTGCCCACACTAATGCCACCGGGATAACAGCGAGTTCGAGTACAACAGCAAAGGATATACTCAAATCAATTGCTGCAGCCACAAATTCAACTCTGAAGTGGTATGAGAAAATAGCCATTTCATTTGCAATTTTTAATTTTAATATAATTTTTTTTTATATTAAAAGCGTCTGCGATGGAGCTCTACTGCCACGTCTTAGTGAAAATGGCAAAGTCCTTGAAATATGTCCTGAATGTAAATGCAAGCATGAAGCCCGGAACACGACTCTCATTAAGGTATTATATAGTAATAAATGTTTATATGTATATCCTGTAACAGTTAAGCAATTTTTGCACGTTGGTGTACAAACGCAATCTAAATGATCCTAATAGATCACCCAAATACACTGTTCTACACACATTCTGTCCTATGAACCAAATAGACTTTTTTGGAAAGTGGAGAAAAAATAAAGATACACGTGTATCGGCGATTTTCATGTACACGTCAGAATTTTTTTTTTTATGTACGTACATAAAAAAAATTTCAACTTTTTTGGAAAAACTTTGGATTATGCAGTTTTGTAGCCCATATAATTTTACTCTAAGAATGTGCAAGTTAGAACTCCCTACAAATTTTCCCTGAATTATCAGAATTTTTCTTTCAAGGGTGTTGAGTGGTTTCCTCCATACAAAAGTAAATTTAGTTTGTGACTTGTATGGAAGAAAACACTCAACATCCTTGCCAAAAAAATTCTAAAAAATCAAGTAAAATGTTTAGCGAGTTCTAACTTGCACATCAGGGCCGCATCAAGGTATTCGCTTGCGAGGATGCAAAAACTGTTGCACTGTACAAGGCAGCAGCTGCACGACTGGGTGAGATCTACCAAGGGGCAAGAATCGAGCGTCTCTCTAAAGGCGACATAGATGTGGTCCTCATCCAAGAACCCTGGGTCAACAGCTCAAGGATTTCCGGTTTGGGGATTAAGGGTTTTAAGCTAATCCAAGCCAGCGAGGGGGGCAGGGTTAGAGCCTGTATTCTGGTTAAGTCTGAGCTGAATGCTTTTCTCTTGCCCAACTATACCAATGGTGACGTTACAGCTGCCAGTTTAACAGTCGACAGTACCAGTCTGACGATGGCATCGGTCTATATGCCCTACGACGCCGAAGAACCTCCGCCACAGAGGGAGGTAAAAGACCTGGTGGCAAATTTTTCCATGGGTCATCTTATTATCGGAGCTGACGCCAATGCTCATCACGTCCAGTGGGGAAGCTCCGATATCAATGCTAGAGGAGAGTCGTTGTTTGATTATTTGTTAACAACTAACCTGGTAGTTTGCAACGTGGGTAACGAACCGACGTTTATTACTAAAACCCGTAGGGAGGTCATAGATCTCACTATTTGCAGCGAAGGCGCTTATGAGTGGGTCAGAAAATGGCGCGTTCTCGATGAACACTCATTCTCCCACCACCGGTACGTAGAATTAGTTCTAGACTTTTCTGTTGAGCAGCCGGTTATGAAACGCAACCCACGTAACACTAACTGGCAGCTACACAATGAAATACTATCTAGGGACTTGCCAGCACTGCCCCCACAAGTCCCCTCATCAGTAGGGGAGTTGGAGGATCTGGTAAAGACCTTTACAACGGCGCTCTCGAATGCCCTAGAGCAGGCTTGCCCAGTGCCAAAACCACGCGGTAAACATAGGCCGCATTGGTGGTCCTACGACCTGGACTCGCTCCGTAAATCATGTAGGACACAATTCAATACGGCCAAGAGCCTTGGCACGGAGAATCAATGGTTCGAATATAAAGTTAAACTCAGGGCCTACAAAAAAGCTCTGAGGCAGGCGAAGAGAGTATCGTGGAGAAATTTCTGCACTGGGGTCGAAAATGTCGACGATACAGCGAGACTTAGACGAGTGCTCTCAAAATCTCAAACAGCCACAAGCTATTTGCGCAAACCTGACGGATCCTGGACCAACACGGAGGGGAAAACCCTAGAGCTGCTCTTGAATGCACACTTCCCAGGGAACTTGCATGAGGAACCCTTAGCACCTACAACAAACCTGGCTGTATACATACCCATCATGGAGGAAAAGGTTAGGTGGGCGGTTAAAAGCTTCGAACCGTTCAAGGCTGCCTGGCCAGACGGAATGATTCACGCACAACTCATAAGCACGCTGGAGACATCAGCCAAATGGCTGGTATTTCTCTATACAGCCTGCCTGGCTCTTAGCTACATTCCGTGCTCCTGGAGAAGTGCCACGGTAGTGTTTATTCCTAAGGCGGGGAAGGCGTATCATTACGAGCCCAAGGACTATAGGCCGATCAGTCTCTCATCCTTTGTGCTCAAGACCTTCGAGAGGATAATAAATGACTACCTCTCCTCTACTATTGATAGCAACCTGATCTGTAGCTATCAGCATGCATACACCAAAGGGAAATCTACAGAAACTGCGCTTCACAGCCTAGTTTCTGTTATTGAAAAATCGCTGTATGAAAAGGAGTACTATCTTGTGGCCTTTTTAGATATTGAAGGAGCCTTCAACAACATAAGCCCTGATGCTATAAACACCGCTCTAACTAATCTGGGCATAAGCAGGTCTCTTATTGGACTTATTGATCAACTGCTAAGGGGTAGACGAATAGTTTCATCACTGGGCTCGGTTGAATTATCACGCTATGTCACAAGGGGAACGCCTCAGGGTGGTGTTCTCTCCCCGCTTCTATGGAACCTCACTGTCAACTCGATGCTGCGAGACACAAGCTGGGGGGACGGGAAGGTAGTGGCATATGCAGATGACTTAGCTATAGTATACAGGGGCAAATTCCCACAAACCCTGTGCGACTTGATGCAAGTAGCACTGAGAGAGGTTTCCTCATGGTGCTCGCGCTGCGGACTGAGCATCAGCCCGGGAAAAGTGGAACTGGTCCTTTTCACCAACCGCTATAAGATACCACCGCTAATACTACCAAAACTGAATAACGTGCACCTGAACTTGGCTGACAAAGCCAAGTTCTTGGGCACAGTTCTGGATAGGAAACTAACCTGGAAGGAGAATGTTCTTCAGCGCCAGAAGAAAGCGTGTATTGCACTCTACACGTGCAAAAGAACCATTGGAAAGAAATGCGGGCTTAGCCCCAAAATATGCAAATGGATCTACACTGCAATCATTCGACCAATCATGCTCTATGGAGTTGTGGTATGGTGGCCTGCGCTGAGCAAGGCAACAAACCTTAATCTGCTAGTTAAAGTACACAGATCTTGCATGATCTGTATAAGCGGTGCGTTAAGAACAGCGCCCAATGAAGCACTCCAGGCCATTCTTGGCATTTTGCCACTCGATCTGGAAGGGCACCGAGTAGCAGCAGCATCGGCTCTGCGTCTAAGGGAAACGTCCGGCTGGGGCGCAAGCACTACTGGACACGCCTGTATTTTGGGATCCTATAGCTTTCTTCCGCTGAGCACAGATCGCTGTGCGACCATAACAGTTGTTGTTGTTGTTGTTAACAACAAAACACTCCCCGAAGGTTTTGGGGAGTGATGCCGAAGTTGACAGTCCTTGGCCGGATATGACCCCGGTACGCTGCGGTACTCCCTTGCGGTACTGCCCGACTGTAGTGGTAGCGATTTGGTATGACCAGTGGAACCTTCTAGGTCATGGCATCCCTCCATCCATGAGGAAGGAGAAGATGGGTAATGAGAGGTGAAAGGCATCATATCCGTAGATCAACCATCGAGTTAGCACGTCAATTACCTATGTGCATATTAGTCGCCTCTTACGACCGGTATGCCTACCTCGGGCATATTCTAAACCCCTAACCCGCAGGGGGCCGACCATAACAGTCGGAGATAGCGGTTTTAAAATCAACATTCCCAGCAGGGAAGGATGGGAGAGCACGGATCGGAGTCCCGTCACTCATGGCGGCACTTCCATTTATACTGATGGCTCGAAGTTAGACGGCAGAGTTGGGGGAGGAGTTTATTCAAAGGATCTGAACCTTGAGCTCTCCTTCAGACTACCTGATCACTGCAGTGTCTTCCAGGCTGAAGTATCAGCAATCATGGACGCCGCGGCTTGGATAGGCCAACACACTATCAGACAGGACATTTTTATATTCAGCGACAGCCAGGCGGCCATCAAATCCCTTGGCTCTTACTCGTTCAACTCTGAACTGACGCTCAGCTGTCGTCGATCTCTACAAGAGATGGCCCAACAGAATCGCGTTAACCTCACATGGGTCCCGGGGCATAGGGACATTGAGGGAAATTGTAGGGCAGACGAACTTGCGAGGCAGGGCACGACCAAGCAGGTTCTTCGCGATAAAGAGCGCTTAGGTATGTCGTTTGCCACATGCAAGCTTATGCTGAAGGAATACATACTCCGCCAAGCCAGGATGCCGGATATCCAAAGAAACCTGGCCGAAATGGGATCATAAAAGATCAAGACAAATTTATGTCCTAAGGAGAAGAGAAATCTCCATATTAATAGGCGTATTAACTGGGCACTGCCTCATTGGTAGGCACGCAGAAAGACTTGGTGTGCCCTACCGACGATGCTGTAGGAGTTGTAAGGATGATGAGGAGGAGGAAACGGTGGAGCACCTCATCTGCAACTGCCCGGCTTTAAGTGGCGCGAGAATCCGCTTTTTGGGAGTTCCCTTCCTGGTCAGCCTACGCCAGGTCACGGAGCTGGACATAAAGGACCTGATTTCCTTTATCAAGTCATCTAAATGGTTCGATGAGGAGTAACGGTGTCGGTCTAGGAGGGTCAGTCCCGGGATTCTGCTATGTGGAGAATTCCGTTAATACCGGGATTTTCCATATGGCAGGGTCCCGGAACTGACTTTCCTAGTGTTGGTGGTATCACAACGGGCCTTTTAATACTGGCCTAGGTGTGCCTCTGCGGCAGCCACTTGAACCTAACCTAACCTAACTTGCACATTCGTAGAGTAAAATTTAATGGGCAACAAAACTGCATACTCAAAAATTTTCTGAAAATTCTGCCAAAAAAGTTCAAAATTTATGTATGTATGTACTAAACTAAATTTACTTTTGTATGGAGGAAAACACTCAACACCCTTGAAAGAAAAATTCTGATAATTCATAAAAAAAAAAAAATTCTGACGTGTACATGAAAATCGCCGATACACGTGTATTTTTATTTTTTGTCCACTTTCCGAAAAAGTCTATTTGGTTCATAGGACAGAAAAAAGTTCGTTTTTGTACCGCAGTGTTATTGAACGATTAAGATTTTTGCTACCACGAAATAAATTCCAAATGAAATAACTCCCAATGCGTTGGGCTTTATTTCATAAAATTGTGTTGGGAATTATTTCATAATGAAATAAGTCCCAAATGAAATAACTCCCAACAAGTTTTTGTTGGTTGTTATTTTATTTTCCAGCATTGGGAGTTATTTCATATTTGTTGGGACTTATTTCATTTCTCTTAAAACTATGTTACGTGCTGGCCTTTGGGCGGAGGCCGCTATGTCCCCTGGCGTCCTCCTACCCTCACGTCGCATACCCCGGGAAAGCCGTGCAGGTATGCTTGCATATGCACGAGCTAGCTCGCCGGACTGTGGGGTGGATTGTTGGCCTCCCGAGGCATGTCAGCCGCACCATACAAAAAAATATCATACCTGACCATGCATCACTTGCACCTCAGGTCTGTCCGCGCTTACACCCCCCTCTACTGACCCCCCTTCCGGCCTCAGATGGTATTTTGGCCGGGCCACTCTAGACCCTCCCTTCCTTGGTCGGCAGTGGCAACCTGTTTTTGCCGACCCCAATGCGTCCCCTATGCGCCCCTTAGCACCTCCCCATCTCCGTCTCTGTCCAGTCCGTCCGTCCCCACCACATCTGAAAAGAAGAACACTTGATTTCAATTAACAATTTAGCAATACATGGTGTTTTATTAAAATGTGTTCATGAGATATGCAAGATTACAAATATGTTCTAGTTAGTGTGTACGTTTATGCTTGTGCCCTTCGTGGGCTTCAACTTACATGCTAGGCTATGTTGTTGTTGTAACGAGGCGTAGCCCTGCCTAAATGTCAGACAGGGTCACCTCGAGTGTATTGCTCTTGGCCGGGTCGATATAAGAAAACGGCCCGGGTCGTTTCGGCACGATGGGTACAGCACAAGTACTGGTACCGTTCTCGTAGATCCGGCAATACAAGAAACTAAACTAGCCGTGCAGGCTATATAGGTCATTTAGCGTTACCCAGGGTGCACCAACTGGGAGGCGACCTACTTTTACACATGCTAGGCTATGCTAATGCGCGCTAAACTGCGTGTGTACCTGACCAAAATGTTCATATACCCAGTTGGCATGGGCACATTACTTCGTAAGTAAGGTGAGCGCGTGTATGTGTGTGTGTTGCTTGACCTCGCTAGATCACTCGCCTATGAACAACAGGCCCCAAAAACCGGGTCTACGACAGACTCACACACCCATACAAACACCCCCGTATTACAAAAATTGCGAACTCAACTTTTTCTCCTTTTGGATAATCGTAAACAAATGGAACTTGATGTCAAACCAACTGACAAAACATCAAAATCAAAACTTCCAAGTAAATTAAATTATTTAAAATAAAAAAAAATAGAATTAAAAAAAATGCTTTAGGCTCGCAACGAGTGTGTGCACATGTGCGTGTGTACGCATATGAGTATACGTAATTACGCGTCTATGAGTTTCCCTGCTCGAAAGTACATTTTGGCAAACTGACAGCCGTTCAACAAAGTTCACATGCGACGCTATTAACTAAGAGGACTAACACTACAACATATGCAACACCTCACTCGTCGGGCTCTGCTTACAACCAAATAAAACTCAACTTAAGTACGTTTAACAAAATAAATGGCAATCCAGGATTACTGAATCGTAACAAGCATTCAAAACACCCGCCTGTAAGTGTGTACTCGAGTGTGTCTGTCCACCTTGGTGGTGCTTTGTTCCATGCCCCAAGTGCGTACGTGGGTGTATGTGGGCGTCGTCTATTCGACCTTAAGAGTTCGTGTCCCAAATTCACGTGGGCCAATACGCCACACTCCGTCCCACCTACACGTCTATACTTGGCGCAGGGAACATACTAAAAAAAAATTAAAACTAAAATCGAACTAAAGCTTAAATGATATCAGATGAAGAAATATGCAATTATCTGTATGCGTGTCCTGCCTAGTGGCACTATCACTGCGCTCGGAGTGTGCGCATGTGTGGGCGTGGGTGTGGGTGTTTGCTCGACCCTGCCGGGTCGAGGTCGCCCGCCTACTGTGACTCCCAACGTTTGGGGATGCTGGTTAGAAGCACACCCTCACATGCCTACACTCCGATCGACTGTATGCGTGTTGTGAACTAAAATATTTGCAATTGAAATAACGCGAAATTTGAAAATATCAATAACCGAGAAGTAAAAGTTCGCTCATGTAATACAGTACCAGGAATGCGCAGGCCTCGTCTAGACCCTCACTTGGATGGCAATGTGCCACACGGATTAATTTACCACGCTTTATCCCTCCCAGGCCTACAAGACGTCTTGTAACATGGTTAAAGGAGTGCAACTACCGTGGTGCTTGAACCACCACTTCACAAAGTAAAGAAACTTGAGGAAAAGAACTCTATCCCCAAAAGTGGAGGGTGTGAGACGATGCCGTCGACTATTGCGTTCGTGCTTGACATCAAACCCGAGCGATGCATGTGGATAAACTCAGCCTAAAATTAAAACTTAAATGGAGACCTTCCGTCTCGCTATTGCCAAGGCGGCCTACGCTTATGGCGTGCGACTTGCCCCGCACCCTGTTGCGACCCCTACAACTATATCTTATAATTAGGAAACCTGATGCTGCCGTCTGTATTGATGACTTCGACCATGCTAATGAGTGTCGACGGTGGCGGCTGGCCGCTATTTGCGGTGACTTCCGGGTTCTCCCAGCACCTCGTCTGTTGTGGTGGGTATGCCGTGGTCTTGCTGACCAACTGTTGACGTGTGTGATGGAGGTGGCGGTGTTGCCGCGTCGTTGTGGAGTTGTTGATGGCGCCCGCGTGTTGTTACTTGGCGTGACGCTGTAGGCGCTGGTGCCACGAATGCCTCGTGGCTGTATGATTGCACGTTTGCTCTGCAAGTAACCGTTCAGGTTAGCATATTGCGCATTTCATAGCCTGACCTTCTTACTTACCCAGTGCCTGCCTGCTTCGCGTGACTGCGCGAGTATCGATCGCTTCCTATTGGTGTGGTAGGTTGCCCGTCAAATCCGCTTGCTCCTAACAGTGGTGGTGTACTGGCGCGACTGCTGTTTGGCGTTGTCGACTGCGCCGCCGTTGAACCAATGGAGATGGCCTCTGGATGCGGATGTGGGTGTGGATATGGGCGCTGCCGCTGCTGCAGCTATAAGCGTGCCTTCCTCCCGGTGTTCTGGATGACCCGGGTTGAGAAAAGAAATGGCTGCCTCGTGCCCCTCCCGCGGATAGTGTGAGCGGTTTCCGCAAATAAATTGTCGATGAGGTTGGCACGGCCCCGCTCTCAGGAGTTGGCGTATTGCGCCGACCGCTTGAACAATTTTTCCTGCAAGGTTGGTGATTCCCATTAGCACACATTTATTTTTTTTTTTTTTTTTCGTGCAGCTTTACTTACTCCGTTTCTGGAAGACTCGATTGCAGGTTTCCTGGAATATCTGTAGGGGCACTTTGCCTCTCCACTCCTGGATGCTTCGGATAGACCCGTATTTGTCCTACCTGGACTACCTCCTGATTCCGGCGGATTTAACTTTTTTTTTTTTCTTACCGCGGGTCGAATATGCTGCCGAACACTTTGACTGCTGACGTTGAAAAAGGCCGCTGAAACGGAAATTGCCCGCCAGGTTGCTGTCAAAATGACACCTGTCATTTGATGACGTGGCAGGAAGTGTTCGGAACTCCGAGCTGCCAGATCGCACGAGTTGCTTTTAGAAGCACAGGGTGAACGCAACAGGGCGAGCGCTGCAGTCCGTCCTTGCTTGGCCAGGCGCTCGAAAGGCTGGTCGCCCAGTGCCACTTCCCTCTTATCGTCGCAAGTCCTTCGCATGGTATATGCCCACCGGGCGTCCAGCTGCATCTCCCACCTCGTACAACGCGTTTCCCTTGGACGACAGGATCATAGACCTCAGATACTTCGGCGCAAGCTTGGAATTGAATCCTTCCGTGGCATTACTCAATTTGAAATTTCGCCGGTACACGGTCTCGCCTTCCCGGTACTTCACCGGACGAGCCCTGGTATTGTATGTCTGCTGTCCTTTCCTGTAGGCCTCTTCCAGGTTCTTTATCAGCCTCTCTCTCATGAGCCAAGCACGGTCCCCCCTCTGCACGACGTCTATGCCTTCTTCTCGCAGTGCCTCGAGTCGACGCAGAGTTTCATACGCTCTGCCGTGCTGTACCATCGTTTGCCCGAAAACGGCTGTATATGGTTCTATTCGGATGGCTTCGTGCACCGCGCTCCGTATTGCAAACGCCGCCAGTGATACGTGCTGATCCCAACTGCTTTGGTCCGTACCCGCGATGTATGTGCGCAGCATGGCGAGCAGCGACCGATTGACCCTCTCGGAGGCGTTCGCCTGCGGCGCATATGGCGCGGTCTTAACATGGTTCACTCCGTAGCTCCTTAAGAACCCCACAAACGAATCCGCGACAAATTGCCGGCCGTTGTCGGAGTGTAAAGCCTCCGGCACGCCAAAAACATGAAAGATCTCTGTCTCGAGATACTTAACCACCTCCTGCGCAGTCGCCTGCCTCATGGGTTTAAAGAATACGAACTTTGTGAAGTGGTCCAGAACTACGAAGATCACCGTATTTCCCGATCGCGACCGCGGGTACGGCCCGCAGAAGTCCACATAGAGCCTCTGAAACGGCCGCTCCGTCCGGAAACGATCTGTCATTGGCGGTCTCGATGAAATGTTTGGCGCTTTGGCGCATTTACACAACTCGCACCTGGCGACGAAGCTTCGCACCGTTCCAGCCATCCTCGGCCAAAACGCCTTGCTCCTTACCCTGTGCAGCGTCTTCGCTGTACCGCCATGACCTGCAGATCGATCCCCGTGCGCCTCTTCCAGCAGCCTCTGTCTCATTCCCTCTGGCACCCATACTCTCCACACTGTCTCTGCCTCGTCTTCCGCGCGCCTTGGGCGCACCCTTTTGTATACGATGCCATCGGTGACTCGCAGATCCGGTAATCGTTCGGCGTTTTGTGCAATCTGCCGTCCAAGTGCTACGTAGTCTTCGCTGGCGAACTCCGGCGACGTGAAGTCGATCTCGGCCATGGCCTCCATCGCGCTTACCTCCTCCATGTGCATGCGGCTCAGCGTATCTGGGACAACATTCTGCGCGCCTTTCCTATGCTCTATCTTGAAATCGAAGCCCTGTAGCTTCAGGCTCCATCTAGCCAACCGTCCCGAGAGATCCTTTTGTCCCATGAGCCATTTCAGACTCATGTGATCAGTGATCACTGTGAATAGAAGACCTTCCAGATACGCGCGGAACTTTTTGACGCTCACGACCGCGGCTAGGCACTCCAGCTCTGTTATTGTGTAGTTTCGCTGGGCGGAATTCAGCTTCTGCGACATGAACGCGATCGGTCGCTCGTTGCCCTCGTCATCCTTTTGGAACAGCACGCTGCCAATGCCCTGTGTGGACGCGTCGCACTGCACGTAGAAGTGCTTGCTGAAGTCCGGATTAACGAGTACCTCGGCTGAGGTGAGCGCTGTCTTCAGCAGTTCGAACGCCTCCACTGCCTCCGGTGTCATCGCGAATGTTTTGCCTTTGCGCAGGCACTCCGTCATCGGCGCGGCAATTGTGGCGAAGTTCGATATAAATCTCCGGTACCATCCGCACATGCCTAGAAAGGGCGTAGCTGCTTGATAGTGATTGGTACCGGGAACTCCACAATCGCGCGCACCTTCTCGGGGTCCGTCTTCAACTCCCCCTGCCCTACTATAAAGCCTAAGTACTTCAATTCGCGATGGCAAAACTTCGACTTGTTCACGTTTATGGTGAGACCGGCGCTGGCGAGACACTCAGCCACTTCTGCCAAGTGCACAAGATGCGACTCGAAGTCCGGAGAACACACTAGCAGATCGTCGATGTAGACGAAAACGTTTTCTCTTAGACGCGAGGGGATCACCTTGTCCATCAGTCTGCATAACCGCTGACTGTCGTTGCACAGGCCGAAGGGCATTACCTTAAAGTGATACAATGGTCGGCCCGGAACAGTGAACGCGGTCAATTCCCTCGACCCCGTCTCCAATGGGATCTGCCAGAAGGCGTCCTTCAAATCGATCCCCGAAATGAAGTGCGTCTCCCGCAAACGCGCCAGGATCCCTTCCACGTGTTGTGTTGGATATGCATCCTTTTTCGTGCGCTCATTGAGCTTGCGCATATCCACACACAGCCGCTTTTTCCCGGGTTTCTCAACTAGAACGATCGGCGAGCTCCAAGCGCTGTTACTCTCTTCTATGACACCTAGCTTGAGCATCCGGTCAATCTCCTCATAGGCATACTTCTGTTTGACCGGCGACATCGGATAATGCCGTTGCTTCACCGGCACCGTGTCATCCGCGACCTCGATCGTGTGCTCTAGGAGGTGTGTCCTTCCGAGTCCAAGTTCTGTGAACGACGGGAACAATCCTTTTACGCGCTCTAACTCCCTGCTCTGGTCGGCGGTCAGGTCCAGTTGTCCCTGGGTCTCCAATTCCGAGACAACCCTGGGCGCCACCCCAAAGGTATCCCAGAAGTCGATCCCCAGGTACAACTCCTGCTTTAAACTGGGCACCAAGTACAGCGTCATCGGCTTCAGTTTCCCGCGCCACCCTATCTCCACCTCGACCTTACCGACCACAGCTTGCGCTTTCCCGTCGGCCGTCTTCAAATGTTCCCTAAGCTTGAGCAACTTGCCCCCCATCTTCTCTTCCCACGCGTGCGCAGCCGAACCAAGCAGCTTATCGAGGCGCCGCTATCCAACAAGCCTTGCATCTTAACTCCCTCGATTTCCACTTGCACGTACGGTCGCTTGTCGACGGCGTCGCGAATGACAGTTTCCTCAACCGCCTTTGCCACGCGCCGCTTGTCTCGCGCGCGCTTGCGTATCTTGATGACCTTCCTCCATTTTCTGCTCGGTCCGATCTCTGCCACTTCTGGCGCGCTTCCTTCGTCGCTCACAGGATACATCCCTGAAGAGGTCTCGAAAATCCGCGCTCGTGCCGCGTCGTACCTGGCCTGTCGCTCACTTAGAGATGGACGTGTTGTTGTCCCGTGCGCGCTTTCCCCCACGCGCTTACTATTAAAAAATGTCTTTGATTGGTTTAAAAAAATTGTATTGTCTGGTTTCTTCAAAATTTGGTTAAATGGCAAAATTACTTCTCCGGGGTTGACCGACGCTGACAGGGCTCCCCGGTCTTCCTGTCGCTCTCCTGGTTTCTCGCCTGGCATCCTTCGCAGAGCTGTTTGCTGGGTAAGTTGCACTTATAGCAAATCATGCTGTGGAGACGCCCATCGCAGCTGTGTCCGTCAGCGCGCGCCTGTGGCTTGTCCTCGCTCTTGGGCTTGAGGTCGCTCGAAGGCTCCTTCCGCATCGGCCTATCTCTGGTGGGCCTGTGAAACGCTTCCAGCGTCTCTGGCTCTGCCTCAGCGCGGTCGTCCTCCAGCTCTTCGAGCGCCTTTCTGCGATACGGCTTTGTCTCGTACTCCGCCAGGTGCTTCTCTGCCCTGCGACACTCCCTCCTGAGATCCTCCAGCGACTCGATCCGGCAGCCAAAGATGAGGTTCTTTATCCGCGGCTTCAGATTCCTGCGCATCAGGTTGACTAGGCTTTGCTCCGGCAGCCTGGTCCGCATCGTCAGCTCCATACCCCGAACCACCGCGTAGAACTCCTCAAACTTTTCGTTGTACTCCTGCTTGCGCTCGTTCATCGCTTGGCGGATTTCTTCATCGCAGTCCGCCTTTCTAAACTGCTCCACAATCGCCTTTCGAAACGCCTGAAAGTCCACAAAACTCTCGTCCGGATGCTCCTCGGTGTACAGCCAGTACCATTCTTGCGCCTGACCTTCTAACAGTAGATGGAAATTCGCAAATAAGTCCTGAGCCGAAATGTTGTGTTTTTTCCGAAGCGTTTCCACACGGAAAAGGAAGCGCTCGATCGGGACCGCTTTTGGGCCCGCGTCGAACTTGAGGCGCCAATCGCGTATGGCCTTGGTAGCCGATCTTTCGTATTGCGCGCCCGCCCTGTTGTGCCTATCTGCTGCTCGTGAGCCTGGTGTCCTTTGCGCGCTGGTGACGCGCTCGCCGCCGCACTGTTCGCGTTCGTCCGCGGTAGCATTCGCCGCGCTTGCCTCCGCGTCCTGCAACCACTCTTCGCGCCGCGCTGCCTCTTGCGCGCCCCTGCTTTCACCCTCCAAATCTGCTAATCTGCTTGATAAAATGTTGATGTCCTTTCTGAATATCTGTGCAACCTCCTTGACCGCTTGGGTTGTGGAACGGCTCATCGCCAGCTGATACTGGAAGAACATTTCTTCGAACTTCCGCATCAGCGTTTCACCTACCGCGTCGGCCGTCGCGCACTCAGGGCTTGATGTTACCTGCGGTGGCTGTACTCGCGCTCCCAATACTTCTGCCGCCTCTCCATGAGCGCCTGCTTCGTTATGCGCGCCCGCCTCGTTAAGCCCGCCCGCGTCGCCATTTCCCTCGTCGCGGTACCGCGCTTCTAAGTGCGCCATTCCACTCTCCAATTCCTCGTCGCCACCCGCGCCTACGCTGCTACGCCGCTCCACCTTACTCGGATCCTTTGACATGTCGCCGCGCGCTGATTAACAAAAACGCTGATGCAGACGAAGTTGAATAAAAACTAATCCAAAATATCGCCTGCGCTCTCGAACTACGCCGAGCGCTTAACAAATGATCGCAAAAAAAATCGAAAACAAACTCTTGAAAAAAGTACTGTCAAAAAAACTCAAAATCCAATTACCCATAAACCCGAAATATACGTGGTACATATACGTGGTTTATAGACGTGTATATTTATGTGTTTGTATGTGTGTTTATTATCAGCCTACGTATGTGCCCGTAAACCGAGTGCGAAATAAAAAAATAATAGAAAAAAATGAAAATAAACTTTACGAAATGAAACTTTGTGCCTTCTTTACTCGATGTGGTGTCCGTCCGCCTAGCGTCGTCCGTCTATTCCAGTTCCCCAGAAGCAGTCTGGTCCCCCACCCCCAAGCAGCCGCAGACACTATCAGCCGGCGCCAAAGTTGGCCAACTGAGCTACCTACTCCGCTTAACTCCCCCGTTGGGATTCTTCCACGAACACTATCGTCCACTCTTAGACTGGCAAAACGAGCTGCCCGCGGACCTGATCCCTCGTGGCCAAGGTCAGAAATCGCCACTATCGTCCAGCCTAAACAACACCAAAACAAGCTGGCTGACCCCTGGTCCCCCGTCCACGAAACCCCCCTGCATCGATACTATTGGCCAGCTAAACGAAGCCAAACCAAGCTACCGATGTGTATTGAAAGTAAAATTTTTAAATTTGAAAATGAAAATTAAAATCTTAAAAGAAGATTTAAATTGAAGAATAAAGATCCCACAAAGCAAACGCTAACATTCCCGAAGTGTGTCCGAAATCCTCTAAGGCTCCACTCACTGTGGGGCCCCACGTTGGGCGCCATTTCTGTTACGTGCTGGCCTTTGGGCGGAGGCCGCTATGTCCCCTGGCGTCCTCCTACCCTCACGTCGCATACCCCGGGAAAGCCGTGCAGGTATGCTTGCATATGCACGAGCTAGCTCGCCGGACTGTGGGGTGGATTGTTGGCCGCCCGAGGCATGTCAGCCGCACCATACAAAAAAATATCATACCTGACCATGCATCACTTGCACCTCAGGTCTGTCCGCGCTTACACCCCCCTCTACTGACCCCCCTTCCGGCCTCAGATGGTATTTTGGCCGGGCCACTCTAGACCCTCCCTTCCTTGGTCGGCAGTGGCAACCTGTTTTTGCCGACCCCAATGCGTCCCCTATGCGCCCCTTAGCACCTCCCCATCTCCGTCTCTGTCCAGTCCGTCCGTCCCCACCACATCTGAAAAGAAGAACACTTGATTTCAATTAACAATTTAGCAATACATGGTGTTTTATTAAAATGTGTTCATGAGATATGCAAGATTACAAATATGTTCTAGTTAGTGTGTACGTTTATGCTTGTGCCCTTCGTGGGCTTCAACTTTCATGCTAGGCTATGCTAATGCGCGCTAAAGTGCGTGTGTACCTGACCAAAATGTTCATATACCCAGTTGGCATGGGCACATTACTTCGTAAGTAAGGTGAGCGCGTGTATGTGTGTGTGTTGCTTGACCTCGCTAGATCACTCGCCTATGAACAACAGGCCCCAAAAACCGGGTCTACGACAGACTCACACACCCATACAAACACCCCCGTATTACAAAAATTGCGAACTCAACTTTTTCTCCTTTTGGATAATCGTAAACAAATGGAACTTGATGTCAAACCAACTGACAAAACATCAAAATCAAAACTTCCAAGTAAATTAAATTATTTAAAATAAAAAAAAATAGAATTAAAAAAAATGCTTTAGGCTCGCAACGAGTGTGTGCACATGTGCGTGTGTACGCATATGAGTATACGTAATTACGCGTCTATGAGTTTCCCTGCTCGAAAGTACATTTTGGCAAACTGACAGCCGTTCAACAAAGTTCACATGCGACGCTATTAACTAAGAGGACTAACACTACAACATATGCAACACCTCACTCGTCGGGCTCTGCTTACAACCAAATAAAACTCAACTTAAGTACGTTTAACAAAATAAATGGCAATCCAGTACATGAATTCCAGTTTTCGCTAATGCTTAATTTCCATCTCCTAAAATCTCTAAATTCATTTTGCCAAATTTTAGCGACTTTTGCGATTCCAGTGAAAGAAAATCGCTATAAATCTCCATCTTTGCTTCATTTTTTGGCATATTTAAGCGATGAACGCAAAATGAATCAGATAACGTAGATCAGCTGTTTTTGACAGCTACTAAGCTAAATTTGCGATTCTCCAATTTTAGCCATCTCGTAAAATCTCCAATTTTCTCCAAAAGCTGGCAAATTTTGGCGACGAAAAAAAGTTGTTGCTAAAACGCAAAAAAATAGGAAAAAGGGTAGAATTATGTTGTTTTAGGCCCTAAAATTACTCAAAAACAATAAATATGTGTAATTTTTAAAAAAATTGATATTTAATTATGTATTTGCTCATTATTTTGGAAATTGTATTTTTTTATATCCTACTAAAACTGCAAAAAACACGTAGGAAAAAGTCGGGAGAGGAGTCAAAAGTCGAGTTTCAGTCCTAGAAATCATAATCCGGAGTCACAAAAGTAATATTATTTATCATTTAAAAGTTATAACTAAAAAACATTCTTTGTTTCCGTATAACAATTTTATAGAGAAAAACTCAATAAATAATTAAATTAAGGTGTATATAACAATTTAAAATCTGTTCTTAACCGACTTTAATAAACAAACACAAATCTTTTTACCGAAAATGGAATTTATTTTGTAATTAAAAAAGTAGAGTAACGCTGAAAAGTAAGGGATTAGTAGCTAGTAACTTCGGGCGTTTCGGTTTACTTCTGGCTTTTTCTGAGTTGTAAAGGATCACAACTAAATTGACATCTTGCAGTGATGCCTGCGTGCCATCTATAGTGCAGATAATGCGCTATTATCATAGCTAGGCGGCTTGTGTATCAGAATCGCAAATAAGCGGCATCTCCTAAAATTCTGCGAGTTCATTTGCTTAAGCATTTTAGCATATTTTAGCATTTACGAGATGGAGATGGATGGAGATTTCTAGAATTCGCCTGCTGGATTACTGAATCGTAACAAGCATTCAAAACACCCGCCTGTAAGTGTGTACTCGAGTGTGTCTGTCCACCTTGGTGGTGCTTTGTTCCATGCCCCAAGTGCGTACGTGGGTGTATGTGGGCGTCGTCTATTCGACCTTAAGAGTTCGTGTCCCAAATTCACGTGGGCCAATACGCCACACTCCGTCCCACCTACACGTCTATACTTGGCGCAGGGAACATACTAAAAAAAAATTAAAACTAAAATCGAACTAAAGCTTAAATGATATCAGATGAAGAAATATGCAATTATCTGTATGCGTGTCCTGCCTAGTGGCACTATCACTGCGCTCGGAGTGTGCGCATGTGTGGGCGTGGGTGTGGGTGTTTGCTCGACCCTGCCGGGTCGAGGTCGCCCGCCTACTGTGACTCCCAACGTTTGGGGATGCTGGTTAGAAGCACACCCTCACATGCCTACACTCCGATCGACTGTATGCGTGTTGTGAACTAAAATATTTGCAATTGAAATAACGCGAAATTTGAAAATATCAATAACCGAGAAGTAAAAGTTCGCTCATGTAATACAGTACCAGGAATGCGCAGGCCTCGTCTAGACCCTCACTTGGATGGCAATGTGCCACACGGATTAATTTACCACGCTTTATCCCTCCCAGGCCTACAAGACGTCTTGTAACATGGTTAAAGGAGTGCAACTACCGTGGTGCTTGAACCACCACTTCACAAAGTAAAGAAACTTGAGGAAAAGAACTCTATCCCCAAAAGTGGAGGGTGTGAGACGATGCCGTCGACTATTGCGTTCGTGCTTGACATCAAACCCGAGCGATGCATGTGGATAAACTCAGCCTAAAATTAAAACTTAAATGGAGACCTTCCGTCTCGCTATTGCCAAGGCGGCCTACGCTTATGGCGTGCGACTTGCCCCGCACCCTGTTGCGACCCCTACAACTATATCTTATAATTAGGAAACCTGATGCTGCCGTCTGTATTGATGACTTCGACCATGCTAATGAGTGTCGACGGTGGCGGCTGGCCGCTATTTGCGGTGACTTCCGGGTTCTCCCAGCACCTCGTCTGTTGTGGTGGGTATGCCGTGGTCTTGCTGACCAACTGTTGACGTGTGTGATGGAGGTGGCGGTGTTGCCGCGTCGTTGTGGAGTTGTTGATGGCGCCCGCGTGTTGTTACTTGGCGTGTCGCTGTACGCGCTGGTGCCACGAATGCCTCGTGGCTGTATGATTGCACGTTTGCTCTGCAAGTAACCGTTCAGGTTAGCATATTGCGCATTTCATAGCCTGACCTTCTTACTTACCCAGTGCCTGCCTGCTTCGCGTGACTGCGCGAGTATCGATCGCTTCCTATTGGTGTGGTAGGTTGCCCGTCAAATCCGCTTGCTCCTAACAGTGGTGGTGTACTGGCGCGACTGCTGTTTGGCGTTGTCGACTGCGCCGCCGTTGAACCAATGGAGATGGCCTCTGGATGCGGATGTGGGTGTGGATATGGGCGCTGCCGCTGCTGCAGCTATAAGCGTGCCTTCCTCCCGGTGTTCTGGATGACCCGGGTTGAGAAAAGAAATGGCTGCCTCGTGCCCCTCCCGCGGATAGTGTGAGCGGTTTCCGCAAATAAATTGTCGATGAGGTTGGCACAGCCCCGCTCTCAGGAGTTGGCGTATTGCGCCGACCGCTTGAACAATTTTTCCTGCAAGGTTGGTGATTCCCATTAGCACACATTTTTTTTTTTTTTTTTTTTTCGTGCAGCTTTACTTACTCCGTTTCTGGAAGACTCGATTGCAGGTTTCCTGGAATATCTGTAGGGGCACTTTGCCTCTCCACTCCTGGATGCTTCGGATAGACCCGGATTTGTCCTACCTGGACTACCTCCTGATTCCGGCGGATTTAACTTTTTTTTTTTTCTTACCGCGGGTCGAATATGCTGCCGAACACTTTGACTGCTGACGTTGAAAAAGGCCGCTGAAACGGAAATTGCCCGCCAGGTTGCTGTCAAAATGACACCTGTCATTTGATGACGTGGCAGGAAGTGTTCGGAACTCCGAGCTGCCAGATCGCACGAGTTGCTTTTAGAAGCACAGGGTGAACGCAACAACTACAATTTACTATTTTTTACCATTGGGATTTATTTCATTTTCATTGGGACTTATTTGCTTGTTTTAACTGAGCACTACCTTATTGGTAGGCACGCAGAGAGGCTAGGTGTGCGCTACCGACGCTGCTGTAGGAGCTGCAAAGATGATGTGTCCTCGCAAAGATGATGTGACTGCAAATTAAACTCGAAACCAATCAATAAAGGGCAGGCGTAAATGAATTTGTAATGTATAGTTTATTTCTGAAATTCAGATGGATTAGAAATGGATACAATTAAAATTTTTATTCTTACCGCGGTTCCGTCTCTGTCGGCTAATTAACAACGAGTAACAAATCTTTAATCTTAAATACCAAAATTACAATGTCATCGAGTACGGAACTTTAGCTAACAAGGTTGCCATGTGTAAAGTAGAAACAGATAACATAAAGACACAACGTTGCATTTGCTGGGCGTTCGTCAACAGATGATGAGGAGGAAACGAAAAAGCACCTCATGTGCAACTGCCCGGCTTTAAGCGGGGCGAGAACGAGCTTTTTGGGAGTTCCCTTCCTAGATAGCCTACGCTATATCGCGGAGCTGGACATAAAAGACTTGATGGCCTTCTTAAAGTCATCGAAGTGGTTCGAGGAGGAGTAACGGTGTCGGTTTAGGAGTGTCAGTCCCGGGATTCTGCTATGTGGAAAATCCCAACAACTCAGAGATTTTCCATATAGCCGGGTCCCGGTACCGACTTTCCTAGTTTTGGTGGTATCACAACGGGCCTTTTAAAACTGGCCTAAGTGTGCCTCTGCGGCAGCCACTTAAACCTAACCCTATTTCATTTCTCTTAAAATTGCAATTTACGTTTTTGTAACTGTTTCTATAACTGCTGTTAGGTAAGATTTTAGCAAAACAACCAGCAGTCTTACATGCTTTATTTTATATCAGGTGAATAACCATCATTTCAGTAACAAAGAATATACGAAAAATATTACTTACTTACTGTTTTAAGCGACATAACATGGTTTCGTATATTTCGTCTGCATTACATACTATTGTAATTCGCAGATAATTTATGGAATATTCGGAATACATGGTGGTTTTTTTTTTAATGAGATAAATGAGATAAGCCATTAGAGCCAAGTGCTCACCACCAAAAACTTTCAGGTGTTTTCTACGGAAATGAGGATAGCCACAGTTGCATTCTCAGAGCCAAAGTGCTCGCCCCGATTAATACATATAAAGTGTCACTGCCAAAACACAGTCCACTAGCCTTGATGGTAAATACGAATAATTAAAAAGAACCAAAGACAGTCCACGAGACTTGATGGAATATAAAAATAATAAATGGGATTCGAACAGGCAACCCCGGCCAACTCCCTCAACCATATAATACAACAACCACTATAATATTAAACTGCTCGCCGCCCCATGTTGAAGACATGGATGAAAATCTAATCCAATTCGAGTAATCTATATATACTTACCTTTAAAACTTTCCTGTTAAACTGAATCCTAAAATTGTTGAATTTATATTTAAAGTTGAATTTTTTATACTTACGTTGTTACATACACACATATATACTTACCTATACCATTAAATACTTACCTCCTATTACACTTACCATCCATACTTACCCTAAATGAACCTTACCTTTGAATTCGATACATCCTAATGTGCAACTCATACCTTGTAAAACTACAGCTTTTCTATTTACTTACATTTTTTATATGTACATATGTTGGTATGCTCACTGCACCGCTTAGCGGCGGTCATTGATGGCCGCTTAGTTCAGTTTATGTTGAGCGCGCGGTCTAATATCCACTATCTTAAGTGCAATAAAATACCAACCTTTTTAGTATAAAATTAAAATACGTACCTATTGTAAATTAACGGTGTGAACTAAAGAACAAAATTATTAAATAAAATCATATTAGTAAACTTTATTTTAAAACTTAAAACTAAAACCAATAGTGTAGTGTTTATTTGCAAAGGAAATAGCGGAAGTCCCAAAGTGGTGAGTGCCCACACCCTCAATAGTGCTAACCTTATACATGGTCCATTCGTCGCCATACGAAGTGAATCAGCGCCTAGAAAAAAACAAAAATCTTCTTCTGAAAAAATTAAAGAAATTTATAAATTTAAAATTTACACAAAAGTCGAAAGAAAGTGGTATAATGAAAAAAGGCATTAGGGTGCTCTTAAAAAAGAAAAAAAAACACTGCAAATAAAAGGTAAAAAGTAACTGCAAATAAAAAGTGAGAGAAACATAGAAAAAAAACAGTGAAAAATTGTCAAAAATTCGTAACGAAAAACCTGAAAAGAAAGAAAATATTGATGAAAAAGTGGTTTTTTGAACAAAAATTTGAAAAAAGGTAAAAGGTGAAAAAGTTAAATAAAACTTACTGAAAAAAAAAAAAATAAGAAATTGGTGACCTGAAAAAGATAAGAAAGTAAGATTAAAATTTGATGACCTGGAAAAGAAAAAAAGAAGTTAAAAAAAGGTGAAAAAAAATTTTAAAACCTGAAAGAAAAAAGTTTATTATTAAAAAGTTTGAAGAATAATTTTTGAGAAAAAGCTAAAAAAGAAAGAAAAAAGAAAAATTGTTGCACTTCTCCATTTAAAAAACATTTTCTGAAATCTGGAAATAAATATATACAGAAAATAATAAAGGCCTGGTTCTGAATAAAAATTAACGACAATTTTTAAGAACCAAATCAAAAACCCTCATTTGTATATTTTATTAAACAAAAAAAAAAATATATAAAAATATAAAAATTTTACAAAAATACATTACCTACCGATAAAAGCCAAAAAGGAAAAAAGGCAAATACAGAAATAAGAAGAAAGGTACAGTCTACCTAAAAAGCAACAAAATCATCATCAAAGTTCATCACATCAAAAAGCAGCTAGCAAACAGCAGAAAAACCCCCGTTTCCGAAGAAGTCAGCAAGTCCCGTATATTCAAAAAAAGGTAGTCACCAGCCAAAAGTAAGTGCCGTTTAAATTTTTATCCCATATACCTACATACATACTTACACTCATACTCATATAAATATATTTTACCCCACATATCCTCGATATACCCGATTCACATAACGGATCTCTAAGAAAATATATGAGAAACCCCTTACGTTCTCATTTGCAGAAATTTTAAATTATAAAATTTTAAATAACGCAATCTTATATACATATATATATATAAACCCATTGCACCTTACCCATATACCACTTACATTCGTTATACATACTGGAATAATGGTCAATAACCCCCGCACCCCCCTCTACTTCTTATGGGTCAGTTACATAAAGCTTTATTTTGGCTTTACCTCAAACTTTGACTTTGACAGAAAAGTTCAGTATACGTATTTAAACGAAGCATGGTAAATTGGGGACCTCAAAGTTGAAGCAAGGTCAAAATTTGGCAAACTCTCAAATTTTGCTTGCTTTGCTTGCCTTGACAATCAGATCTTGATGACTTTGCTTTAATTAAAGAATACAAAGTTGGAGGAAATAATAATTAATTCATTTTTTCTATATTAAATTAATAATTTAACCAAAACAATCTGAATGCAAAGAAAAAAATAACGAAAACAAATGTATAAAAGAGAAGCGTCAAGGCGTTTAAGGGTCGAATACATAAAGCTTTGTTAACCTCGCCTGACATTTGCTACCTCAAAACTTTGCGTCCAACTTCAGAGGTATGCTACAATGAACGCCTTGACGCTTCTCTTTTATACATTTGTTTTCGTTATTTTTTTCTTTGCATTCGTAGTGTTTTAGTTAATTTATTAATTTAATAGAGAAAAAATGAATTAATTATTATTTTCTCCAACATTTTATTCTTTAATTAAAGCAAAGTCATCAGCTTCTGATTGTCAAAGCAAGCAAAGCAAGCAAAATTTGAGAGTTTGCCAAATTTTAACCTTGCTTCAACTTTGAGGTCTTTAATTTGCCATGCTTCGTTTAAATACGTATACTGAACTTTTCTGTCAAAGTCAAAGTTCGAGGTAAAGCCAAAATAAAGTTTTATGTAACTGACCCTTTATTGTAGCATACCTCTGAAGTTGGACGCAAAGTTTTGAGGTAGCAAATGTCAGGCGAGGTTAACAAAGCTTTATGTATTCGACCCTTTACACTCAGCATCATTGGAGCGGAAGAAGAAGCTGAACATCTTTACTTATATATACACTGTAAGAAGGGTCAAAAACCATATTTGACAAATTAACCAAATCGTTGTTTCCCCTACTTCCATTTCTTAGCTAAAAAAAAAAATAAAAATAAAAAATTACAAAAAGTGTGTACACTCACACATACAAAGACACTTAGACTCAGAAGCGCTGAGACAAGTGCATATTTATATATATAGATACACTCCAATAAGTACAGCTGCGAACAAAAGGCAAAGAGGGCCGAAACTCATAAAAACGGTCTCAAAAATACAGTGGGAAAAACACATTGAAATAGAAGCAAATTATTTTTTTAAATTAAAATAAATAAAAACCCAAAATATTTTTGTGTACTCCTTATACACATTTACCATATATTCCTGTGTACTCCTAACAAAACTCGAAAAATTCTGCGAAAAATGGTGGAACATCGATGAAACAACCCACGCAAGACCCAGTCTGCAGACATACTTAGAGGAACTCAACAGGCATAAAGCAGCAGTAGAACGGGCATACGAATCAGCTCACCTGAATCTCACAGATGAACCGTCCCTCACAACGCTGACCGAAAGATATGACAAGGTGATGGAGGACAACATGCTCACAAGGGCCCGAATTAACGAACAGCTCGCGATACTTCAACCAAGTCCGATGATGCAAAGTCAACAAACGGTAGTAGCAGCACCGGCGATCTCCGAACCCTACCTCAAAGTCCCCGCATGTGACACAAAAGTGTTCCACGGTGGATACGATACGTGGCCATCCTTCAGAGATATGTTCACGGCAGTGTACATAAACCACCCCAGAATCTCTCAAGTTCAAAAATTATATCACTTGATGCAAAAAACCAGTGGAAAAGCATATCTCATTATTCAAAAATACCCACTTAATGACCAAAATTTTGAACTCGCCTGGGGGCCCTTAAGTCCAGATACGAGAACCGTAGAATTCTCGTGGACAATCAACTTAAAACCCTCTTTAACCTTCAACGTATATACTATGAAAGTCGGGAAAGAATTCAAGAAGTTCAGACTACGATAAATAACTGCGTCTCGACCCTAAATTCCAACGATGTACCCACTAGTAATTGGGACCCCATCCTTGTTTATTTATGCTCCTCTAAGCTCCCCAACGAAACGAAAGAATTACCCCACTGGTCCGAGTTAGATAAATTCCCCACGACTAGATACGAAGTTGTAGAACGCCTAGGTACTTATAGGCCCACATAATCAGACGAACAACTTTAAAAATAAATCTCACTCGTATCTTAGCGAGCAAGCCTGGCAAGTTTCCTGCAAGTTGTGCAATTCGAATCACTCGATGATGAATTGCGTCTAATTCAAGCAATTTAGCATACCGGAGCGAAATAAGTTCGTAAAAGACAATAATTATTGTAAAAATTGTCTAGCATTCTCCCACTTAGAAGCCGAGTGTGGTAGCATGTTTTAAATACGTATATTGCCAACAGAGACATCACTCCCTGCTACACTACCAAACACCTCGGCCAACGAACCCCAACACTTCTAGACATCAAAGAAGAAATCTCTTCAAGGACCCGCCTCAAGCAGCCAATGGCTATGACAAAGCTTCGACCTCTAAGCAAGCAGTTCAGTCGCAAGAATCACGGACTGCAACCTCACCACCCAAAGAAAATAAAACCCTGTCTCACTTCTCCTGCAATAGAGAACAAAAATTATTGCCCACAGCAATTGTTCCCATTCTTCATAGAGGAGAAACTTTTAAAGTCCGGGCACTAGTAGACCAAGGCTCCCAAAAGTCTTTCGTTGCTGCTAGAATCCAAAAATTACTTGGTCTAACAACAAAGAAACCAAGTTTCCAAATATTAGGTATGGGCGGATGAGTTGTTCAGAACTCGAACAAACATGCTCTTTGACAATTTGCTCTGTGGATTTAACAACCCAAATTGATACTCAGGCAATAATCCTACAGCAATTGACCCACTTCCTCCCAGATGTTGGTAGGCTAAGACTAAGTCTGTGCCTCAGCCTAGTTAGCTGTGGACTTGGTGTGACCGGGTTGGCTGGCGTCGTAGGTTGAGGCGTGTTGCAGCATGGTGCGATGAACGCATCCGTCCAAAGGTTCCTGTTTGCGAGCCCAGAGCATAGATGTACGTGGTATTGGCCTAAGCAGTTATTGCATTTGAAGAAGTACACATAGAAGTTTACGCGGGTTAAGTTTAGTGAAATCTCAGCTCCGTAAAAAACTTGTAAATAGTGCAAAAAAAAAACAACAAACTACAAGCGAAAGATTCTTGGTACAACCATTAACTTGCCTGGTAAGGGTTGTGAATGATGGAAGTGCACTCGCGCCCTTAAACGCTTTGTTTTCACATTTTGCTAAAATTTTATAAAACTTTAATTAATTTACAAACTGGAAGTGCTACGCGAATGAGACAACAAAACAGTAAATAATTTAGTCTAAAGTTGCCAAATACAGCTGATCCCGTCCCCCAAAAGTGTGAACAGATCAGCTGGACAACTGACATTTGCTAGTGCTGCCGATTTAACAAAGTCACAAACCCCTTGACTGTCGACATTAGGGAGTGTCGACAAAAGGTGGTAAATTAAATAAACAAAAGAGGTAAATTAACAAAAACTAAATAATAATAATAATAATAAGAAAAAACTTAAAAAAAATTAAAAAAATAAATTAAAAAAAAAATTAAATAATAAAGAATAGTAAAAAATAAAACACAATACGAATAAAATAAATAAATAAAAAATAAAGCGACATAAAATAAACAAAAACAAAAATAAAATAAAAGTATATAAAAAAAATTAAATAAATAAGAATACTGAAATAATAAGTAAACGTAAAATAAATAGTAAAATAGAAAAATAGAATACAAAAATAAATTAAATATTAAAATTAACCAAAACCCAAAATAATTAAAACAAAAAATTTAAATAATAACTAAAATAAAATAAAAATAGTATCTACAGGAAAAGAATAAATAAATACAATTAACATAAAAAAAAAAAACAAATTAAGGCAGAAAGAAGAAAGTAGGGAAAGCACGGTGGCGTTTAAAAAATTTAGATGCAATTTTCAGGTACCCCGAAGTTATGATTGTGAGATTGTTCTGAATAATTATTGAAAACAATTTTTGAAAAAATTAAAATATTTCCCTGAGCGGATTTTTTTTTTTTCCTAGAAAAACCTTTTTGAATTACTAAAAATCAATGAAATGCCATTTTCAAGTTAATAAGACCATATAATTAACTTTGTATTGTTTCCATATTTTTTTAAAGTCTGCATGAGAAGATTCTACGGCTTGTTCCGAGTAAAATCCTAAACCTATATTTTTTTGTTTACAAAAATCTTCGATGTGAAAAAATAATGCGTGAACTTTTGGAGTTACTCCTATGCCTAAATCTAGATAACTCTCTCTGAATAAAATAATCATTTCAAGATATCCTGGTTTCAACTCAATTGAAAAACAGGAATCGACAATATACATACTATTATTATATTAAGTATACTGCATAATGTGTAATATACAATATACAATTATATATAATAGCTATATAATAATTGTATTATAATTAAACGTGATTACTGTTATATTCACGTACAGCTTTAAGTACACGTTCTGCGTAGTTAGAATTTGACTTTTTCACTTTGTATTTTTTCCATATTTTTTTAAAGCCTGCATGAGAAGATTCTACGGCTTGTTCCGAGTAAAATCCTAAGCCTTTATTTTTTTGTTTACAAAAATCTTCGATGTGAAAGAATACTGCGTGAACTTTTGGAGTTACTCCTATGCCTAAATCTAGATAACTCTCTCTGAATAAAATAATTATTTCAAGATATCCTGGTTTCAACTCAATTTAAAAACAGGAATCGACAACATTTTTAAATGCGAAGCTGTACGCGACGTGAATAAGTATACTAGTAGGCACGTTTAATTATAATACAATTATTATATATATATGTATATTACACATTATGCAGTCTACAATAATATAATAATAGTATGTATATTATACTTACCACAGTTTTTATAACAAATTAATATTGAAACTGGAACATTTTGTATACGAATTTTTTTATGAAATATTCATAAATATATAGATTTAAATTTAAAAAAGAAGTTTTTTTGATTTATTTCTTGGTTGACTTCTCATTAGTAGTTGCAATTTACGTATAACTCCTTTATATAAAGTAGTTATATGGTCTTATTAACTTGAAAATGGCATTTCACTGATTTTTAGTATTTCAAAAAGGTTTTTCTAGGAAAAAAAAAATCCGCTCAGGGAAATATTTTAATTTTTTCAAAAATTGTTTTCAATAATTATTCAGAACAATCTCATAATCATAACTTCGGAGTACCTGAAAATTGCATTTAAATTTTTTAAACGCCACCGTGAAAGGTGTCTGCACAAAACAAGGATTCGCAAAGGGGATTGCGGATGCCACAGCTGTCACCTCGATGGAGAGAACGCCAGCTAACCTGATCGGGCTGGACGGAGGGGATCCCTTCGCGAGGCGGTCGAGACTAGTACAGTCTCCCCCAAAATCAGCTCCTCCAGCTGCTGCCCCACTTGCGGGGAAGAGGACAATGCTTTTCGCGCATTTCGACGAGCTACAAGAGTTTATAGGGAGTGGAAAACGTACCATAACTCAAAATCTGAAGGAGTTGGTAAAGTCGATCTCGGTCTCGTACAACGAGGCCGCAGAGCTTACGGGGGTAAAAAGTGCTGTGACTTCAAAGCAGTCGCAGACGTCTCCATCACTGAGCCAATTGCCCAAAGAACCACGTGCTAAACGCGTCCGGGAACGCGCGTCCGGTGGAACGCCTTCCCCACAAAAAGACGCCAAGAAAAAGAAGGATGAAGCAGCCGTAACGCATCCGCAGGGAATAATGGTTCCAAGGAAGGTGAATCAGCAGGCCAGGGAGGGGCATGGAAGACGGTGCACAAACAGAAGAGGCCAAAGCCAAAAGCGGACCGACCCGACGCCATTATAATAAAAAAAACTGGATACTGCTCATATGCGGAAATTTTGAAAGCAGTAAAGGGCGAGGCAGCCTTAAAAGAAATTAGTACAATGGTTCGCAAGATACGCGAAAGGGGACTTATTGTTCCAACTCACCAAGCATGCCGATACAAACACCGCCAAACTGCAAGCAGCCGTGGAGCAAACGTTATCAGGCAAAGCCGAGGTCAAGTCCCTCACAGAGGAGACACTGTGTGAGATCCGGGACATGGATGAGGTGACCACGGCAGCAGAAATATGCCAATAACTGAATCCGCAGTTCCCGGACTGCGATATAGGTCCGACCTGTATCCGATCCATTCGGAGACCATACGGCGAAACACAAACAGCGATGATTTCCATTCCCACGGAAGCTGCCAAGAAGCTGCTATCCAGCGGCAAAGTCCGAATAGGGTGGGTAATATGCTGCATTCTGACTACAATTCAACCAAAACGATGTTATAAATGTTTGGACTTCGGGCATATATCGAGAAATTGCACCAGCGAACACGACGTAAAAGACGCTTGCTTTAAATGTGGAAGCGGTGGGCATACAGCTAAGATGTGCACAAATTCGCCAAAGTGCATTCTGTGCACCAGAAGGGAATCCAGTCGCACTGATCGCACCACCGGTGGAAACAAGTGCCCGGTATATAGAGAGGCGGTCCAGAAACTAAGGCCGTCATGAGATCGGTCCAACTTAATCTCAATCACTGTGAAGCTGCGCAAGACCTATTAGCGCAGACAACATGCGTGCTAAAAACTGACGTAACCTTACTGAGCGAACCATACAGGGAAAGGTCTGCAAATTGGCTACCTGACTCAGACGGCAAGGCTGCTATATGGGCTTGTGGACAGAGCCCAATTTACGTAGAGCCCATACTTAAAGAAAAAGGCTTCGTGTGTGGCAAGATAGGCGATATATTCTTATATAGTTGCTACATACCACCCAGCACTCCGCTAGATATCTTCGAAGAAATTGTCGAAAAGAGCTTTGCTCGAAGCTTTCGCGTGCCTGGACGTAGCTCTACTTAACACATTTTCTAGAAATGGCTACGGTTCTATTATCGACATCACATTCGTAAGCGCCAATATTTACAGGCTGTGCGACTGGAGGATTAGCGAGTGCTGTACTCAGAGCGATCACTCAGCGATCATCGTGGATATTAAAACAGACGGAGGAATCAGGACATCCAAGGAAACTATTCCGAAGTGACGCGGGTGGAAACTCAGTACATTCGACCCTGATGTTTTTAAGGTGGTGCTGCAGACATCTGAACACACAGGAAGCGCAAACGAAATAGCACTAAAGTGATGTTGGATATCAAAGTAGCATGCGACGCGTCGATGGCCAGAAAGTCCGCATGCAAACAACACAACTCCACTTATTGGTGGAACGGCAGCATACAATCACTAAGACGAGACTGCATTCGTGCCAGGAGGCGATTTCAACGAGCAAGAGGAAGGCTGGATTTCCTAGAATGCAGGCTATCTTCAAGGCTGCACGCTATGCACTAAAAGCCGCTATAACGAACAGCAAACGACAATGCTTCCTTGCACTTTGCGATGACGCTGATAATGACCCCTGGGGTACATCCTACACAGTCGTCTTGAAAAAGTTGAAACAGCGGAAAGCCATGCCGACTCGCCAGTCCTTCCTTAAGAATGTGGTCGATACTCTTTTTCCCACACAACGGCAGTTGGTGTCTTCCATATCGAACGTGCCAATCCACGTATTTGATGAAGTGACAGTGGTGGAAGTTATTCAAGCGGCTAACCGAATTGAGGACAACAAGTCCCCGGGGCCAGACTGCGTGCCCAACAAAGTACTGAAGGTGGCAGTTGCCTATAAGACGTCAATGTTTGCGAGTCTCATTAATTCTTGTTTAGCTGAGGGAACGTTCCCTTCAATCTGGAAACGCCAGACTCTGGTGCCGTTGCCAAAGCCTGGCAAAAACCCCGCGGAGCCATCCAGCTACAGGCCAATATGTCTGCTCGACTCTGCTGGTAAAATTTTTGAGCGAGTGAACATGGTAAAAAAGGCGGCTCAAGAAGCAATAAGCGGCACTCGATGGCTCGCAGGATCTAAGGAATACTGTCTTATCGTGACCTTAGACGTGAAGAATGCATTCAACAGCCCTAACTGGGCAAAAATTCTAAATATACTGGATCGGAAAGGCATGTCCTACTACCTGAGAAGGGCGAAACTTCAGATGGCACGGAAAAGCTCCATGTTACAGGTAGCGTTCCTCAAAGATCCGTACTCGGCCCACTGTTGTGGAACATTATGTACAATGGGGTATTGCAGCTCAAAGTACCACATGGAGTCAAAATTATCGGCTTTGCCGATGACATCGCACTGGTTGTTACTACCAAACACCTTAGTGACATATGCGGCAAAGCTAATACAAGCGTAGCCAGCGTTCAATCATGGCTCGGGCATCACGGATTACAACTGGCGGAACACAAAACAGAGGCTGTACTCATATCAAGCAGGAAGAAGGTAGGGCAAGTCACGAAACGAATCGGCAGCCATGACATCGACACTCTACCAGCAGTTAAGTACCTGGGGATTAATATAAAAACACATTTCGAGTATGCTAATGATAAGGCATCTAAAACAGTATCATCATTATCGAGGATAATGCTTAATGCGCGAGGACCAAAGCAAGGGCGCCGCCACCTACTTGCAAGAGTCGTAAGGAGCCAACTACTGTATGGGGCTCCAGTTTGGCATCACGCCACGGAGTATCAGTCGTACTTCCGAGGGGTAAAGTCGACCTACCGCCTGTGTGCGCTTCGAGTTTGTAGTGCCTTTAGAACGATCTCAGATGATGCTGCACTGGTAATTGCAGGAATGTGCCCAATCGCAAGACCGAAGCGCAAGAGATTAGCGTGCCAAAGTGGCAACATAGAAGGAATACAACCACAAAGGGGCGTTGGACGTACCGTTGTATCCCAGATATGAAAAGGTGGGTAACGAGAGCTCACGGCCAAGTAGGTTTCTACTTAACCCAGTTCTTAGGCGGCCACGGATACTTCAAAGAATATCTTCACCGATTCAGACACGAGCAAAACAACCTGTGCGACAACGGCGGCGGCGAAGCGATTGAGGACGTCCATCACGTATTATTCGATTGCCTTAGATCGGTCAGCTTTAGAAGAAGGCTTCGCAGTATTATCGGGGAGGATTACACTCCGGAAACACTAGTGGAGCACGTGCTACAGAGCAAAATAAAATGGACTGCAGCGTGCGACGTTATTGCAGAAACCATGAAGTGGTTAAGAAGCCAGGAAAGGCTACGGCGCACCAGGGAGAACTAACCTATGATTGAAGCTGAAAGATAGGTGGACGGATTGGAGACAAAGTCTGTCTCTCCAACCGTCCAAATTGAAACCCAGCTTGGCGATAATCACTAAACAAGGGATAAAGCATTATACGAGTCAGATAATAACAACAGTTTTGGATCCACGGCCACTCCAACTGTTTTGGTTCACAATGGAAACCATTATGCGAGCGAGTGATTTATTGTAATCATGGGTGAGTGGATTTGAAGCGTATTGGACCCACGGCCCTTCCAACCGCTTGGTCTACGGGCCAATAACCGCGAATACTGCCAACTGATGAGAGCTTTGGACCCACGGCCTGTCCAACTGTCTTGGTTCACAACGAGAGCCGGTATGTGAGTAAATGTTTATTGCAAATATAGGACTTTTTTGAGTAATGGCGAATACTGCCTTTTGACGACAGTATTGGACCCACTGCCTGTTCAACTGTCCTGGCTCACAAGGAGAGCCGTGATATGAGAAGCGGTCAATTGTGTAAGTAAGTGTAAATCTCTGCCAGGAAACTAGCGTTTTATTTTAAAAGAGCCAATCAGCCTCGCGGCCCTTCCAACCACCTAGCTTCGGAAGTACCAAAGAGGTAATTGTAAGGGTTGATAAACTATTAGAAAAGTAGTCAAAAATGTTTATGTATACGATAGTAGGTACTTATATCCCTCGTGAAGGGTGGACACCTTGCCGCGGTACGAGGGCTTAAGTCGATAGCCACAGGGCTACGCTGCCCTTGTGATCATAGCGCCGCCGGTACTATATCACGAAAGAAGCCAAGCCTCTCTGGCGCGACGACAAAGATCTTCCCCCTCCCAATCCAGGGTGTTATGCGACCACGTGCCCATTGGACGTTTGCAGCCGGGAGGAAAATCGTGGCTGTAATCGAACGGAGCCTCTCTGATACCGGGCCGCCTCGGAGAGTAACTATGGCCTTACCGCGGTATGGGGCTCTGCCGCGGCGGACGATACATTCCCCTTACTCTTCCTTTGACCCTAAACTGGCCTTGCCCGGCGAGGGGTCGTACGAACAAGATGAAAAACAGTAACAAAAACCCTAAAACTAAAGATACAACAATGTTTACTGCACAGCAGAGGAGGAAAATGCTGGAGCAAGCGAGAACGCAACGTCGGAGGACAAACTCCATTTCTTTATCAGCCGAGAGATCGACAGCGATGGCAACTACGAGTCCATTAGCTCTGGATAATAAGGGGGCAATCCCCAAAGTAAGTACCGGTACAAACACGGTGAAGCCAACAACGGCTGAAACGCTGAACGAAACCAAGTCTTTAACGTCTGTGGCAGTGGTCTCACGACCTGGCCCCAGAGATCCAAATAAGGGAACGACCGCGATGGCAACTACGGGTCGAAATTTACCCCAAAAGACATCTCCCAGTCGCTCTGAGTACTTGGACAAAAGAGCGGCCGCAGGGATCCTGAAGAAATACGAGGGTATTTCACAAGAGACGCTTTCGCCGAATGCTAGAAAGACGGTGGAGATGGCTGAAGCCATCTTACCGAACTGCCAAAAGCGATTACGCGCCAAAGAAGGTTAATGGAAATCCCTTCAAACACAAGAGATCGGACGCGGATTTAAACCTCACCCGAAGCGGCAGCAACACGCCCCCGTAATGGGTAAACTCAGCTTTGCTGAAGTGACTAAGGATAGGATCCTCATAGGCGTCATTGACCGAGGTAATGAAAACTGGGCCATCCCTAGGGACCAGTGGCGGTACGTCGGGAACGCTATCGGTAATGCCCTTCTCAACATTATGGATGAGTCTCCGGGTGCCACTCCGATGGGTTCTGATGCGGGATGGCACCAGGGCCAAATCAAGGTTTTCGCTTGCGAGGATGCAAAAACTGTTGCACTGTACAAGGCAGCAGCTGAAAGACTAGGTGAGATCTACCAAGGGGCAAGAATCGAGGTTGTCGACTGGAAGGACATCCCGGCTCGGCCAAGGACAAGAGCGGGGATTCCTGCTATCCCTGCTGAGCCTGAGAGAATTCTCAGGATGCTGAGGATCATGAACCCGTCTCTCCCGACGCAGGACTGGGGTGTCAATCTGGTCGAGGATGCGGTAAGGCCTGATAGGCAAGTGGTCTTCACCTTGAATAAGGAGGCACTCGAGCCCCTTAAACGGTGCAATGGACGAGTGCATTACGGCATGGGTCAGATCGTGATCCACGTATACCGCGGCGATGCACGGGATAGACTCGGACATCGCAGTGCCGGAAGGGGAGTCGGAGATGTCCGACTCGGAAAGTATGGTATCTGCCACGTCATATGGCGAAGGAGCAGTGAACAGCTCGGAGATGGGAGACAGGCTGCTGGACGGGGAAGACCTCAACGTCACAGTGATAGCAGCTAGTCCTGAGCGCACCAAGTAGGATCTCTGCCACGCCAAACCGTGGTCTGAACAAATCGTCGTAGAAAGATAAGCCTCCAGACGAGGTGGTACTCGACGATACGGTGGCAGGGAAATCTCATCGCTCTCATGTTCGTGGTGATTCAGATAAACCTGCACAAATCTAAAGCAGCCTCGGCTGCTTTAATCAGTCGTCTCTCTAAAGGCGATGTAGATGTGGTCCTCATCCAAGAACCCTGGGCCAACAGCTCAAGGATTTACGGTTTGGGGACTAAGGGTTTTAAGCTTATTCGAGCCAGCGAGGGGGGCAGGGTTAGAGCCTGTATTTTGGTTAAGTCTGAGCTGAATGCCTTTCTCTTGCCCAACTATACCAATGGTGACGTTGCAGCTGCCAGTTTAACAGTCGACAGTACCAGTCTGACGATGGCATCGGTCTATATGCCCTACGACGCCGAAGAACCTCCGCCACAGAGGGAGGTAAAAGACCTGATGGCAAATTTTTCCATGGGTCATCTTATTATCGGAACTGACGCCAATGCTCATCACGTCCAGTGGGGAAGCTCCGATATCAATGCTAGAGGAGAGTCGTTGTTTGACTATTTGTTAACAACTAACCTGGTAGTTTGCAATGTGGGTAACGAACCTACGTTTATTACTAAAACCCGTAGGGAGTCATAGATCTCACTATTTGCAGCGAAGGCGCCTATGAGTGGGTCAGAAAATGGCGCGTTCTAGATGAACACTCATTTTCCGACCACCGGTACGTAGAATTAGTTCTAGACTTTTCTGTTGAGCAGCCGGTTATGAAACGCAACCCACGTAACACTAACTGGCAGCTACACAATGAAATACTATCTAGGGACTTACCAGCACTGCCCCCACAAGTCCCCTCATCAGTGGGGGAGTTGGAGGATCTGGTAAAGACCTTTAAAACGGCGCTCTCGAATGCCCTAGAGCAGGCTTGCCCAGTGCCAAAACCACGCGGGAAACATAGGCCGCTTTGGTGGTCCTACGACCTGGACTCGCTCCGAAAATCATGTAGGACACAATTTAATAAGGCCAAGAGCCTTGGCACGGAGACTCAATGGCTCGAATATAAAGTTAAACTCAGGGTTTACAAAAAAGCTCTGAGGCAGGCGAAGAGAGTATCGTGGAGAAATTTCTGCACTGGGGTCGAAAATGTTGACGATGCAGCGAGACTTAGACGAGTGCTCTCAAAAACTCAAACAGCCACAAGCTATTTGCGCAAACCTGACGGATCTTGGACCAGCACGGAGAGGGAAACCCTATAGCTGCTCTTGAATACGCACTTCCCAGGGAACTTGAATGAGGAACCCGTAGCTCCTACAACAAACCTGGCTCTATACATACCCATCACGGAGGAAAAGGTTAGGTGGGCGGTTACAAGCTTCGAACCGTGCAAGGCTGCCGGACCAGACGGGATTATTCCCGCACAACTCATAAACACGCTGGAGACATCAGCCAAATGGCTGGTTTTTCTCTATACAGCCTGCCTTTCTCTTAGCTACATTCCGTGGCCCTGGAAAAGTGCCACGGTAGTGTTTATTCCTAAGGCGGGGAAGGCGTCTCATTACGAGCCCAAGGACTACAGGCCGATCAGTCTCTCATCCTTTGTGCTCAAAACCTTCGAGAGGATAATAAATGACTACCTCTCCTCTACTATTGATAGCAACCTGATCTGTAGTTATCAGCATGCATACACCAAAGGTAAATCTACAGAAACTGCGCTTCACAGCCTAGTTTCTGTTATTAAAAAATCGCTGTATGAGAAGGAGTACTGTCTTGCGGCCTTTTTAGATATTGAAGGAGCCTTCAACAACATAAGCCCTGATGCTATAAACACCGCTTTAACAAGTCTGGGCATAAGCAGGTCTCTTATTGGACTTATTGATCAACTACTAAAGGGTAGACGAATAGTCTCATCACTGGGCTCGGTTGACTTATCACGCTATGTCACAAGGGGAACGCCTCAGGGTGGTGTTCTCTCCCCGCTTCTATGGAACCTCACCATCAACTCGATGCTAGGTTAGGTTAGGTTCAAGTGGCTACCGTAGAGGCACACCTAGGCCAGTATTAAAAGGCCCGTTGTGATACCACCAACACTAGGAAAGTCAGTTCCGGGACCCTGCCATATGGAAAATCCCGGTATTAACGGAATTCTCCACATAGCAGAATCCCGGGACTGACGTTCCTATACCGACACCGTTACTCCTCCTCGAACCATTTAGATGACTTGATGAAGGCCATCAGGTCCTTTATGTCCAGCTCCGTGACCTGGCGTAGGCTAACCAGGAAGGGAACTCCCAAAAAGCGCATTCTCGCGCCACTTAAAGCCGGGCAGTTGCAGATGAGGTGCTCCACCGTTTCCTCCTCATCATCCTTACAACTCCTACAGCATCGTCGGTAGGGCACACCAAGTCTTTCTGCGTGCCTACCAATGAGGCAGTGCCCAGTCAATACGCCTATTAATATGGAGATTTCTCTTCTCCTTAGGGCATAAATTTGTCTTGATCTTTTATGATCCCATTTCGGCCAGGTTTCTTTGGATATCCGGCATCCTGGAGATTGCAGCCATCTTTCGTTGGCTTGGCGGAGTGTGTACTCCTTCAGCATAAGCTTGCATGTGGCAAACGGCATACCTAAGCGCTCTTTATCCCGAAGAACCTGCTTGGTCGTGCCCTGCCTCGCAAGTTCGTCTGCCCTACAATTTCCCTCAATGTCCCTATGCCCCGGGACCCATGTGAGGTTCACGCGATTCTGTTGGGCCATCTCTTGTAGATATCGACGACAGCTGAGCGTCAGTTCAGAGTTGAACGAATAAGAGCCAAGGGATTTGATGGCCGCCTGGCTGTCGCTGAATATAAAAATGTCGTGTCCGATACTGTGTTGGCCTATCCAAGCCGCGGCGTCCATGATTGCTGAAACTTCAGCCTGGAAGACACTGCAGTGATCAGGTAGTCTGAAGGAGAGCTCAAGGTTCAGATCCTTTGAATAAACCCCTCCTCCAACTCTGCCGTCTAACTTCGAGCCATCAGTATAAATGGAAGTGCCGCCATGAGTGGCGGGACTCCGATCCGTGCTCTCCCATTCTTCCCTGCTGGGAATGTTGATTTTAAAACAGCTATCTCCGACTGTTGTGGTCGCACAACGATCCGTGCTCAGCGGAAGAAAGCTATAGGATCCCAAAATACAGGCGTGTCCAGTAGTGCTTGCGCCCCAGCCGGACGTTTCCCTTAGACGCAGAGCCGATGCTGCTGCTACCCGGTGCCCTTCCAGATCGAGTGGCAAAATGCCAAGAATGGCCTGGAGTGCTTCATTGGGCGTTGTTCTTAACGCACCGCTTATACAGATCATGCAAGATCTGTGTACTTTACCTAGCAGATTAAGGTTTGTTGCCTTGCTCAGCGCAGGCCACCATACCACAACTCCATAGAGCATGATTGGTCGAATGATTGCGGTGTAGATCCATTTGCATATTTTGGGGCTGAGCCCCCATTTCTTTCCAATGGCTCTTTTGCATGTGTAGAGTGCAATACACGCTTTCTTCTGGCGCTGAAGAACATTCTCCTTCCAGGTTAGTTTCCTATCCAGAACTGTGCCTAAGAACTTGGCTTTGTCAGCCAGGTTCAGGTGCACGTCATTCAGTTTTGGTAGTGTTAGCGGTGGTATCTTATAGCGGTTGGTGAAAAGAACCAGTTCTACTTTTCCCGGGTTGATGCTCAGTCCGCAGCGCGAGCACCATGAGGAAACCTCTCGCAGTGCTACTTGCATCAAGTCGCACAGGGTTTGTGGGAATTTGCCCCTATATACTATAGCTAAGTCGTCTGCATATGCCACTACCTTCCCGCCCCCCCAGCTTGTGTCTCGCAGCATCGAGTTGACAGTGAGGTTCCATAGAAGCGGGGAGAGAACACCACCCTGAGGCGTTCCCCTTGTGACATAGCGTGATAAGTCAACCGAGCCCAGTGATGAAACTATTCGTCTACCCCTTAGCAGTTGATCAATAAGTCCAATAAGAGACCTGCTTATGCCCAGACTTGTTAAAGCGGTGTTTATAGCATCAGGGCTTATGTTGTTGAAGGCTCCTTCAATATCTAAAAGGGCCGCAAGACAGTACTCCTTCTCATACAGCGATTTTTTAATAACAGAAACTAGGCTGTGAAGCGCAGTTTCTGTAGATTTCCCTTTGGTGTATGCATGCTGATAGCTACAGATCAGGTTGCTATCAATAGTAGAGGAGAGGTAGTCATTTATTATCCTCTCGAAGGTTTTGAGCACAAAGGATGAGAGACTGATCGGCCTGTAGTCCTTCGGCTCTTAATGAGACGCCTTCCCCGCCTTAGGAATAAACACTACCGTGGCACTTCTCCAGGAGCACGGAATGTAGCTAAGAGCCAGGCAGGCTGTATAGAGAAATACCAGCCATTTGGCTGAGGTCTCCAGCGTGTTTATGAGTTGTGTGGGAATAATCCCGTCTGGCCCGGCAGCCTTGAACGGTTCGAAGCTTTTAACCGCCCACCTAACCTTTTCCTCCGTGATGGGTATGTATACAGCCAGGTTTGTTGTAGGTGCTACGGGTTCCTCATGCAAGTTCCCTGGGAAGTGCGTATTCAAGAGCAGCTCTAGGGTTTTCCTCTCCGTGCTGGTCCAGGATCCGTCAGGTTTGCGCAAATAGCTTGTGGCTGTTTGAGTTTTTGAGAGCACTCGTCTAAGTCTCGCTGTATCGTCGACATTTTCGACCCCAGTGCAGAAATTTCTCCACGATACTCTCTTCGCCTGCCTCAGAGCTTTTTTGTAGGCCCTGAGTTTAACTTTATATTCGAGCCATTGAGTCTCCGTGCCAAGGCTCTTGGCCTTATTAAATTGTGTCCTACATGATTTTCGGAGCGAGTCCAGGTCGTAGGACCACCAATGCGGCCTATGTTTACCGCGTGGTTTTGGCACTGGGCAAGCCTGCTCTAAGGCATTCGAGAGCGCCGTTGTAAAGGTCTTTACCAGATCCTCCAACTCCCCTACTGATGAGGGGACTTGTGGGGGCAGTGCTGGTAAGTCCCTAGATAGTATTTCATTGTGTAGCTGCCAGTTAGTGTTACGTGGGTTGCGTTTCATAACCGGCTGCTCAACAGAAAAGTCTAGAACTATTTCTACGTACCGGTGGTCGGGGAATGAGTGCTCATCGAGAACGCGCCATTTTCTGACCCACTCATAAGCGCCTTCGCTGCAAATAGTGAGATCTATTACCTCCCTACGGGTTTTAGTAATAAACGTAGGTTCGTTACCCACGTTGCAAACTACCAGGTTAGTTGTTAACAAATAGTCAAACAACGACTCTCCTCTAGCATTGACATCGGAGCTTCCCCAATGGACGTGATGAGCATTGGCGTCAGTTCCGATAATAAGATGACCCATGGAAAAATTTGCCACCAGGTCTTTTACCTCCCTCTGTGGCGGAGGTTCTTCGGCGTCGTAGGGCATATAGACCGACGCCATCGTCAGACTGGTACTGTCGACTGTTAAACTGGCAGCTGTAACGTCACCAGTGGTATAGTTGGGCAAGAGAAATGCATTCAGCTCAGACTTAACTAAAATACAGGCTCTAACCCTGCCCCCCTCGCTGGCTCGAATAAGCTTATAACCCTTAGTCCCCAAACCGCAAATCCTTGAGCTGTTGACCCAGGGTTCTTGGATGAGGACCACATCTACGTCGCCTTTAGAGACGACTGATGAAAGCAGCCGAGGCTGCTTTAGATTTGTGCAGGTTTATCTGAATCACCACCAACATGAGAGTGCTCAGACTTCCCTGACACCGCCGTATCGTCGAGTTCCACCTCGTCTGGAGGCTTATCTTTCAACGACGATTTCTTCAGACCACGGTTTGGCGTGGCAGAGATCCTACTAACTGTGGCAGTGTCAACTGTGGTGCGCTCAGGACTAGCTGCTATCACTGTGACGTTGAGGTCCTCCCCGTCCAGCAGGCTGTCTCCCATTTCCGAGCTGTTCACTGCTCCTTCGCCATTTGACGTGGCAGATACCATACTTTCCGAGTCGGACATTGCACCGTTTAAGGGGCTCGAGTGCCTCCTTATTCAAGGTGAAGACCACTTGCCTATCAGGCCCTACCGCGTCCTCGACCAGATTTACACCCCAGTCCTGCGTCGGGAGAGACGGGTTCATGATCCTCAGCATCCTGAGAATTCTCTCAGGTTCAGCAGGGATAGCAGGAATCCACGCTCTTGCCCTTGGCCGAGCCGGGATGTCCTTCCAGTCGACAACCTCGATTCTTGCCCCTTGGTAGATCTCACCTAGTCTTGCAGCTGCTGCCTTGTACAGTGCAACAGTTTTTGCATCCTCGCAAGCGAATACCTTGATTCGGCCCTGGTGCCATCCCGCATCAGAACCCATCGGAGTGGCACCCGGAGACTCATCCATAATGTCGAGAAGGACATTACCGATAGCGTTCCGGACGAACCGCCACTGGTCCCTAGGGATGGCCCAGTTTTCATTACCTCGGTCAATGACGCCTATGAGGATCCTATCCTTAGTCACTTCAGCAAAGCTGAGTTTACCCATTACGGGGGCGTGTTGCTGCCGTTTCGGGTGAGGTTTTAAATCCACGTCCGATCTCTGGCGTTTGAAGGGATTTATATTAACCTTCTTTGGCGCGTAATCGCTTTGGAAGTTCGGTAAGATAGCTTCAGCCATCTCCACCGTCTTCCTAGCATTCGGCGATAGCGTCTCTTGTGAAATACCCTCGTATTTCTTCAGTATCCTCGCGGCCGCTCTTTTGTCCAAGTACTCAGAGCGACTGGCAGATGTCTTTTGGGGTAAATTTCGACCCGTAGTTGCCATCGCGGTCGTTCCCTTATTTGGATCTCTGGGGCCAGGTCGTGAGACCACTGCCACAGACGTTAAAGACTTGGTTTCGGTACCGGCACTTACTAGGGCTCTAGCATCAGCCGTTGTTGGCTTCACCGTGTTTGTACCGGTACTTACTTTGGGGATTGCCCCCTTATTATCCAGAGCTGATCGACTCGTAGTTGCCATCGCTGTCGATCTCTCGGCTGATGAAGAAATGGAGTTTGTCCTCCGACGTTGCGTTCTCGCTTGCTCCAGCATTTTCCTCCTCTGCTGGGCAGTATACATGGTTGTATCATTATTTTTAAGGTTTTTATTACTTTTTTTCATCTTGTTCGTACGACCCCTTGCCGGGCAAGGCCAGTTTAGGGTCAAAGGAAGAGTATGGGGAATGTGTCGTCCGCCGCGGCAGAGCCCCATGCCGCGGTAAGGCCATAGTTACTCTCCGAGCCGGCCCGGTATCAGAGAGGCTCCGTTCGATTACAGCCACGATTTGCCTCCCGGCTGCAAACGTCCAATGGGCACGTGGTCGCATAACACCCTGGATTGGGAGGGGGAAGATCTTAGTCGTCGCGCCAGAGAGGCTTGGCTTCTCTCGTGTTTGCTATGTGTGATGACATAGGTGAATAAATTAACTCAATACCGCTGACAGATATCAGAAAAAGTGAGAGATTAAGGGATAATCCAAAAAATTCATACAGAGATATTCTAATAACTAATCTTGGCTTGCGTCATATTGACGCTTAACCGCCTAGGCGATTTTGGCCGTTTCGTATCAAAGCACGCCAGTCATTCCTTTTTAGCGATAACTGACGCCAATTGGAAACCCCAAGGGAGTTCAAGTTATCCTCCACCTGTTGTTTCCATCTCAGTCGAGGTCTTCCCCTTCCTCTGCTGCCGAATTCGGGTGGCGATAGGAAAACTTTCTGTGCTGGTGCTTCTTTGTCCATTCGCATAACATGACCCAGCCAGCGGAGCCTTTGGGCTTTAATCCGCTGAACTATGGTCAGGTCTGCGTAAAGCTCGTACAGCTCATCGTTAAATTTCCTTCGATACTCGCCGTTGGCATCACGGGAAGGACCATAAATCTTCCGGAGAACTTTTCTCTCAAATACTCCAAGGGCCATCTCATCTTCTCTTGACACTGTCCATGATTCCGAGCCGTACATCAGGACTGGTATGATGAGAGACTTATAGAGCGTGATCTTTGTTTGTCGAGAGAGGACTTTACTTCTCAATTGCCTACTTAGTCCAAAGTTATTGGCAAGGGTGATTCTCCGTTGAATTTCTAGACTGATATTATTTTCGGTGTTAATGCTGGTTCCCAAATAGACGAAGTATCTCACCGTTTCAAACTTGTAGCTATCAACGGTGACTTGGCTGCCAAGGCGCAGGTGCGCCGATTCTTTCTTTGATGACAGCAGATACTTCGTCTTGTCCTCGTTCACCGCAAGACCCACTTTTTTCGCTTCCTTATCCAACCCAGAGAAAGCAGCGCTTACGGCGCGGCTGTTAAGGCCAATGATATCAATATCATCGGCATACGCCAGCAATTGCACGCTCTTGTAAAAGATTGTGCCATTGCGGTTTAGCTCTGCTGCTCGAAATATCTTCTCCAGCATCACCCTGTCTGAAACCTCGTTTGGTTTCAAATGGCTCAGAGAGGTCCTTCCCGATTCTGACGGAGCTGTTGGTTTTGCTCAATTCTAGAAAATTGTATAATGAATGCTCAGTCTTCCATAGAGAATACTCCTACTTCTTTTGATGAGATAAAGTACAGAAGTGATAAAGCACAATTGGAAGAAGCAATGGAAGAACCAATAAAACTTGGTCACTTGTTAACATGCCAGCTGACAAAAGTGTAGTAAATTGTACATGGGTATTTACCATAAACATAATGACGTTGGCGAATCAATTAAGTACAAAGCGAGACTTGTTGCACGTGGATTCACGCAAGAGTATTTAATTGATTATGACGAAACATTTGCAGCAGTTGCTCGGATTTCTAGTTGAAGCAAGCTGCTAGATGTTGGTTCGAAGTATTTGAACAAACTGTAAAAGAAATAGGCTTTGTAGATCGATGTATTTATATACTAGAAAAAGGAGATATTTTGAAAAATATATATGTTTTATTGTATGTAGACGATTTAGTCATAATAAATTCAGAATGACAGATCTTTTAGAAATAAAATATTTCGTTGGAATAAGAATCGAAAGAGATAATGATCAAATTAGTTTAAGTCAATCAGCTTATATTAAAAAGGTGTTAAATAAATTTGAAATGGATGAGTGTAACCCAGTAAATTCACCACTTCGGATGACAAGTATGATGCACCATGTCGTAGTTTGATAGGTTGTTTAATGTACATCATGTTATGTACAAGACCAGATTTGAGTACATCTGTTAACCTGTTAAGTCGATATAGTCAAAAGAACAACCAAGAACTCTGACAATGTTTAAAAAGGGTTTTAAGATTCTTAAAGGGTACTTTACATTCGAAATTAGTGTTTAAGAAAAATATTAAAAACGATAATCCCATCCAACTAGAAGAGTCTGTGGATTCAGATTGGGGTGGTAGCCAGAAAGAAAAAGTACAACAGGATATTTAATTAAAATGTTTGAAACTAATGTAATTTGTTGGAATACAAGGAAATAGAACTCAGTCGCTGCTTCAGCAACTGAGGCAGAGCATATGGCTTTGTTTGAGGCAGCTAGAGAAGTAATATGGCTTAAAGCATTATTGGAAAGTTTAGGAATAGAATTTAAACAACCGATAAAATTATTTGAAGATAATCAGGGTTGTATTAGTATTACCAATAACCCCTCTTGTCACAAACGATTGAAACACATAGATATAAAATATCATTTTACTAGAGAACAAATTGAAAATAAACTAATATATATATTTCCACAGATAAAGGTAGGTAGGTTCAAGTGGCTGCCGCAGAGGCACACTTAGGCCAGTTTTGAAAGGCCCGTTGTGATACCACCAACACAAGGAAAGTCAGTCCCGGGACCCAGCCATATGGAAAATCCCTGTGTTGTTGGGATTTTCCACATAGCAGAATCCCGGGACTGACACTCCTAAACCGACACCGTTACTCCTCCTCGAACCACTTAGATGACTTTATGAAGCCCATCAAGTCCTTTATGTCCAGTTCCGCAATCTGGCTTAGGCTATCTAGGAACGGAACTCCCAAAAAGCGCGTTCTCGCGCCGCTTAAAGCAGGACAGTTGCAGATGAGGTGCTCCACTGTTTCCTCCTTCTCATCATCTTTGCAACTCCTGCAGCATCGTCGGTAGGGCACACCTAGCCTTTCTGCATGCCTACCAATGAGGCAGTGACCGGTTAATACCCCTATCAATATGCAGATTTCCCTCCTAGTTAGGGCATAAATGCGTCTAGACCTTTTAAGATCCCATTGGCACGAATATAAAGCTAAACTAAGGGCCTACAAAAAAGCTCTGAGACAGGCGAAGAGAACCTCGTGGAGAAATTTCTGCACTGGCGTCAAAAAGGTCGACGACACAGAGAGACTTAGACGAGTCCTCTCGAAAAGTCAAACAGCTATCAGCTATTTGCGAAAACCAGACGGATCCTGGACCAGCACGGAAGAGGAAACCCTTGAGCTGCTCTTGAATGCACATTTTCCGGGGAATCTGCATGACGCACCACTAGCACCTGCAGCAAACCTGCCCGATATAGCGTTGCGAGACACATGTTGTCTGTAGTGTTAGATGTTAATCGCTCAGCGTTGGCTGCTACCAGCGTGACGTCGAGGACTTCCTCGTCCTGTAGGCTGTACTCCATCTCCGAGTTGATCACAGCACTATCGCCAAGGGACGTGGCGGATAACATGCCTTCCTCATCGGAATCCTCCGCTTCCTCTTCTGGTATTTCGTGTTCCGGTTCCCCCGGAGCAGCCGAGAAGGCAGCGCGTGGAGCATCACCACGATATACGTGGATAACGATCTGGCCTACGCTGTAGTGTACTAGGCCATTGCACCATTTAAGGGGCTCGATTGACTCTTTATTCATGGTGAACACCACCTATCTGTCGGGCCCTACCGCACCCCCGACCAGATTGACACTCCAGTCATGCGTGGGAGGGACGAATTCATTAGCCGTAGCATCCCGAGAATTCTCTTGGGTTCGTCAGGGATGGCCGGAATCCATGCCCTTGCCCTTGGACGAGCTGGAATGTCCTTCCAGTCGACGACCTCGATTTTTGCGCCCTTGTAGACTTCACCCAGTTTAGCAGCTGCTGCCTTGTACAGTGCTACAGTTTTTGCATCCTCGCATGCGAGTAATTTAATCTGGCCCTGGTGCCAACCCGCACCTGTTACTCGCGCCGAACTACCCGTAAACTCCGGAGAAACGTTGAGAAGAATGTTGCCGAGTTCATTTCGAACGTAACGCCACCGGTCCTTGGGGATGGCCAGACGGCCATTGCCTCGGTCAAGGACGCCTATAAGGATCCTGTCCTTGGTTACCTCAGCAAAGCTTAGTTTGCCCGCTCCAGGGGTATTCTGATGCCGCTTGGGAGGGGGATTTAACTCCAGGCCCGATCTCTGGCGCTTGAAAGGGTTAACTTTTAACTTCTTTGGCATGTAAGTATTTTGGAAATCCGGTATCACGGCTTTCGCTAGCTCTACCGACTTTCTGGGACTCGGCTACAGCGATTCCTGCGGTACCCCTTCATACCTCTTCAGGATCTTTGCAGCCAATCTTTTCTCGTGGTATGTGAAGCGGCGGGGGAGGGTTCCCTGGAGTGCGGACCCGTAGTGGCCTTCGCGGTCGCTCCCTTTGCCGAAATCTCAGTGGCAGCTTCCTTCTCCTTCGAAACTCCGAGGCCAGGTCGTGATACCGCTGCCACAGACGTAAAGATACTGGTTTTCATATCAGCGGTTGATGGAAGTTTAGCATCCGCCGTTGTCCGCTTAGCTGCGTTGGCAACCGCACTGGTGCTAGCTCCCATCAAGTAAATCTTACTCGATAGAGGTTTGGTTGACCGACTCGTAGTTGGCATCGCTGTCGATCCCCCCCTTGATTGTGGAGCGGAGGTTGTCCTCCGGCGTTGTTGTTGCTTTCTCGCTTGCTCCTCCATAGCTCTCCTCTGCTGAGGATTGAAATTTGGCGTTGTTTGTTTTTTAGGTTTCATTTTTATTTGAGTTCATCTTGTTCGTACGACCCATCGCCGGACAAGGCCAGCTTAGGGTCAAGGGAAGAGTAGGGGAAAATGTGTCCTCCGCCGCGGCAGAGCCCCGTACCGCGGTAAGGCCATGCTTACTCTCTGAGGCGACCCGGTATCAGAGAGGCTCCGTTCAAATACAGCCGCGATTTGCCCCCCGGCTGCAACCGTCCAATGGGCACGGTTTCGCATAACACCCTGGATTGGGAGGGGGAAGGTCTTTGTCGTCGCGCCAGAGAGGCTAGGCTGCTCTCGTGATGAAGTGCCGCACGGAGCTATGATCACAAGGGCAGCGTAGCCCTGTGGCTATCGACTTAAGCCCTCGTACCGCGGCAAGGTATCCACCCTTCACGAGGGTGTGGACAATCAACTTAAACCCCTTTTTAATCTTCAACCTATATTCAGTAAAAGTGGGGAAAGAATTCAAGAAGTTCAGACTACGATAAATAACTGCATCTCGACCCTAAATTCTAACGACGTAGCCACTAGTAATTGGGACCCCATCCTTTTTTAATTATGCTCCTCTAAGCTCCCCAACGAAACGCTGGCTCTATGGGAACAATCTCTAGAATTACCCCTCTGGTCGGAGTTAGATAAATTCCTCACGACTAGATACGAAGTTGTAGAACGCCTAGGTACTTATAGGCCCAGTAAACCTCGAAACTCAAACTCGAGCTTCACCCCTCGATCGTCGACACCACATAATCAGACGAACAACTTTAAAAATAAATCTCACTCGTATCTTAGCGAGCAAGCCCGACAAGTTTCCTGCAAGTTGTGCAATTCGAATCACTCGATGATGAATTGCGTCAAATTCAAGCAAAATATAAAATAAGTTCGTAAAAAACAATAATTATTGTAAAAAATGTCTAGCATTTTCCCACATAGAAACCGAGCGTGGTAGCAATTTTAAATGCGTATATTGCCAACAGAGACACCACTCCCTGCTACACTACCAAACACCTCGACAAACGAACCCCAACACTTCTAGACAACATCAAAGAAGAAATCCCTTCAAGGACCCGCCTCAAGCAGCCAATGCCTATGACAAAGCTTCGACCTCTAAGCAAGCAATGCAGCCGCTGACTTCTCCAGCAATAGAGAACAAACATTATTGCCCACAGCAATTGTTCCCATTCTTCATAGAGGAGAAACCTTTAAAGCCCGGGCACTAATAGACCAAGCTCCCAAGTCTTTCGTTGTTGCTAGAATCCAAAAATTACTTGGTCTACCAACAAAGAAAACAAGTTACCAAATATTGGGTATGGGCGGACGAGTTCTTCAGAACTCGAACAAAACATGCTCCTGGACAATTTGCTCTGTCGATTTAAAAACCCAAGTTGACACTCAGGCAATAGTCCTATAGCAATTGACCCACTTCCTCCCATCATCCAAAATAGAAACTGAGGAACTTCGGAATTTCCCGCTTCTAACATTAGCAGACCCAATTGCCTCTCTTCAGGTCGAATAGAGATGGTAATAGGTAGTGGTATACTCCCTAAAATTCTCCTACCAGGTCTCGAAGCTAGCACAGCCGGAGGTCTAATGGCTCAAAACACCATATTCGGGTGGATTTTGAGCGGCCCAATAACCGGCCCAGTAACCGGACAAATTTCGACTTTCTCCACAAACATAGTTGAAAATTCTGATAACTCCCTAAATAAACTCCTTAAACAATTTTGGGAACAAGAAGAATTATTACCCACCACATCCCTTACAGATAGCGACACGTTTTGCGAAGATCTGTATAGAAGACTACAATTAGACAAGAAGATGGTCGATATATGGTAAAACTCCCCTTCAGACAAAACTTCCTACAAACACTAGCTCTCGGACATTCACGACCAGCAGCACAATAACAATACATTAGCATAGAGCGATCGTTAGAAAATAAACCCGAGCTAAAAGAAAAATATTCCGAAGTGTTGGAAGAATATTTATCCATGAATCACATGGAACCCGCTTCACCCCTCGAAGATATCAAAGATGGAAAATACTACTCATTTTATTTACCCCATCAATGCCTCCAAACTCTTTCACTCAGGAAGCTCATTGAACGACGTATTGCACACTGGCCCAACTCTCCAAAACGACTTGATGCTAATTATTTTAAAATGGCGCCTCTACAAGTTCGTTTTTAATGGCGACATCGAAAAAATGTACCGCCAAATTCTTGTATACCCCGAAGATCAAGAATTCCAAAGAATTATCTTCCGTAGAGCTCCTAACTCGAAACTGGAAGACTTCAAATTAAAAACTGTCACCTTCGGAGTTAACTGTGCCCCATACCTGGCAATTCGCACCCTCCACCAGTTAGCCGAAGACTCCCAAGACAAATTCCCTACCGCCAAAAATGTACTTCTACATGAAACGTACGTAGATGACATCCTCTCTGGCGGACACGATTTACAGTCCACACTTAGCTCAATGACCCAAGTGATCGAAGCGCTGAAATCAGCCGGCTTCCCCCTGAAGAAAATAACGGCTAATCACCCGGAAATACTGAAACCCATTCCAAAACCTGATCTTCTCGATGAAAATTTTCTTAAATTCCATGATGTCAGTTCAACGAAACCCCTTGGAATAAAATGGAACGCTATCAATGACTCGTTTTCCTACTCACATGAACCCATACCATCCGCTAACTCACACACAAAGCGGCAAATATTATCAGCAATTGCGAAATTGTTCGATCCGGCAGGATGGCTAGCGCCAATTATGATACCAGCCAAAATGCGTCTCCAACAACTCTGGTTAGAAGGAACTGGAATAGTTTTTGCGAAAATCTCTCCGCGATAAGCACCGTCAAAATTCCCCGATGGATTGGATTCGCTCCCGACAAACCCTACCAAGTTCATGGGTTCTCAGAGGCATCCGAAAAAGCATTCTGCGCCTGCGTTTATTTAAGGGTGCAGAATAGCGAAACTGACTTCACAACTCATTTATTAGCAGCAAAGAGCAAAGTAGCCCCCTTGAAAACAGTAAGCCTTCCCCGTCTAGAACTGTGTGGAGCAGTACTACTCTCTAAACTTGTTAAACAGATATGCTCGAACCTAAATCTGCTTACAAATGAATTGATGCTCTGGTCAGATTCTTCCATTGTCCTAGCATGGCTAGAAAAGCCACCCCACACCTGGAGGACCAACGTGGCAAATCGGAGGGCTGAAATACTTAAAAACGTGCACCCGCGGATGCAAACCCCAAGAATTAGCTGAATGCCTCCTATGGTGGAATGGCCCTGAGTGGCCATCGAAATCCCCAAATCTTTGGCCCCAGGCGGTTCCGCAAAACCCTCCGAATCCGCCAGAACTTTTTTCGCGTCGAAACCTTCCTTACTGTGGAAACCCCAGATACACTAGAGCGGGTTTCGTCATTTGGCCGAGCCCTTCGCGTCCTGTCATATGTATATCGCTTCATTCATAAAGCGAAAAAACGACCAATTCCCTCCACAAAATCTCTTCTGCAAGAAGAAATTAGTCACGTTAAAGAGCGCCTAATCCTCCAAACACAACAAATTTATTTCGCGGAGGTCATAGCCTCATTAGAATCATCCAAACCAATCAGCAAATAAAGCTCACTACTCTCACTTAGCCCGATGTTGGATGAAAAAGGGATATTGCGCGTCAATGGACGCCTCAGTCATGCTGCCCTCAGCTACACCGAAAGGCACCCAATTATAATTCCCGAAGCCTCAAGATTTTGCAAACTATATCTCTCCATGCCGAAAAGCAACTAATGATCAGGATGGCCCATCAAGAATATTATATTACTCTTTTGAAGCAGAAGGTAAAGGCTTGCATTTTTCACTGCAAGATCTGCACGGTTCATAAACAGAAGATGAACTCCCAGATCATGGCGGCATTGCCAGCCGAAAGGTCGACGTACACTCTACCGTTTCACACCACAGGAGTCGACTTCGCTGGCCCATTTCTGGTAAAAACTTCAACTCTGCGTCGCGCCTCTTATGCCAAAGCTTATGTTTGTGTCTTCGTTTTCTTCTCCACAAAAGCAATACATCTTGAAGTCTGCTCAAACTTAACCACGGACGCCTTTAGGGCTGCTTTTCCCCGTTTTGCCGGCCGCCATGGCCTCCCTCATAAAATCATGTCTGACAACGGAAAGACATTTGTCGGCGCCCATAGAGCAATACAAAAGGAAATAACCCTTTTTCTCAAAGTAGCAGCGCAAGATATCGCCGAAAAGTATGCTGCCTATCATGGCCCCTCTTGGCAATTCATCCCGCCATATGCCCCCATATGGGTGACCTATGGGAAGCGGCTGTAAAAAGTCGCTGGAAACCATAAGTTCTCCTTTGAAGAATTCACTACCCTCATCGTTCGAATTGAAGCAGTTCTTAATTCTCGGCCTATATCTCCCATGTCCTAGGACCCGACAGATTTACTGGCATCAACCCCTGGACATTTCTTACGCGGAGCTCCATTGCTCTCGTTACCAGAACCCAATGCAGAAAATCTCAGCATCATGCACAAATGGCAAATTCTCAAAGTCCTGCACCATCAGTTCAGCAACCGCTGGAAAAGCGAGTACCTACAGGAGCTTCACAAGCGTCAAAAATGGAAAACCAAACAACCAAATCTCAAGGAAGGAGATCTAGTCGTCGTAAAAGATGATCTACTGCCCCCGACCGAATAGCGATTAGGTCGTATTGTGAAGTTACATGTGGGACCCGATAAAAATGTTCGGGTTGTAGACATTCACACTCATAATGGAACAATTACTCGTAATATCACAAAGATATGTTTAGTGCCCCCCGCCTAACTCTCCCTCCACATAATTGAATAAATTTTTCTAACTTTCCGTGCAATCTACTGTATAACTCACCCCTTAAGTTATTATATGTCTAAATCCTCCAATTCCCCTTACAACCTCTAATGCACGTCAGAGACGCGAGGAACAACGCAGAACGCGACAGCGTACAATTGAACGGCCAGCAGCTCGTTTGTCGAGCCGCAGTGATAGTCAGCGTAATATACGAAAAATGGTGAACCAAGCAAAGGTTACGCTACAAAAACTCCAAGAACTTCTGAACCTATCAACTCCGCAGGCCGGCCGCCATGTTGAAGACATTGATGAAAATCTAATCCAATTCGATTAATCTATATATACTTACCTTTAAAACTTGCCTGTTAAACTGAATCCTAAAATTATTGAATTTATATTTAAAGTTGAATTTTTTATACTTACGTTGTTACATACACACATATATACTTACCTCTACCATTAAATACTTACCTGCTATTACACTTACCATCCATACTTACCCTAAATGAACCTTACCTTTGAATTCGATACATCCTAATGTGCAACTCTTACCTTGTAAAACTACAGCTTTTGCATTTACTTACCTTTTTTATATGTACATATGTTGGTATGCTCACTGCACACTTAGCGGGCGGTCATCGATGGCCGCTTAGTTCAGTTTATGTTGAGAAACTTTATTTTAAAATTTAAAACTAAAACCAATAGTGTAGTGTTTATTTGCAAAGGAAATAGCGGAAGTGCTAAAGTGGTGAGTGCCCCACACCCTCAATAGTGCTAACCTTATACACCCACCATTTAACTTCATCTTAGACACTTACTTAAATGAATGCCCATTTCCCTTGGTGATCACATCACGCCTGAACGGATGGACCGATTTCACTAATTATTTTTTTATTGTATTTTTTTGCCCGGAGAAGGTTTTTAAAAAAGAAAAAGTAAAAAAAAAAATTTGTGAGATATTGACAAAAATGTGGACCAGGTTCATCTGTGAAACCGTTTCCAAAATATTGACCATTAGGTGGACCAAGGCTGACCCAAGAATATGTTCATATAATATAGTTATCAAATCAAAAGTGCTGATGAGTGTGTCCGTAAGAGTGGATTTTAGATTCATCTGAACCCAAGACAAAAATTATTATACAAACGCTTTGTACATAGAGGTTTGCCTTACCTATATATACAAAAATTAATGCGCATTTCCCTTGGTAACGACATCACGGCTTAACGGATGGACCCATTTCACAAAATTTTTGTATTGTATTTGTTTTTGCCAGGAGAAGGTTCTTATGAAAGAGAAAGTTAAATAATTTTGTTGAATTCTAAAATATTGACCAAAATGTGGACCAGGGGTAACCCAGAATGTGGTTATACGATATGGGTAACGAATGAGAGGTGTCGATGAGAATTTTCACAAGGAGCGGCTTTCAGGTTCATCTGTTTCCAAGATATGGACCAAGGCTGACCCATGTTCATATAATATAGCTATCAAATTAAAGGTGTTGATGGCAGTTTTCACAAGGAGCTTTTGGTTCATCTGTCAACCCGTTTTCAAAATTTAGACCATCAGGGATAGGGATAGTGATAGGGATGTTGTTGTTGTTGTTGTTGTTGTTGTTAACAATGCATTGCCCTGACTGAAGTGTATGATCATTCCGAAGATCTTCATCAAGCTCTTCTAACGGGAGTCCAAGGAAACAGGGTTGGACCAGAGGGATAGAGGGGTCCTACCACATGCAGGACATGTGTTTAAAATTGTGTCATTCAGTCTGGATAAGTAAGAGTTTAACCTCACACTGTATCCAGACCTAAGCTGTGCCATGGTCTTGTCTCCCTTGGTAAGGTGCGTTTTTCTTCAGCAATAGCAACCGACTCGTTGTGGATGTCGGTTAGAGCCCGCTTATGATTCCGCAGATCAAACGGCAAGGTAATATGATGCCGGATCTCGTCATAATGCTTACGGAGATGACTCCTTATGTCTCTCGGGGGCGGATCTGTGTCCAAAAGATCACGGTTTGGATGTCCTGGCTTGTGGCAGTTCAAAAGGAATTGCCTGCTAAGCATTTTCGCGTGCTCTCTTACATTGAGCAGTTTTGCCTCTTGATGAAGGTGAGACTCAGGAGACATGAGGAGACATCCCGTAGCAGTTCTGATAGCGGTATTTTGGCAGACTTGTAACTTCGTCCAGTTGGTGTTACGTACGTTAGGCGACGATATGGGTGCAGCATAGTCAAAGACTGGGCGGCCAATGGCCTTATAAGTATCCAGCAACGTTTCTTTGTCTTTTCCCCAAGTACTGCCGACAAGTGACTTGAATTTTTCCTAAGCCCTTCTATAAGGACATTTTGGACTTTTTTGATTCACTTTTGACTAAAAAAAATTTAATTTTTTGGTATGATATGATTTTAAAATATTTCATGGCATGACTTACAAATTTACTTAAATAAGAGCAACCTCATCGACACCTTTCAGGCGTTACCCATATCGTATAACCACATTCAACAAAATTATTTAACTTTCTCTTTCATAAGAACCTTCTCCTGGCAAAAACAAATACAATACAAAAAAAATTAGTGAAATGGGTCCATCCGTTAAGCCGTGATGTCGTTACCAAGGGAAATGGGCATTCATTTATGTATATACATATAGATAAGGCAAACCTCTATGTACAAAGCGTTTGTATAATAATTTTTGTCTTGGGTTCAGATGAATCTAAAATCGCGCGATTTTTTATTCCAAATTTATTTCAAAGTCAAGCCATTAAATATATTAAAATAATATCATACTAAAAAAAATAAAAATTTTGATTTAAAAATCGTGCGGTTTTTCATTTACAAATATTTGGCTGCGGCGCTTTTTAAGATAAATTTGAAAGAAAAAATTCAATTTATAATTAAATATCGCTTGATTTAATAAGATTCATCATCATTTATTGACGCTTAACCGCCTAAGCAATTTTTGCCGTTGCCTATCAAAGCACGCCAGTCATTCCTTTTTAGCGATAACTGACGCCAATTGGAAACCCCAAGGGAGTTCGAGTCATCCTCCACCTGTTGTTTTCATCTCAGTCGAGGCCTCCCCCTCTGCTGCCGAATTCAGGTGACGATAGGAAAACCTTCTGTGCTGGAGCTTCTTTGTCCATTCGCATAACATGACCCAGCCAGCGGAGCCTTTGGGCTTTAATTCGCTGGACTATGGTCAGATCTGCGCAAAGCTCGTACAGCTCATCGTTAAATTTCCTTCGATACTCGCCGTTGGCATTACGGGAAGGACCGTAAATCTTCCGGAGAACTTTTCTCTCAAATACTCCAAGGGCCATCTCATCTTCTCTTGACATTGTCCATGAATCTGAGCCATACATCAGGACAGGTATGATGAGAGACTTATAGAGCGTGATCTCTGTTCTTCGAGAGAGGACTTTACTTCTCAATTACCTACTCAGTCCAAAGTAGCACTTGTTGGCAAGAGTGATTCTCCGTTGGATTTCAAGACTGATATTATTTTCGGTGTTAATACTGGTTCCCAAATAGACGAAGTCCCTCACAGTTTAAAATTTGTAACTATCAACAGTGACATGGCTGCCAAAGGCGCAGGTGCTCCGATTATTTCGTTGATGACAGCAAATACTTCGTCTTGGCCTCGTTGACCGCAAGACCCACTTTTTTCGCTTCCTTATCGAGTCCAGAGAAGGCAGCGCTTACGGCGCGGTTGTTAAGGCCAATGATATCAATATCATCGGCATACGCCAGCAATTGCACGCTCTTGCAATATATTGTACCGTTGCGGTGTAGCTCTGCTGCTCGAATTATCAGAGAGGTCCTTCCCGATTCTGACGCAGCTGTTGGTATTGCTCAACGTCATTTTGCAAAGCCGTATAAGCTTTGCAGGGAAGTCAAATTCAGACATGGCGGCATACAGGCAACTCCTTTTTGCGCTGTCAAAAGCGGTTTTAAAATCGACAAAGAGATGGTGTGTGCCAATTCTTTTATCATGGGTCTTCTCCAGGATTTGGCGTATGGTGAAAATCTGGTCGATGGTAGACTTACCAGGTCTAAAGCCCCACTGATAAGGTCCAATCAGTATTTCTACGATGGGCTTCAGTCTTCGACACAATACGCTAGAAAGAACCTTATATGCGATATTAAGAAGACTGATTCCGCGGTAGTTAGTGCGGTTAGCTGGATCGCCGTTCTTGTGGATTGGGCAGAGTACACTTAAATTCCAATCCGGAGGCATGCACTCATCTGACAATATTCTGCATAAGAGCTTATGCATGCTTTTTTCCAGCTCTTCGCCTCCGTGTTTGAACAGCTCGGCGGGTAGTCCGTCATTTCCAGGCGATTTGTTGTTCTTGATCCTGGATATAGCTATCCTCACTTCATTATATTCAGGTGGTGGGACGACTTTTCCATCGTTAGGGATTGGGGTATCGGGTTCGACAACTCCCTCGCAATTTAGCAGTGAGGAGAAGTGCCCTCTCCATAATTTAAGTACACTCTGTACGTCGGTTACCAGGTCGCCATTATTGTCCTTACAGGAACTTGCCCCGGTCTTAAAACCTTCCGTCATCCACCGGATCTTTTCATAGAATTTTCGGGCATCATTTCTGTCAGCCAGCATCTCAAGCTCCTCACACTCACGCCTTTCGGCCTCACTTTTCTTTTTTCTGAAAAAGCGTCTCTCTTCCTTCTTTGCCTCACGATAGCGTTGCCATACACTGCGGGTTGCGCCCGTTCGCAACGTCTCCTTGTAGGCAGCGTCCTTCTTTTTCGAGGTACCAGTTGTTCTTGCGGGCTCGCTGGAACCCTATAGTGGCCTCAGCAGCGGTACGCAATGAGTGAGAGATATGCTTCCGTTGCTCGGTTACATCGTTAGGTCGAGGATTGCCAACCGACAGCAGGTGTGAGAGTCGAGTGGAGAAATTATCAGCTGTCTGTGTCATGCGCAGCTTCTCGACGTCAAACTTTCCTTCCGTTACTGTGCGCACTTTCTTCGCTGCACAGAGGCGTGTGCGTATCTTGGCTGCGACAAGATAATAGTCCGAGTCGATATTGCGACCACGCAGGGCACGCACGTCCAGAACGGTGGAGCTGTGTCTGCCGTCGATCATGACATGATCAATCTGGTTTCTTGTTCTTTGATCAGGGGACAGCCAGGTAGCTTGGTGTATTCGTTTATGCTGGAACCTGGTACTACTGATGACCATATTGCGGGAAGCGGCGAAGTCAATCAACCTAGTGCCGTTGGGGGATGTTACATCGTGGAGACTGAATTTTCCAACTGTAGGACCAAAGACTCCTTCCTTGCCCACCTTGGCATTAAAGTCGCCGAGCACGATTTTGATATCATACAGGGGGCAGCGATCATAGGCTTGTTCAAGTTTATCGTAGAAGGAGTCCTTCTCTGCGTCGTCCGTCTCCTCAGTCGGCGCATAGGCGCAGATAAATGTTATGTTGAAAAACCTCGCCTTGATGCGGATCGCAGCGAGACGCTCGTCCACAGGAGTGAACGCTAGTACTTGGCGGCGAAGTCTCTTTCCCACCACAAATCCTACACCACGCGCTTTTCCGCGTGTCTGGCCACTATAGTATTCGTCACAAGGTCCGATGGTTGTCTTTCCTTGTCCCGTCCATCGCATTTCCTGCAGGGCGGTGATGTCAGCCTTTGCGTTTACGAGGACATCAACCAGTCGGGCAGCGGTACCATCCCTTGAAAGGGTCCGGACATTCCAGGTACATGCCCTAATATCCAAATCTCTATTCTTTGTACGTTTTGCCGGGCAGTCAACATTAAAGAGGGTTCTCATCCGAGGCTTTGTTTTTTGTTTTCATTGGAGTTGGTTTTTTACGTGGCGGGTCCCAAATCCAGCGCACAACCCGTTTCGGGGTGTTTTGAGAAGATTTACACATTTATATAGCGAGCCGCTTGCTACAAGACAGACGCCCGCTTACAGCCGCACCTCATGGTGAACAGACGCTGCGAAAAGACCTCGGTGAGCCCTTAAACGAAGTATGTCAGAGTGGCCCCACCGGGGCTCCCTCTCTTTCTGCCGCAAGCCTAGATAGCTCACGTTGCCCAGAGTGTACGAACGAGGACGCAAAAGTCGGGATTGGGCAAGGTCACACAGCAACCACACCCCATTTCACCCTAATAAGATTATTAAATAAAAATTTGCAATTAAAAAAAACCGTACCATTGAGTATTTTAAATTGAAATCACACACAGAATAATTTTTGTCAACATGGTTCATGTTAAACTAACAAGAAAGATCCTGTTAAATTTGCATGAGATAATGAGGCAGATAGTGTTGTTTTAACAGGAATTCATGTTAATTTAACCGGAATTCATGTTAATTTTACAGGAAGTAATTTTAATTTAACACGAAGTCAAGTTTTTCAGCATGAGCTTCATGTTAATTTAACAGGAAGTCATGTTAACTTAACACGAAGTGAGGTTATTCATCATGAGCTTCATGTTAATTTAACATTATCGATAGTGTTGAAAAATAATAACCTGAAAAAGTGTTGATTTTACTTGAACATTTTTCTGTGTGCATATTATAAAATGCGACGCTTTTTGTAATGTTGAAAATCACATCATCAAACTCAAACATCGCGTGATGTTCAGTTGACATGCTAAGCAATGTTGACGCTATTTCAATTAGGAAATAACGTCATTAAACATATTGACAAAGAGAAGTTCAGTCAACTGACCTTATTTCCATTTCGAAAATGTCAATTGACACTATTTCCATTGACCTTGTTACCTGTCACCGTGAAAAGCCTGGAAAGGTCGCAGAGGTAACTGTGTAACTGCTTTTACTGGCATTAAAAATGCGTTCTACTTTTACTTCGTGCCTTTCATATCGCACACTAAGTCAAAAAGAGTCACAACTCAAAATCAGAGTAACTTTCCGTTAACTGCTTCTGGATCGCACAAAAGTAATTTGATTTTTAAAAACTTGGCATCACTGTGCTCTTTAAAGAGTGACGATAATACAGTAAATCCCGCTTAAGTACCCCGAGCAAAATTTTCAGCATTTTGTTGTTAACAATGCATTGCCCTGCCTAGAGTGTATGATCATTCCGAAAATCTTCATCAAGCTCTTCTAACGGGAGTCCAAGGAAACGCGCCGTTTTAGCAGGTTTGGACCAGAGGGATAGAGGGGTTAGAAGAGAAGGTTCAATTGGACAATTAAAGAGATGTAGGGTATCATGGGGGGTCCTGTAGGGTATCATGGGGGGTCCTGTAGGGTATCATGGGGGTCCTACCACATGCAGGGCATGTGTTTGAAATGGTATCATTCAGTCTGGATAAGTAAGGGTTTAACCTCACACTGTATCCAGACCGAAGCTGTGCCATGGTGACTCTTATCACCCTTGGTAAGGTGGGTTCTTCTTCAGCAATATCGGGTGGAAGACTGTTTAAAACGGGGTTCACAGGTCAAGATCTGACAAAGCTATCAACCGACTCAGTGTGGATGTCGGTTAGAGCCCGCTTTTGATTCCGCAGATCAAACGACAAGGTAATATGATGCCGGATCTTGCCATAATGATTACGGAGATGGTTCCTTATGTTTCTTGGGGCGGATCTGTGTCCAAAAGATGACGGTTTGTATGTCGTGGCGTGTGGCAGTTAAAAAGGAATTGCCTGCTAAGCATTTCCGCGTGCTCTCTTACATTGAGCAGTTTTGCCTCTTGAAGGAGGTGAGACTCAGGAGACATGAGGAGACATCCCGTAGCAGTTCTGATAGCAGTATTTTGGCAGACTTGTAACTAAGTCTAAAAAAAATATTAACCCGTCTGCTTAAGATTTTTAAATTTTTTCAATAGTGTGAAGAAATAGCAAATTGTGTTATATAAATACAATACCGCTTGCCTCAGTACCTTGCACGTTTAAATAGAGTTTAGAGTTCAGATTAGCTAGACTCTAGCTTATTTTAGCTAAGATGAATGGTCTACTCTTTTTTCAACCGGATCTTACACCGAAAACGAAACTGTAAGCGATTAAAATCGATCATGACCCCTGCGGTTTAGGGGTTTAGATAATGCCCGTAGTCGAATACCTGTCGCAAGAGGCAACTAAAATCCATTTCAACCACGGTCACGGAGTTGATGAAATCGGAATAGTAGCATAAAGTGGTTCATCAGCTGTGAGAGCATAGACGCATAGACCGTACAACTCTGTTTGGTCCGTCACGTCCCTCTTACACCAGCAACAGCGAAGCCGATTAATTTCTCGAAACCGAAAATCGTAATCGATATTTTAATAAAAACAAAACGAAGCCCTTTCAAAGTCCAGAACCGGTTCCAAACAAGTTTGTACTTGTTTTTATACCTTTCATGAACATGAAATGGTATTATAACTTTGGTCCGATGTTTGTAAATATGAGAAGAAGAAGAGATAGACCCATCAATAAGTATACCGAAATGATCAGGATGACGAGATGAGTTGATTTAGCCATGTCCGTCTGTCCGTCTGTCTGTCTGTCTGTTTGAACGCAAACTAGTCCCTCAGTTTTTGAGATATTTGGCTGAAATTTGGTATGCGGCCACCATTTTCCAATATAGGTTTCATTTGTCGGAACCAGCAAGATCGGACCAATATAACATATAGCTCCCATACAACCGATTATTCGATAAACGGATTTTGGGCTATAACTCCTGTAATTAAACACGTAGGAACGTGAAATTTTGTAAGTATTGCTATTTTTATATGTGAAATATCGATGTTGAAACTCATAGAGATGGGATAAATATTTCACATAGCTCCCATACAATCGATTATTCCGATAAACGGATTTTTGGCTATAACTCCTGTAATTAAACACGTAGGAACGTGAAATTTTGTAAGTAATGCTATTTTTATATGTGAAATATCGACGTTGAAACTCATAGAGATGGGATAAATATTTCACATAGCTCCCATACAATCGATTATTCCTATAAACGGATTTTGGGCTATAACTCCTGTAATTAAACACGTAGGAACGTGAAATTTTGGACGTATTGCTATTTTTATATGTGAAATATCGATGTTGAAAATCATCGAGATTGGATAAATATTTCACATAGCCCCCATACAATCGATTGTTCCGATAAACGGATTTTGGTAGATAACTGCTGTAATTATATAGGTAGGAACGTGAAATTTTGGAAGTATCGCTATTTTTATATGCGAAATATCGATGTTGAAAATCATTGAGATGGCACAAATATTTCACATAGCTCCCATACAATCGATTATTCCGATAAGCGGATTTTGGTAGATAACTCCTGTAATTATATCGGTAGGAACGTGAAATTTCGTAAATGTTGCTATTTTAGAATGTGGAATGTCGATGTTAAAAATCAATGAGATTGGACCAATATAACACATCGTCCCCATATAATCGATAGCTCCGATAATTTCGGTATGAGCTAAAGTTAAATTCACACAGGCTGTACTGGGGATCAAACAGTGAAAATCGTGACGCTTATTCATGAAAGGTATTTAGCCTTCGGCACAGCCGAAGACAGCTTTCCTTACTTGTTTTAAATTGATTACTTGATTGCGCGGACACATATTTTCCTTGATAAGACGGTAACCTGGTTTTGACTTCAGTATAAAAAAACTCTAATGGAAACCAATCCACCAGTTTCTGCGACATTCTGACGACAACCTTCTTATGGTGCCATCGGCGGAAATCGACAAATATTCAATACTCGCCATTTTTATGACGCAAAGGTCCGAAAAGAGGTAGATTCCAAAGTGGCCAAAGTTACTACTTTACTGTTTGGGCTAGCATATTTAGCGGTATTTACAATTTTTTGGCATGAGCAATTGTATGGGACATAAAAACTGTGCTTGGGTGGCAAAGGGTTAATACGCTTGTTTACATTTATTTGAAGGAAAAACTCCTACAAAAACAAAATATTTCAGTTGTCAATTCTACCTTGTTTAATTTGCCTTGGTCTAATTCGTTTCTCATTTGGTGCGTCCATGTCGTAAAAAATGTCGCCGTAGATTTAGTCGGTGATATCGTCAGATCTCGCTCGTTGAAAAACCTGGAAAGGTCGCAGAGGTAACTGTTGATTTTCGCACAGAGCTCATCAGTATAGGGGCCCTTCCCCGTCGCCATTATTGTTCAGTCGTCGGCATATGAAACGATGTTGACGCCCTCTGGTGGTGGGGGCATCTTCGATAGATAGAAGTTAAACAGTGTCGGGGATAGCACACCACCCTGTGGCACCCCCTGTCTAATACGTCTAGGTTTTGATGTGGCGTTTCTAAAGTTGACCGACGCCTGCCCTCCGTTCAGATAATTAGCGGTCCATCTCTTTAATCCATCAGGGAGCTGTGTTTCAAGAAGATATTGTATGAGCGTGTCGTGATTGCTTTTAAAAAGTCTAGTGCCACTTGTGGTAAATAAATAACCACAATTATATTTATATTAAAATGATATTAATTATAAGAAGTAATTTAATTTTTTATTTTTGAAATATTGAAAAATAATAATATCAAAAATTTCCTTTTTGAAAATCTAAAAACTCAAAACAACTTAAATCTAAATTCAACAAACTCTTAAAGTTAAAATAAATAAAGTATTTTTAATAATAATAAAAACAATCACTACACCACTAACACTTTCCTGTGGTTTGGTTGGGGTTGATTTATGCCGTTAATTATCTGCGTTGTAATGGAGTTGAGTGCAGTAGTGGTGCTATGTAGACCTATCTGAAGTTGGCAAGACAACTTTTACGTGGCAAAAAAGTAACTAGTGGATAATTTGCCGTAATTTATACGTAAAATATCCGTGAAAACAAAAATTTTGCCGCGGCCGTATTTTGGAAAATATTGAGTGGCACGCCAACTTCATGTGAAGTTAGCGTGCCACCCTTGAAAAACTACCTTAGGGACCTGCTAGAGAAAAAATGTTTGCACGTGATTTTGCCGTAAATTTGCCGTAACTAAGTGGCATATTTGGAAAATTAAAAAAAAAAAAAAAAATTAATTTTTTTGGTAGTGCACCGCCACTTCTGGAAAACTACTTTCGAGACCAGCTAGGATAAAAACCTTTGCACGTGATTTTGTCGTAAATTATCAGTAATTAATCTGTGAAATCAAAAAATTTGTCGCGGGCGTATTTTTATAAAATATTAAACATGAAGTTGGCGTGCCACCTTTGAAAAATTACCTCAGGGACCAGCTAGAAAAAAAATATTTGTACGTGATTTTGCCGGAAATTAGCCGTAATTAAATGACATATTTAAAAAATTAAAAAATTTTTTTTTTTTTTGTTACTGCACCGCCAACTTCACATGAAGTTAGCGTGCCACCTTTGAAAACCTATCTTAGGGACCAGCTAAGGAAAAAATATTTGAACGTGATTTTTCCGTGAATTATCCGTAATTAAATGACATATTTCAAAAATTAAAAATTTTTTTTTTTTAGTGCACTGCCAACTTCACATGAAGTTAGCGTGCCACCTTTGAAAACCTATCTTAGGGACAAGCTAACGAAAAAATATTTGAACGTGATTTTGCCGTAAATTATCCGTAATTAATCTGTGAAATCAAAAAATTTGTCGCGGACGTATTTTGGAAAATATTGAGTGGCACGCCAACTTCATGTGAAGTTAGCGTACCACCTTTGAAAAACTACCTTAGGGACCTGCTAGAGAAAAAATGTTTGCACGTGATTTTGCCGGAAATTAGCCGTAATTAAATGACATATTTAAAAAATTAAAATTTTTTTTTTTTTTGTTAGTGCACCGCCAACTTCACATGAAGTTAGGGTGCCACCTTTGAAAACCTATCTTAGGGACAAGCTAAGGAAAAAATATTTGAACGTGATTTTGCCGTGAATTATCCGTAATTAAATGACATATTTAAAAAATTAAAAAAATTTTTTTTTTTTTGTTAATGCACCGCCAACTTCACATGAAGTTGAAAACCTATCTTAGGGACCAGCTAAGGAAAAAATATTTGCACGTGATTTTGTCGTAAATTATCCGTAATTAATCTGTGAAATCAAAAAATTTGTCGCGGACGTATTTTGGAAAATATTGAGTGGCACACCAACTTCATGTGAAGTTAGCGTGCCACTTTGAAAAACTACCTTAGGGACCTGCTAGAGAAAAAATATTTGAACGTGATTTTGCCGTGAATTATCAGTCTTATTTTGGCGAAAAATGTCATAAAAAAAAAATTTGAAGAGCTATAAATTTTTTCTTTTGCCAATTAATTAGCTACTAATTCTGGCAAACTTTCAACTTGATCCGACAATTTTTCGCTAATGGTTTCGCTAACTTCAGTCTTATTTTGGCGAAAAATGTCATAAAAAAAAAATTTGAAGAGCTATAAATTTTTTCTTTTGGCCGCACCTCATGGTGAACAGACGCTACGCAAAAAACTCGGTGAGCCCTTAAACCAAGTATGTCAGAGTGGCCTCACCGGGGCTCCCTCTCTTTCTGCCGCGAGCCTAGGTAGCTCCCGTTGCCCAGAGTGCACGAACGAGGACGCAAGAGTCGGGATTGAGCAAGGTCACTTAATAACCACACTCCATTACACTCTGTGTACTTTACCTAACAGATTAAGGTTTGTTGTTGTGTAGATCCATTTGCATATTTTGGGGCTGAGTCCCCATTTTTTCCAATGGCTCTTTTGCACGTGTAGAGTGCAATACCCACTTTCTTCTGGCGCTGAAGAACATTCTCCTGCCAGGTTAGTTTCCTATCCAGAACTGTGCCTATGAACTTTGTCAGCCAAGTTCAGGCGCACCTCATTCAGTTTTGGTAGATTAACGGTGGTACCTTATAGCGGTTTGTGAAAAGGACCAGTTCTACTTTTCCCGGGTTGATGCTCAGTCCGCAGCGCGAGCACCATGAGGAAACCTCTCGCAGTGTTACTTGCATCAAGTTGCGCAGGGTTTGTGGGAATTTTCTCCTATATACAATAGCTAAGTCGGCTGCATATGACACTACCTTCCTGGGGGGCGAGCTTGTGTCTCGCAGCAGCGAGTTGACAGTGAAGTTCCATAGAAGCGGGGAGAGAACACCACCCTGAGGCGTTCCCCTTGTGACATAGCGCGATAATTCAGCCGAGCCCAGATATGAAACTATTCTTCTACCCCTTAGTAGTTGATCAATAAGTCCAATAAGAGACCTGCTTATGCCCAGACTTGTTAAAGCGGTGTTTAATTCATCAGGGCTTGTGTTGTTGAAGGCTCCTTCAATATCTAAAACGGCCACGAGATAGTACTCCTTTTCATACAGCGATTTTTCAATAACAGAAACTATGCTGTGAAGCGCAGTTTCTGTAGATTCTCCTTTGGTGTATGCATGCTGATAGCTAGAGATAAGGTTTCTATCAATAGTAGTGGAGAGTTAGTCATTAATTATCCTCTCGAAGGTTTTGAGTACAAAGGACGAGAAACTGATCGGCCTGTAGTCATTGGGCTCGTAATGAGACGCCTTCCCCTCCTTAGGAATAAACACTACCGTGGCACTTCTTCAGGAGCACGGAATGTAGCTAAGAGCCAGGCAGGCTGTATAGAGAAATACCAGCCATTTGGCTGATGTCTCCAGCGTGTTTATGAGTTGTGCGGGAATAATTCCGTCTGGCCAGGCAGCCTTGAACGGTTCGAAGCTTTTAACCGCCCACCTAACCTTTTCCTCCATGATGGGTATGTATACAGCCAGGTTTGTTGTAGGTGCTAAGGGTTCCTCATGCAAGTTCCCTGGGAAGTGTGCATTCAAGAGCAGCTCTAGGGTTTCCCCCTCCGTGTTGGTCCAGGATCCGTCAGGTTTGCGCAAATAGCTTGTGACTGTTTCAGTTTTTGAGAGCACTCGTCTAAGTCTCGGAGTTTGCGGAGCGAGTCCGGGTCGTATGACCACCAATGTGGCCTATGTTTACCGCGTGGTTTTGGCACTTGGCAAGCCTGCTCTAGGGCATTCGAGATCGCTGTTGTAAATGTCTTTACCAGATCCTCTTACTCCCCTACTGATGAGAGGACTTGTGGGGGCAGTGCTTGTAGGTCCCTAGATAATATTTCATTGTGTAGCTGCCAGTTAGTGTTACGTGGGTTGCGTTTCATAACCGGCTGGTCAACAGAAAAGTCTAGAACTAGTTCTATGTACTGGTGGTCGGAGAATGACCCACTCATAAGCGCCTTCGCTGCAAATAGTGAGATCTATGACCTCCCTGCGGGTTTTAGTAATAAACGTAGGTTCGTTACCCACGTTGCAAACTCCCAGGTTAGCTGTTAACAAATAGTCAAACAACGACTCTCCTCTAGCATTGATATCGGAGCTTCCCTACTGGACGTGATGAGCATTAGCGTCAGTTCCGATAATAAAATGACCCATGGAAAAATTTGTCACCAGGTCTTTTAGCTCCCTCTGTGGAGGAGGTTCTTCGGCGTCGTAGGGCATATAGACCGACCCCATCGTCAGGCTGCCACTGTCGACTGTTAAACTGGCAGCTGTAACGTCACCATTGGTATAGTTGGGCAAGAGAAAGGCGTTCAGCTCAGACTTAACCAAAATACAGGCTCTAACCCTGCCCCCCTCGCATGCTCGGATAAGCTTAAAACACTTAGTCCCCAAACCGCAAATCTTTGAGCTGTTGACCCATCTCCGAGCTGTTCACTGCTCCTCCGCCATTTGACGTGGCAGATACCATATGCCACATGCCGTATTGCACTCGTCCATTGCACCATTTAAGGGGCTCGAGTGCCTCCTTATTCAAGGTGAAGACCACTTGCCTATCAGGCCCTACCGCATCCTCAACCAGATTGACACCCCAGTCCTGCGTCGGGTGAGACGGGTTCATGATCCGCAGCATCCTGAGAATTCTCTCAGGTTCAGCAGGGATGGCAGGAATCCATGCTCTTGCCCTTGGCCGAGCCGGGATGTCCTTCCAGTCGACAACCTCGATACTTGCCCCTTGGTAGATCTCACCCAGTATTGCAGCTGCTGCCTTGTACAGTGCAACAGTTTTTGCATCCTCGCAAGCGAATACCTAGATTCGGCCCTGGTGCCATCCCGCATCAGAACCCATCGGCGTGGCAACCGGAGACTCATCCATAATGTCAAAAAGGCCATTACCGATCGCGTCCCGGACGTACCGCCACTGGTCCTTAGAGATGGCCCAGCTTTCGTTACCTCGGTCAATGACGCCTATGAGGATCCTGTCCTTGGTGAAAATAAAATAACTCCCAAATGAAATAAGCCTCGGCTGCTTTAATCAGTCGTCTTTCTAAAGGCGACGTAGATGTGGTCCTCATCCAAGAACCCTGGGTCAACAGCTCAAGGATTTTCGGTTTGGGGACTAAGTTTTTTAAGCTTATCCGAGCAGTCTGAGCTGAACGCCTTTCTCTTGCCCAACTGTACCAATGGTGACGTTACAGCTGCCAGTTTAACAGTCGACAAATTTTTCCATGGGTCATCTTATAATCGGAACTAACGCTAATGCTCATCACGTCCAGTGGGGAAGCTCCGATATCAATGCTAGAGGAGAGTCGTTGTTTGACTACTTGTTAACAGCTAACCTCGTAGTTTGCAACGTGGGTAACGAACCTACGTTTATTACTAAAACCCGCAGGGAGGTCATAGATCTCACTATTTGCAGGGCAGGCGCTTATGAGTGGGTCATTCTCCGACCACCGGTACATAGAACTAGTTCTAGACTTTTCTGTTGACTAACAGACTAACTGGCAGCTACACAATCAAATATTATCTAGGGACCTACCAGCACTGCCCCCACAAGTCCCCTCATCAGTAGGGGAGTTGGAGGTTCTGGTAAACACCTTTACAACGGCGCTCTCGAATTCCAAAATCACGTGGTAAACATAAGCCGCATTGGTGGTCATACGACCTGGACTCGCTCCGCAAATCATGTAGGACACAATTTAATAAGGCTTAGAGCCCTGGCACGAACACTCAATAGCTCGAATATAAAGTTAAACTTAAGGCCTAAAAAAAAGCTCTGAGGCAGGCGAAGAGAGTATCGTGGAGAAATTTCTGCACTGCGGTCGAAAATGTCGACGATACAGCGAGACTTAGACGAGTGCTCTCGAAAACTTAAACAGCCACAAGCTATTTGCGCAAACCTGACGGATCCTGGACCAGCACGGAGGGGGAAACCCTAGAGCTGCTCTTGAATACGCACTTCCCAGGAAACTTGCATGAGGAACCCTTAGCACCTACAACAAACCTGGCTGTATACATACCCATCATGGAGGAAAAGGTTAGGTAGGGCTCGCTAACAGGAATCTTTGGACGGATGCGTTCATCGAACCATGCTGTAACACGCCTCAGCCTACGACGCCAGCCAACCCGGTTACACCAGGTCCACAGCTAACTAGGCTGAGGCACAGCCTTGGTCTTCGCCTACCAACACCTGGGCGAACACATCCGTCTCTCACGCCTTTGGTTAACTCGACATCGACCCCACCGGCGCACTTCCAAATCTTACAGCACAACTGTAACGGATTAACTGGTAAGATCGCAGAGATAACCAATTTGATGACGCAATATGACATAAAACTTGCCGCAATCCAAGAAACCAAGCTCAGTCCAAGGTCGGACCTCATTACCTATGGCGGATATAACATTCACCGGAAAGACCGTCATAGAGTAACAGGAGGTCTGGGAGGTGGTCTAGCGTTCATAACGCACAACTCTGTACAGTATCATCTATTTGATACCGACATCGAAGGAACGGATGATATCTTAGAAAGCCAAGGTATTACCATCCGTACAGGAGATGTCGATCTGCAAATCATTAACATCTACATACCCCCTGTCTCAAGTTGCCCCACCGGTTATCACCCCGACATTAGCTTGCTATTACGAGGAGATAACCGCGTGATCCTGGGCGACTTCAATGCGCACCACGACATGTGGCACTCAAACTTGCCAGCAGACAGTAGGGGGCATGTACTCGCAGAACAAATAGATGATACGGCTTTCTGTACATTGAACGGAGACGCCCCAACGAGAGTATCGGGTAACTGCTATAGTTCGCCAGATATTTCTATCGTAAGTGCAGGACTATTGAACAACACCAATTGGCGACCCATACTCACGTTGGCGTCTGACCATCTCCCAATAGTCATTACCATCGAACGACCGACGGACTTTATAACACCTGAGCATGGTACATACATCAACTTTACCAAGGCGGACTGGGACAGTTTTCAGACATATACGGACGAATCCTTGGCTGCTCTATCCATTCCTACGGACGTACGCAAAGGCGAACGAGACTTCCGCAATATCATTGACTTGGCCTCTAGACGCTTCATTCCTGCGGGTCGAATATCCCGAATAAGACCAAATTTCCCCGCGGAGGCAGCGGCCATGGCTAGAGAAAGAGATGAAGTGCGAAGTCTCAATCCCGCAGACCCCCGTATAAGGGATCTCAACGCGGAAATTCGTAGGTTGGTCGATAAACACAAACTGGCCAAATGAAAACAACACCTAGAGCAATGCAACCTCTCTGACGGTGTTGGCAAATTATGGACTACGGTCAAAGCTCTATCTAATCCAACACAACACAAGGATAAAGTAGATATTACTTTCGGTGACAGGGTGAAGAAGGACCCTAGGGGATGTGCGAACTTCTTCTGTAGACAATTTGTACTACATTCCCCACCCGATAGAGCTAAACGTAGAACCATGCGACAGGCGCGTAAATACAAAAACCAAAACACGCCCATTGTCATCACTGCCTCAGAGGTCAAGGAAGCCATCAGACAGGCTAAGCCCTCAAAATCCATCGGCCCCGACGGCATTGCCATGAAGATGCTGAAACATCTAGGCCAGGAGGGACACAAATACTTAGCGGCTCTATTCAATCTTTCACTGAACACTTTCGTCATTCCTGAAATATGGAAAAAGGCGAGAGTGGTTCCATTATTAAAACCTAGAAATCCGGCAAACAGAGGCGATTCATATCGCCCTATATCACTTTTGTCGCCGGTAGTGAAGACGCTAGAGTCCATTTTGCTCCCGTATTACACCGCAAATCTGCACCTGGCTAATCATCAACATGGCTTCCGTAAGCTGCACAGCACCACCACCGCACTCAATGCCATTACAACGCAAATAAATAGCGGTCTAAATCAAAACCAACCAAATCACAGGACTGTGTTAGTGGCACTTGACTTGTCGAAAGCTTTTGACACAGTCAACCATGCCACTCTCATACAAGATCTATTAGAAACACAAATACCTGATGGGTTAAAGAGATGGACCGCTAATTACTTGAATGGGCGGCAGGCGTCGGTCAACTTTAGAAACGCAACATCAAAACCAAGACGAATTAGACAGGGGGTGCCACAGGGTGGTGTCCTATCCCCGACACTGTTTAATTTCTATCTATCGAAGATGCCCCCACCACCAGAGGGTGTCTCCGTCGTTTCTTATGCTGACGACTGTACAATAATGGCGACGGGGAAGGGCCCCTATACTGATGAACTCTGTAATAAAATCAACGGTTACCTCTGCGGCCTTTGCAGGTTTTTCACAGAGCGAGATCTGACGATATCTCCGACTAAATCAACGGCGACGCTTTTTACGACGTGGACGCACCAGGTGAGAAATGAATTAGACATTTTCGTTGACGGCACTAAGCTACCAACTGTCAGCCACCCAAAGTTATTAGGGATGACATTGGATAATACTTTCTCATTTGCTGGTCATGTGTCTGCAATGGTCTCAAAGGTACGTGGTCGCAACAAGATCCTCAAGTCACTTGCCGGCAGTACTTGGGGAAAAGACAAAGAAACGTTGTTGACTACATATAAGGCCATTGGCCGACCAGTCTTTGACTATGCTGCACCCATATGGTCGCCTAATGTACATAACACCAACTGGACGAAGTTACAAGTCTGCCAAAATACTGCCATCAGAACTGCTACGGGATGTCTCCTCATGTCTTCCGAGTCTCACCTCCATCAGGAGGCAAAACTGCTCAATGTAAAAGAGCATGCGGAAATGCTGAGCAAGCAATTCCTTCTGAACTGCCACAAGCCAGCACATCCAAACCGTCATCTTTTGGACATAGATCCGCCCCCGAGAGACATAAGGAAACATCTCCGTAAACATTATGATGAGATCCGGCATCATATTACCTTGCCGTTTGATCTGCAGAATCATAAGCGGGCTCTAACCGACATCCACACCGAGTCGGTAGATACTTTTGTCGGATCTCTACCTGTGAACCCCGTTCTGAACAGTCCTCCACCGGATATTGCTCCCTTACCAAGGGAGACAAGAGTTACCCTGGCACAGCTTAGGTCTGGATATAGTGTAAGGTTAAACTCCTACTTGTCCAGACTTAATGACACAATCTCAAACACATGCCCTGCATGTGGTAGGACCCCCCATGATACTCTACATCTCTTCAATTGTTCATTTGAACCTACTCTTCTAACCCCTCTGTCCCTCTGGACAAACCCTGTTGAAACTGCACGTTTCCTTGGACTCCCCTTAGAAGAGCTTGATGAAGATCTTCGGAATGATCATACACTCTAGACAGGGCAATGCATTGTTAACAACAACAACAACAGGCACTTTTTACAGTTCCTTTTTTTTACTTTTAAAATTTTATAAAAAATCAAATTTTAATTTATGTCGCGTTAGTGTTTTTTTTAAACGCTCATGATTTTTTGAATTATTTTTGTAAACAAAAATATATGCCTGCCTCGCTCGAAATGAATATATCTGTACTGTGATGTTTTCGAACGGTACTAGCTTTTACTGCCAATATAGGAGTATTAAATATATGGCGAAATAAATTTTTTTTTTTTTCATACTTATACATACGTATTCCAAATAAAATATAATAGTCTATTTACACTATACTTTTTCATTCGTATCTCTTACAGGTCGTTGTCATAATTGTGATTTGGATTATATCTATTCTTGTAATTTATATGCTCTTTCTAATTTGTTTGGATCCGTTGCTCAACAAACGTGTTAAAGAGAACTATCAGGAACACACCAACGAAGATGTAGATATCAAATATTTTAACGTTAAATATAGGCTTTTAGTAGATGAAAATAAAGACTAAGTGCCATTTTCTCAAGTAAACTTTAAAATTTATCTGCATGATAAAAAAAATTTCATACAAACTGTTTGACATTTTGTATGAAATTTTTTTTTATCGGGCAGATAAATTTTAAAGTTTACTTAAGAAAATGGCCTTCAGTGATTTTTTTAGTTTATTATTTCGTTTTTATATTGTTCTTAAAACGATTCTCATATTTTTGTGTTTACATATTATTATCAGGCTAACTATCAGAGCTGGGTAGTAATCATTACTTTAGGAATTAAATTACTCCCAATTTCGCATTACATGTAATTGGGAAAAGTAATCGATTCCTTTCCTGAAAAGAAAAGGAATTGATTCCACACGGTGAGCTTAAACATCTTATTATGAAAAATCAAAACAACCAAGATATTATTTCATGGTTGTATTCTTGGACATATTAGAAGATATTCTGAGCAAAAACTGAAATCATCCATCGGACACATTGTGAGATTTGTAGGATTTTTCTTTCTGCGGGTGCCCCTGTTCCATGTGTAAAGAAGTTTCTCCAACCTTTTCTGTTTTCAAATGGTGGATCCTTACACATGTGTCGTAGAACACTAGCCCTAAGTGGTATCATGCATTTTTAAACTTTAAACATGGAACAGGGGCACCCACAGAAAGAAGAATCCTATAGAATATCTTCTAATATGTCCAAGAATACAACCATGAAATAATATCTTAGGGCCACTTGCATAAAAGCCGATAACGACTAATCGGTGATTGACTTGACAGTTAACCATACAAAATACGTCAATTAAACTCCGATTAGTCTTTCTCGGCTTTTATGCAAGCGGCCCTTACTTGTTTTGATTTTTCATAATAAGTTGTTTATTCGCTATTGTCTTTTTTTTGTATTCGAATAATATAATTTTATAATGTATAGGTTTTGGGACTGTTTGAATGGTCCCAAAGAGACCTCAAAGTGGCCCCAAAATGATCCCAAATCGGCCCAAAATGGTCTCAAATTGGCCCCAAAATAGTCTTAAAGTGATCCCATAGTGACCTAAAGCGACCCCAAGAGATCCCAAAGTGACTTCAAGGTGGCCCCAAAATGACCCCGAAATGGTCCTAAACTGATCCCATAGTGACCTAAAGCGACCCCAAGTGGCCCCAAAATGGTCTTAAAGTGATCCCATAGTGACCTAAAGCGACCCCATGGGATTCCAAAGTGGCCCCAAAATGGTCCCGAATTGACCCCAAAATGTTCTTAAATTGATCCCATAGTGACCTTAAGCGACCCCATAGGATCCGCAAGTGGCCCCAAACTGTTCCCGAAATGGTCTTAAAGTGATCACATAGTGACCTAAAGCGACCCCAAGGGATTTCAAAGTGGCCCCAAACTGTTCCCAAATTGACCCCAAAATGTTCTTAAATTGATCCCATAGTGACCTACTGCCACATAATGTTCCCAAAATGGTCCCGAAATGGTCTTAAAGTGATCCCATAGTGACCTAAAGCGACCCCATAGGATCCGAAAGTGGCCCCAAAATGTCCCCAAAATGATCTTAAAGTGATCCCATAGTGACCTAAAGCGACCCCAATGGATTCCAAAATGGTCCCAAATTGACCCCAAAATGTTCTTAAATTGATCCCATAGTGACCTAAAGCGACCCATGGGATCCCAAAGTGGCCCCGATATGGTATTAAAGTGATCCCATAGTGACCTAAAGCGACCCCAATGGATTCCAAAGTGGCCCCAAAATGGTCCCAAATTGACCCCAAAATGTTCTTAAATTGATCCCATAGTGACCTAAAGCGACCCATGGAATCCCAAAGTGGCCCCGATATGGTCTTAAAGTGATCCCATAGTGACCTAAAGCGACCCCAATGGATTCCAAAATGGTCCCAAATTGACCCCAAAATGTTCTTAAATTGATCCCATAGTGGCCTAAAGCGACCCCATAGTGACATAAAGCGATCCCAAGGGATTCCAAAGTGGTCCCAAATTGCCCCAAAATGTTCTTCAATTGGTCCCATAGTGACCTAAAGCGACCCCATAGGATCCCAAAGTGGCCCCACAACGTTCCCAAAATCGTCCTGAAATGGTCTTAAAGTGATCCCATAGTGACCTAAAGCGACCCCAAGGGTTTCCAAAGTGGCCCCAAAATGGTCCCAAATTGACCCCAAAATGTTCTTAAATTGATCCCATAGTGACCTAAAGCGACCCCATACGATCCACAAGTGGCCCCAAAAGGGTCCCGAAATGGTCTTAAAGTGATCCCATAGTGACCTAAAGCGACCCCATAGGATCCCAAAGTGGCCCCAAAATGGTCCCGATATGGTCTTAAAGTGATCCCATAGTGACTTAAAGCGACCCCAAGGGATTCCAAAATGGTCCCAAATTGACCCCAAAATGTTCTTAAATTGATCCCATAGTGACCTAAAGCCACCCCATAACGACCTAAAGCGACCCAAAGGGATTCCAGAGTGGTCCCAAATTGCCCCAAAACGTTCTTCAATTGATCCCATAGTGACCTAAAGCGACCCCATAGGATCCCAAAGTGGCCCCATAATGTTCCCAAAATGGTCCTGAAATGGTCTTAAAGTGATCCCATAGTGACCGAAAGCGACCCCAAGGGATTCCAAAGTGGCCCAAAATGGTCCCAAATTGACCCCAAAATGATTTTAAATTGATCCCATAGTGACCTAAAGCGACCCCATACGATCCCCAAGTGGCCCCAAAATGGTCCCGAAATGGTCTTAAAGTGATCCCATAGTGACCTAAAGCGACCCCATAGGATCCCAAAGTGGCCCTAAAATGTTCCTAAAATGGTCTTAAAGTGATCCCATAGTGACCTAAAGCGACCCCAAGGGATTCCAAAGTGGCCCCAAAATGGTCCCGAATTGACCATTTCGGGGCCACTTGGGGATTCTTTGGGGTCACTGTGGGATCACTTTAAGACCATTTCGGAACCATTTGGGGCCTCTTTGGAATCCCTTGGGGTCGCTTTAGGTCACTTTAAGACCATTTTCGGGCCACTTTGAGACCATTTTGGGCCCACTTTGTGGTCACTTTGGGATCCCTTGGGGTCGCTTTAGGTCACTATGGGACCATTTTGGGGCCACTTTGAGGTATCTTTTGGGACCATTCAAAACAGTCCCAAAATGACCCCAAAACCAAAACCTATACATTATAAAATTATATTATTGGAATACAAAGACAATAGCGAATAAACAACTATCCGAATAGTTGAACAAAACTTCTGCATATGCACACATTTGTACACGCGAACCATTTGCGTTTCATCCAGTAGTTCAATACAACTATTCGAATAAACGAATAAATAATTCGCATAAATATTACTCGAATTTTTTATTCGCGTCGAATAAAAGAATTGTTTATTCGAATAATTTTTATTGGAATAGTCCCACCCCTAGTGAAAATGTAATTGAATTTTTTCAATTACATTACAGGGAATGGAAAATGTACTTTAGAATTTCCCATTCCTCAAAGGAATTGCAAAAGTAATTGAACTTCATTACTTTTTCAATTACTTTTGCAATTCATTTGGGGTCATATAGGGATCATATTGGGGCCATTATGGGATAATTTTGAAGTCATATTGGGATCATTTTGGGGTCAATTTCAGGTCATTTTGCGGTCAAATGATCGCAACGTAATAGCAAAATGATCCCAAAATAACCCAAAAATTATCCCAAAACAATCTCAAAAGACCCTAAAATTATCCCAAATTGACACGAAAATAATAATAAAATGGCCCCAAAATTATCCCGAAAGGACCCCAAGTTGAATCCAAAAGGAGCCCAATATCACCATAAAATGATCCCAATGGTGAGCATGGCCCGCAAATTCCATTTACATAAATCACAATACGTTTTTATACACCAATTAACATTTAGCATTTCAATTACTTTTCCAATTCCTTTAAGGAATGGAATGGGAAATTCTCAAGTACATTTTGCATTGCTTGAAATGTAATTGAAAACATTTCAATTACATTTTCAATTCCTTTCAAAACTAATGTAGTGTTCATGCTAGGCCTTAAATGCTGCGTTTACCATTTTCGGACATACATTTCGAAGATACGTTCATGCTGCCGCATTTATAATGCATTTAGCTCACGGTTGCAATTAGTTTAGGTTATGAGCATGTTTACAAAAAGTCGAACTTTTTTTATACATTTGGTGTGTTTATATTGTTTCACAAGCATCACTTTAATTGTAGTTTCACTTTTTTTATTTGAACACACGCGCGCGAATTTGCTAGCTTTTTAACAAAATTAATTTTTCAATTGTTTACGAATGGCAGAGAATGGAACAATATCAAGAAAAAGTCACTAGTGATGGAACTTTTTTAAGTTCGAAACTATAATTTCGCATGGCATAATACACAGGGTGTACATTAGACCGGGTCGAAAAAAAAAAGTTTGCAATTACCCCCCTAGAATGAAAGTGGACCCTGCGGGGAATCTGGGATGATAAAAATTTTTCGTCCTGCGAGAGTCCTAAAAACAGCCAAAATAGATTTTTATTCACAACTTTTTTATTTATAATCCGATTGCAAAGTTTGATATATCGTTGAATAGGTATTTTTTAGTACTACATATCTCCTGAATGTCCTTTTACTCAAAACAGACCCAAACCGAGTTAGACCGCGTAACTCGATTTCTACCCCCTATATAAAACTTTTCTCTTCATAATAATAAACCACTCAGTCAGCTATGCAATTCTTGCCTTAGAGTAAATTTTGTGACATACGATAAAATTAAAGCAAACGTATTTTAAATAAATCAGTGTTACCAACCGAGTGCGACATAGCTGAGTATTTACTCTTTTTAAAGAACTATGGTATAAAAAAAAAACAAAAAAACCTTAAGCTTTCAAGTTATGCGGGAATTGTGGCAGCCGAAATATTGAAATTGTGGCATCGAACAGGACCTCCTGTTATCACTGCATCCCCTACGAAACGAAAAATTTTAAATATTATAAATAAGTATCGTGATGTTACCAGACATCCAATACGATTTAAAAAGGACGAATGGAACAATCTGTTTCGAATTTCGAAGTGCAGGTGTAGTATTGGGGATATTGGGAGTTGTAATTGTTCTGCTGGTCGTCAAACCTCACACACAGCAAAGCAGTTTTTAGTAGATCAGTGCAGTACAAGACTGAAACAAATTGATTCTATAGAAGGAGAAGCAAAAAGTGTTTCCGAACTGGAATCTCATACCATTACTGAATGTGTTAACCCGTCAGTAATCTCGGATGGGTACTTTCCCAACTCATCCGAGGACGATGATTTTGAAGCCGAGCGTCCTGGGCCATCGCTGAATGTGTGCGACATATCTTTGCGAAACTACGCCATGGCCTTAGATCGCACTGATACTTCGGACCGCTTTGGAGCACTACTCGCCACCACTCTTATCCAAGATTTGCGTATTTCTATAGCCGCTAAAGTTAATAAAGGTTTTGACCAGGATATTTCCAAAAAAATTATATCTTACATTGATAATAATATTCTAGACAAAAATAAAATTTCTAGGGAGCGTTTAATATTTCGCAAAGAAGCCCAAGCTTCGGTGAAAGAAAACTCTTTTCTGCAAGGTATTTCCTTTGATGGAAAAAGAGGCCTTACCCTTAATAATACTGAAATTAATAAAAAAAGCGATTAAGTAGAACAGTGGAAGAACATATAACGCTAGTAAAGGAGCCAGAATCCAAATTTATTGGATATACCACACCCATTTTAAGCACCGGAGAGGGAATTCAGCAATCTATAGTAAGTTTTTTTAATGATCAAAATTTTTCGTTGAGCCATTTAGTCGCTATCAATTGTGATGGTACCGCAGTTAACACAGGCTATAAAACTGGTGTAATTGTTTGCATGGAACGATATTTGCAGCGGCCATTGCAATGGAATGTTTGTTTGCTGCATTTCAACGAATTGCCTTTAAAGGCGTTGTTAAAAAAATTGTTCGGATCGCAAAAAGGTCCGGGATTGTGGCCGAGCAAAGAAGAAACAGAAATCCTTACATGCGAAAATTATAAGGTAGGCTTTTCTTTTACATATTTGGAGGTATATTTTGTTCAATTTTGTTTGTTTGTAGGTTTTCGAAGGTTATAAAAAAAATCGCAATGGGTGTCATGCCTGAGCGTTACCTATATCGCATGGTTAAAGCGATTGATAGTGGTGTATGTAATGATCACCTTAGTAGGGAGAAACCTGGTCCTGTAAGTACAGCACGCTGGTTATCTACGGCGTCAAGACTTCTACTTTTATACGTATCCAAAAAGCACCCCAGCTCTTCCTTAATAAAAGCTGTGGAGTTTGTTGTAAGGGTTTATGCACCATTCTGGTTTTTGGTAAAGAGCCAGCCAGAATCTATACACGGAAGCGTGTCCTGTTGTAGAATACAACGCTTATTATTGCCATCCGGAAAACATTATTTTGTCAATGATAACGAATTCAGACCAAACTGTACGTTTTGAAGCGTATGAAAAAATAAGAGCCGCTCGGCGCAATCAGCAATCAGTTCTGCGTGTATTTTATCTAACAAAACAAGGAATCGTAAATTTCAGTAGTGATACTTATACGCAAATGCCAAAATGGGAACAATTTGAAAATATAGAGCCACCCTGTTTGCAGTTTTACACTGTTCGTGTTGTTAGTGAATCTGCGCTAGCAGTTACAGATCATAGGGCCATATTTTTTGAAAACTGGAATGCAGGTGCCGCTACAGTTTGCTTGAGTCTCATCAAAATTTAATTTAAAAATTTTGTGATGTTGATAATTCTGAAACGTGTGTTTACCTTGCTTTAACTAATTTTACATGGGCATACACATACACTAGAGTGGGTTGATTTGTAGGTGAAGGAAAAAAGTGAAAAATCGCCATTGCAGAAACTGTTCTACGGGTCATTTGAAGCAACTTTGCCGAAGAAACTATAGGTCTAAAATCGGGTTGGAACCCCCGGAAATAGCGTACAAGTTTTCAT